>JAIMZQ010000024.1:0-352500 GCA_020698575.1 Bostrychus sinensis | reverse complement strand
CATGTCAGAGCACAGCTGATGAAAAACCCAAATGTTGAGTCTTTCATTGTGTTGTTGAGAACGGTAGGCACACGTCAAAGCCTGACTGTGAATAAAACTGATTCATTCTGCTTCATTTATCCCTTTTGTCATATTAGCAGCTCTGTCTGTTGTGATGCCTTTGCAGTTGTGCAGGTCCAGCCCAATGTCAGTAAAGATGTTAACTATCCAAAACAGAGAATATTTGCTCAGCAGTGGTTCCAGTGGGAATATTTAGGCAACACAAGTCTTCAAAAAAAAGTCTTGTTCACACATTGACGTAAACCAATGGTGTGGCACAATCGGATACGTCTGCTTTCATGAAGCTGGAGTGAAAAGTAACCACTACTTTCAGTACGGAAATGAGTTCCTACTCAAAAATGTCTGCAATGTTCTTCTTGACACAGTGTTATTGCTCAGGGGTATACAGCTGCAGGATTAATGTTTCAGCTTTAATGTACAATACTAGAGAGGAAGAAAGCAGGGAGTACAGTTAGGTCCATAAGTATTTGAACACTGACACAAGTTTTGTTAGTTTAGCCCTTTTACCAAAACTATTCAAAATCCAGTTACATAATTAATATGCGCTTAAAGTTAAGACTCTCAGCTGCACTTTAAGCACACCCACCTAAACCCTTTCTCCAAATCTTCAAAAGCTATTTCCTGGGCTTTTCCCTCAGTAATCTATCATAAACTGAGTAGGAAAAAAGCTCAGGGGCCTCATTTATAAAAATCATAAATTAATATGTTGCAGTCAACAAAAATTAAACACCTTTTAATGTTTTAAAATGTTATTTTCAAATGTTTTCATGGTAAGAGCAGTGGATTCATAGTGTGATTGTAACAATGTTGGTCGGTGCGTTTGTGTGTGTGTGGTGCTGCGTGGCTCGTCTCGTGCTTTCCTCTCTTCTGTGTTTCTCAGTGAAACTCTCTCATTAGTGGCTCATGTTTAGGTAAATCTCATTCAGAAGTTACTTTGCATTGACCTTCTTTGGTGGATTTGAGGCGTGGAGAGGGCGTGACGTGAGGTGGGTTTACATGCGCACCTTTCTACTCTAGGTGGGATCTATAAAGGGCAAATTGTGTGCAGCTGTGTGTACGCACGGTTTTATAAATCTGAATATTTTCTTGCATACGCTACTTTTGGCTTTCTGGTGTACGTGAACTTTTAGTAAGGATTCCACGCACAGTTTTATAAATGGGGCCCCAGGACTTCATTCCAGGTGTTACATTTGTATTTGAAACAGTGGCGGCGCCAGGATTGCAAACATGGATGGGCCTAGAGATTACTGGCTGGGCAAAAAAAATAAAATAAAAAATGTGTGTGCGAGAGAGGGAGGTTTCTGCGTTGCACCTAGACGCTTGTGTGTGCCTGTCACTGTCCATGGTGCTTAATGTAAAAGACATGACCAAAACGACACGAATCTTTTGAAAATCTCCCTTGCACCATTTATTTAAACTTTTGTTATACCTTATTACCAGTTAGACAAAAATGTCCTCTTTTTCCCCGCTATGCAGATTTGGCTGGCTGGGAGGCTCATCTTTAGATGACAGGTCTTGTGGTGCCTGTAAATTTAGTGGCTGCTCCTCAGCCTTGTTTGTGTCTCCTAAAAAGCACAAATGCTACCAAAAGTATTGGCTGCCATTTATTTTTTCCACACTACAAGGACACGTTACTGTTAGCTTGCCACTTGCCTGTCTCTTGCTGGTCTAAAGTAGGGCTACAGGATGTTCTGCCATTGTGGCAGCGGCTTCTGCACTGCCTCCCCCCGATTTCCATTCTCATCTCTTCCAGCCTGTGCTTTTTAAAAATTGAAACTGAAAAGGTTTCTTTGTTCACTATGTTTTGACAGCATTATTCATTCTACGACGTGGTTTCGTGTTATGTCTCATTTAAATCTCTCGCTCGCCCGCGCCTTCCGTGAGAAAACTAACCCATTCATTTCATTGCACGCCGCTGGTTCCGATCCAGCCAATAAACAGCATTCAAGTCATGAGGAGTAGGAAACGTCATTCAGTCACATGGAGTAGAACCCACTAATTGGCTGAGAAGTCCACAGCTTTGAGCATGGCAGCAGGGCAGCTCGAGGTGGATGAAAATCAAGTAGCCTATTTGAACTGGCGGGGCCTCGGACAAGGTGGGTGGGCCGAGGCCCCGCCAGGTCCACCCGTGGCACCGCCTATGATTTGAAATCTGTTTCTGTGAAATCACAACATACAGTATCTCAATGGAAGTGAACATCCTTAGGCTGGATCAAAAATGGTAAAAAAAAAAAAAAAAAAAATTCACAACATCCACCTTAGAGCAGAACACTCTCCAGGAGGTAGATCTATCAGAGTCTAGGTCCAACATAACCAGCAGAAGACTTCAGGAGAGAAAATACAGAGTTCACCACAAGCTGCAGACTTCATCTCAACAACAGAAAGGACACATTAGACTTGGCCAAAAACTCCTGAAGAAGCCAGACTCAGACCTGGACCAGACTCAGACCTGTACCAGACTCAGACCTGGACCGGACTCAGACCTGTACCAGACTCAGACCTGGACCGGACTCAGACCTGGACCAGACTCAGACCTGGACCAGACTCAGACCTGGACCAGACTCAGACCTGGACCAGACTCAGACCTGTACCAGACTCAGACCTGTACCAGACTCAGACCTGGACCAGACTCAGACCTGGACCAGACTCAGACCTGGACCAGACTCAGACCTGGACCAGACTCAGACCTGGACCAGACTCAGACCTGGACCAGACTCAGACCTGTAGAATGCTGGGCAGAGAAAAGTCTGGAGAAGGCTTGGAACGGCTCATGATCCAGAGCACCCCACAACTTCTGTAAAACCTGGTGGTGCAGTGATGCATGAGCTGCAGAACTTCCACTGGCACTGGCACTTTACAGAATGCATACAAGGGGCAATGAAAAGACACAAAATAAACACACCAATAAAAATTAACATTTTATTCAGTAATGTTCATTTATCCCATTACTTTGGAGTCCCTGAAAAGGAGGCTGCTACACATTAAAGAGCTGTAATTCCTAAACCCTTTGTCTGATTTAGACATAAATACTCTCAAATTACAGCTGCGAGTCTGACCTTTAAGCACATATTAATGGCTAAAATAACAAAACTTGTGTCAGAGTCCAAATACGTATGGACCTAACTGTACCTTAGCCAAAGATATTATCTTTTGTGCCTTTCTTTTAGAAAAAATCCAGTGGCTTATTTGCCAACTCAGGCTGTAATGTTTACAAATGTCTTTTTAGCTTGTTTGGCTTTAAGCTTTAATTGGCGATGGTTTCTTTGCATATAACACACAATGGGCATGCATCTTGTCATGCTCATCAGTTTATTTTTTGTGTTCCGTCATAAGTGTGCAGTGGGCACCAGAGGATGTCAGATGCGTGTGACATGCATAGTGTTTTCTGCATGGTTTGGAATGGAGTGAAATTTTGACATCACATGGCTTGCAGATTTTTATGCATTTTGTCATGTTTTTATTCCAGTGTCAGAGCTGAGGCTGGTTCTTCTGGGAAACAGCTGGAGTCTGAGGAGCTCAGTGGGAAACCTCATCTTGAAGAAGAATGTGTTTGACCCTGAGACAGAACCACAACAATCTGTGATACACAGAAAAGAGATAAATGATAAAAACCTGATCATCATCAACACTCCAGACCTGCTTCAGCCTGACCTCTCTGCAGACAGACTGACAGAGTTAATAAAAGAGATGGCAGAAGCCTCTGCCCCTGGTCCTCATGTGTTCCTGCTGGTTCTACAGCCTGAAGACTTCACTGAGCAACACAAAACCAGACTACAGTCAGTCCTGGAGGAGTTCAGTGAGCAGGCCTTTGACCATTCACTGCTGCTGATATCACCACCCAGAGAAGAGACGCCAGGATTCATGGACAAATATATCAGTTATCCTCTAGTAAATGACATTAAAGCCAAATGCAGACATCGATATCTTCAGATGAGCCATGATTTAAAGTTTAAAACCACTAAACTTAAACAACTTTTTTCAAAAATTCGTCAACTTGTTAATAAGAACAATGGCAAACATCTGGACTATGAAGCATTTGAGGATCCTGAAAGTCACACAGAAGAGAAGCAAAGGCCATTTAACATCTGTCGTACGGTTACAGAATCTGGTAAGTGCAACTTCTCTGACTTGACCTGATCAAGGTGTTACAGCTCTGGTAAAGAGAGCTTTGGTAAAAAAAAATAAAAAAATCTGTGTACAGGTTTTGTGAGATGTAACACGCGCTGTAATAGTTGCTGCTTCCCCAAAAAGCCAAATCTGCATCCCATGGGTGGTCAAAATAAGACGCAGTTCTCACAGCTTGTTTGTGCCGCATCAGCTGGGCAGAACTTTTTTTTGGCAGGTGTCCGCAAGAACTATTGTGCAATTGGTCAAACACGCCCACCTACGTCCTCTGTACTCTTGTTTTATAGCCTCTGAGTGATCGCAAACATTGTAAACATGCTTGGTCAGGTCTTAACAAAGTAATAGCCCTACTGCTACACACATTTTACTCACCGCGATGCTTTTCTCAGATGAAGCCCAATCCCTTCTCTGTGGAAACAGACACACCATTTTGTTGAACTGTGTTCATTTTTTAAAAGAACATTTGTTTTGGCTTGGACATTTCATATTTACCTGCCAGGTAGCATTAGTAGCTACCTGGCAGGCTGGCACCAAAGATGCACATGAACGTTTAAATTAAAAAGTGCTTTACTCCCAATAAAGATAAATTAAACACATTTGAAAATTAAGCCTACTATATTTTTAAATATTAATTTTGGTTAGATATTATCAACTTGAGGGCTAAATAGATGAGAGCAGCCATCAGGGTACTTTACCGTTGTGCCAAGTCCCCGCCCCCTTTTGGGTGGAAACATCTCTATTCACTCAATGGCGGTGAATACAAATTGCCGAACGTATTCTTGTTCTGGGCTTACAATACCAAACACAAGCTGCCGGAAGCACGAGAAAAATGGCCAGTGAAGCTAATGGTTCTATTCCCTCACTGCCAATGAAAGATCAGTGTCATTATTTGAAGAAACTTGGTGAAACATGAGCTGAGCAGATTTTAGTACAACAACAATATAACATTTCTTAATGCCACATCCGCTTGGCCTGATACCACCAACTTCTCTCCTGTTTGCGGCTGGTTTGTTTTCACCCAAAAGGGGGCATTAATGTTCTGGAGACAAGGAAGTGATGTATGACCGCTCTCATCTATAAAGCCTGGAGTGAAGTAAACATCGCAGTGACAGTGGCTTATTAGCATGAGTCTTTTACTTTTGAGAGAAGAACAACTTCAGACAGATTAATAAGAAAAGAAAAAAAGGATGAAGGACATTTATTCATTTTCTTCTGCTTATTTTTGTTAGGCTCCTGTCACCCTATCCCAATTATTGCATGCATGTCTTGTGCACAGTAACACAGTAGTAGTTGTGCACGGTAACACAGGCAGGACCTGCAGACTCCACCCAGAGAGTTTGTGTGATGGTGTGTTGGTCGGCCTGAGGCTTGAACCCATGATCTCCTTGCTGGGAGGCAAGAGCACTAACCACTCTGCCACCGTGCACCCCAAGTTACCACACCAACTGCTATTACTGTAATAATCCATCTGACCAAGTTGAATCAATTTTAACTCCGAATGAGGGCGACATTCCCAGACTACAGATTACTGTGTCTCTCCCACAGACGCTGCTTATTGTTAAAAGATTGGGCCCCAAACAATGGAGTACCGTGAGTGCCATGTGCAAAGGAATAAAGCTTTTATTAAAAGAGTTTTTAAAAGATAATTTAATAAACTGATCATTAAATGCTATTATTAAAAGATTTTTTAAAAGAGCATTTAATAAATGTATTACTAAATTATTTTATTAAAAGTAGAATTAATAGCATTATTCATTTTTCTGTTTAGGAAACCATTTTCTAAATGTATTTACAAACCTTTAAGGAAAAGTATTTGCAAAACATATTAGCTTTTTCGATTAGCTTCTGCGTTTAGCTTTTCCATGGCGTTCCTGGTCCTCCTGGCTATAGTAAAGTTAAATAAAAAGCAGAGTGATGTAACAAGCTCTCTGATTGGTCAGAGCCACAGATATTAATATGTACCCGGCAATACTGCTAGCAGCCAGCCTTTTCAGACTGCCTTAGCGATTATTTGTGACTTATTTGTGAAAGAGTGACCATCGACAAATCTAGCAACATATGGGCGACCCTTAACAACTTTAAAAAGTCACCAGAAATGTTTTGGGAGAGTGTGAGCTGTTTCCCCACTTTCCCAGGAACACCACGGAAAAACTAAAAGCAGCAATATAACAATAAATGCTTGTGTTGTATGTATTTTGGGTGAAAAACACGACCCAGCTCCAGCCATGAGTGTAAAAAATTGGCGAGGCTCCAATTTTATTAGATAGTCACGTCAGAGCCCAGTTTGACGTGTTCATCAAGCCTCGCGTTTCATGCAGTGTGGCTGCTCTGATCTGCTGAGTTGGATGCTGTTGTACAGGATTTTTTTGATGTTTTTAGACCTCTTTCTCAGAAGGTACCTGTTGCGTGCTCTCTGTCAATAAATGACACCAAGGACTGGGAAGGTTTTGCAGATTAAATTCCGCCCAGGTTTATTAAAACCAATAGGATCAAAAATACAGTTTGCCAGGATTAAAAATTGATACAAAAATACAGTATAGTGGTAGATCAAAAAGACAGAGTACAATCTCACGAGAAGGGAGCAGTTCGTTGGCGTAGCACTGCCACCGTTCTGAGCTCTCACAGGGGAGAACCTTCCGATCTTGGGATGCCACCGAAATGCTCCCGACCCCGGGGTACACACAGGTTTTAAAGGATGCAGTGTGATCAAGCCAGGTCCAGGTCCAGGTCCACCTTCATGTATATCATGTTTATAGCACAATAAGTCAGTCCGTCCATGGTATCTCCTGAGGACAGGAGGATCCCGGACATTTCACCTGATAAGCGTAAATTCTGTTTGGGAGTCAAGCTGGCCCTTGTTTGGCCTCAACAGAGTTGCATGGACCTTGACTTGGCTTTGATCTGCGGAAACAAGTTCAGCGAGTGGCAAAGGAGCAATCTATCTAAAGCCTAGTGTTAGCGTACAGTGTGAACCATAGATATCCTACAGATGGCAAAACAAGACCTGGTACATAAAGTAAGAACACTCCCCTATCGGGATGATTAACTAGTGAGGATACATAAACAACCTAAGTCTAATCATACACAGATGTACCTACATGTACTATCATAAAACATAGTAAACACATCTGTCTTGCCGTGCGCACCAGCTGCTCGTCTGGATTCACACGCTGTGTGCTCATTTAGAGTAAAAAAAAAAAAAATAGTAAATTATAAATGCAATAATAGTTATGAAATTGAATTCTGATGTAATTAGCAAGCTCAATAAGTTAGCGTTTGCTAGAATTAGTAATTTGTAATTATTAGTAATTTGCGTAGTAATTTGTTTTGACTTCAAAATTATATATAAACTGGGAAATGTAAAATGTGAAGTCTTGTTCGTGTTTGCTCTGGGCAGTGGGTGAAAAGAATCAACAGTTTTCGACTGAGATGTTTGGCAGAAAAATGCAGGTTGCTGCTGGTTCTTTTCATTTTGACTGTGTTCAATTGGGGACCCTAAACAACTTTACTGACTTTAGTTTTATAGCCTGAACTAGCATATGTTGCACAGGGTCAATTGGTTCCTCATAGCCAAGACATTCATCACTGATGTTAAGCTTTTTCTGGTAGCTTTGCAGGCTGTCTAAATTGTAAACAACATAGCATATTAGGCACCATGCATTCTTACTACGGCTCTTCGCAGCATTTTAGTGAGGCAGCTAATGGAAAAATCATTCAAATTCTGATACAAGCCAGATTTGTCACACAAAAGTTCAAGATGGTGGCCATTTTTCAAGATGGCATTCATTGGGACCTGTAAAAATGTAATTTCTTCATGTAGATTTGACCAATCAAAAGACTGATGGTGTTTTGTATGTTCTAAAGGATGCTGAGTTCATATTTGGCATTTAAAATGCACTAGAAGTGACCTCTGTTGTAGTTTTGGGAACTGAGGCACAGATTTTTTAAAGCGATCATGTGTACATAGTTGCTTTTACATGACAATACTATAGTATACTAATATACTGCCTAAATTCAATTCATTAGAATTAAGTTTTTATTTATATAACCCTATATCACAACAGTAATTGCCTCAAGAGGCTTTACAGGAATAAATCTGAATAAACAAATAAATAACAAACAGGCAAAAGGGAAGCACAGGAAGCACTGACCAATCAACAAGCCCTCTACATCCAGTCTGCTGTCAATCATTTATCTAAACCATTGTGTGCATTGATTTACCGAGGGTCCTATAGCGGTGTCTCAGCAGCAAGTCTGCCCAGCCTCAGAGCACTGGAGTCAGGCTTGTACGCATAGAAAGTGCTCTGTCTCATCCAGCTCAAACAGTGCTGGTGTTGTGGGCTTCCATGAGACAGAGCTGATAACTGTGATTCTTTGTAAATCGGCTAAAAATCAATGCAAAAGAGAGAAATTTTGAATCGGTGTGGAAAAAAATTGCAAGAGCGCTCCCTCACCTCTGTCACTCACAAAGATGGAGGAGCGCACACAGCCCCCTCATTCACAAGGGAACAACAAGAAGTCCAGGGCGGACAGCAGAGAGACACCTCTGAAAGTTTTATTTAGGCAGCACAAACCTGTTTGCTCCGTTTACCATCGTTCAGAAAGTAGCTTGTTGTTAGCAGTGAGCTAAATCAAAGCTAAGTGGCTAACAACAGCTAAAGTTTATCTGAAGTTTCAGTGGCCCCTCCCCCGGAGCGTTTCCATGGAGATCAGAGTCTTTACTGAGGATGTGTCTTTCCTCACTGATATTTTTATAAGACTTGACTTTTATTAGGCCCATTATATATTACTGAGGTGTAAATTTCTTCTCTATGCATTGCTTGCTACTGTAGTGTCTCTGTTTTTGGAGAAGAGTAGAAAGATGTTAATAACAGTCACTAAGAAATTATTTTATAAATTTTTGTTATTTTGACATTTCTGCTAATAAGAAATGTACAACAATTTAAGTTTGACGAGACACAAATAAGCTATTTAAAAAAGTTATACTGCAACTAAGTCTGCTAATAAAAATCTTAAAAAATCGTAATTGTGAACATAAAATCGTGACTCAAATCGAATTGTGACTTCAGCGCATCATTACATCCCTATAACTGTGTATTTTTTTGTTAAGGGGGGTAACGCATGCCTCAAATGCAGTTACAAACCGTGTTTAGGACAATAAAGAGGCAGTCATCACTCAAGCCAAATCATGTAAACAGGCTTGTGGTCCTGGCAAAAAACACTTAAAACATTAGTCTAGTTATGTTCAGCTGCTTTAAACCTTGTTCTTTTGCTATGAAGCTGGACCAGCATTTTTTTTAAAGTTACTAATGATAATAACAATATAATAATAATAATAATAATAATAATAATAATAATAATAATAATAATAATAATGCATGTAACTAGAATTTAAATAATATAGGCTACTTACTAGACTACTTACTTGAAGTAAGGAGGAAAAATTATTTTATTTGTTAAATAATTGCTGTAGATCGATGTTCATAAGAGGTGAATGTGAGGTATGTCATTCTATAATAGTTCTATAGCAATTTTTACAGCAATTTTGCACTTTTTATTTGTGTGCAAAGAATATATTTTACATTGTTTTGTAAAAAAAATAAATTATCGCAGTAACACAGTGCCTTAATTTATTAATTTAATTGTGTTAATTTCAATTGATGCATCGATTAATTTGATCACAACGACACTGACAGAGCCAGCAACGCGCCGCAGGTCTTCCAGCGGAGCAGAAATGCACCGCGCAAGTGTAGAAGAACATCAGGAGCGTTCGAGATGAGCCAGACTTGCACAATTTCGATCGGTGTCGGTCTGTGCGCAGTGCTCAGGTTAGATTTGTGTCCAACTTGCTACCAAATTGCTCTGATGCCACAAGTGCGACGGTCACCGTGAGATCCAAACGAGACCAGCGTCTGAGCCCCCTGCAGGGCATCAGGAGCAACTGCGGAGGCTGCACGGCTCAGTGCATGATGGGAAAACGCACACCTGTCAAGGGTGAACGGACAGGTGATGGAACTGAGTTTAGTGCTGATCAGAAACGTAACACACGACACTTCACTGCCCTCCTCTCCTTCTTCCCCCGCCTATTTTTTTTTATTTTTTAAATACAGACTAAAGTTACAGCTATGACCTGGATAAACTTTGTGCCCTGCTGCTCAGTGTTTAGTGAAGTATTATTAAAAAGATTGTGCACAATATCTGCTGTTATAGGAGGCTGTTTAACTTTTATAATGTGTTTATTTAGACATAAAAGCTAAGAACCACTGCTGAATGTGCCTCATGTTGTGAGCCTCATTAACACAGACTGTGGTCAAGCACGGGACAGAAAAGTTCTTACAAATCAGTTTAATGCATTTATTTTCAAAATCATATCTAACACATGCGAGAAGTGGATTTGGTGCGTGATCTGAGCCACAAACTGACTTCAGTTCAGGTGTATTTCCCCTCCTCCTGTTGTGGCCGTGCTCTCGTTCACAATCCAGGCTCAGTTCATCTGGAACGAGCCTAATGCAACAGTGACCGAGCTAAAGCAACATGAGCGACCAAAGACACATTGCTAAATGCACAATTCCGCTTCAAATCTTCACCAGACAGCAATATAGACAAAACAAAAGTTATGTGCAGTCTATGCAAGGATGAGTTCAATTACCACTGGAGTAACTCGTCTCTAACAGATAATCTCAAAGCTAGGCACCCCAGAGCTTTTTTAGGTAAGTTTTGTGTATTTGTTGGATGTACGTTATTTAGGGAAACTTTGTCAATGAAGACAAGTTACAGGTCTCAAGGAGACTATTAATTTATTTTCTTTACAAGATTTCTTTCCATTGCACAAGTTAAGAGTAAAGTATGTGAAGGTTAATTCAAAATAAACTTTCTAAATTTACAATTTTATGTTTGTACGTGAATTCATAATGCGATTAATTGCGATTAATAACTGGTAGTTATTAATCGCGATGGTAGTTATTAATCGCGATTAATCCCGATAAATTTTTTTCAGATTTCCGAATAATTTGTTAATTTTTTTAATCGATTCCCGGCCCTAGTAAAAACATGTTTATACAAGGCTGGTAACTGAGTTTGTTGTACAGATACATGGCAGTCTTCTGCAAAAACATCTTTTATGTAACTACAACCCAGTGAAACACACAAAGTACAGCAGGATGACTTGCAAAGAATGGATTATAACCATTTTAATCATACCACTTTTTATTAGTGGGGGGGACTCAATAAAAAAAAAGCATGCACAAGCATGTACTCATGAGGGACATGAACAGGGTTTGTAGAAATACTCTTAGACACTTTGGCTTCGGATACTTAAAGTTTTGTTGTCTAACACGGTGCATGCGCACTGTAATGAACAGAGCTGTAAGTGGTACAGCGCTGCTTATGCCGCATGTATTTTCTGCTGCTGTCAGTCAGAGATCTCTGTCACTGAGCTCAGACTGACCACAGCATACGCAAGCCTCCAAAACAAGCTGCTGGCCCCCAGCTGGACAAGCCCCAGGCAGAAACAGTGCACCATGACTCCGCCTCCACAGAGGTGAAAATGACAGAAATGAATCACAGAGAGGCAACCTAACTTGCCTTGACAGTACCTGAAGTGGCCAGCAGGGCGCAGAAAAAAACAAAGTGATTGAAAGCAGGTAATAGACTGATTCTTTATGGAAGTGCACGGAAAAATGAAATGTTTGGAGAGATAGTGATTTAATTTTGTTATAGTTTTAATCAATAGTTTTTTTCACATTTAATTGGTCAATTTTGTCTTGCTTCCCCATATGGCACGCCTATGGACCGTACCATTTACAGCCATGTAAGTCAGGAAAAGGATTTTAACCTTAATTTGTCTGGAAGCCAGTGAAGCGAAGCTAACTCAGGAGTAATGTGTTCTGTTAGTTCCTGTTAATTATCTTGCTGCTGGATTTTGAAGTAATTTTTTAAAGAGCTTCTTGGACATCCTGTCAGCAGAGAATTACAGTAATCTAATCTGGTGTGTTCAGCACCACTTTTATTTGAAATATTTCTAAATTAGCCAGATTTTTCTGGCTATTTTGTGTAAATGAAAAAATGCAGTTTTACAGGTTTGGCTAATATGGAGCTTTCAATGACAAGTCTGGGTCAAATAAAACTCCACGGTTTCTTACAGTAGACCTCAAAGTTATACTGATACTCTTTTTTTTGGAGGTCTAGTGTAATGGCATCTGTTTCTTCTGCATTTAAGAGACAATTTAATGTCATCCAAGTCTTTATGGCTGTCACACTGGTGCCAAATTGGTCTCATTGATAAATTGCTACCTATTCTTTTAAATAGGATTTAAAACAGCTCCTCAGTTCCCCAATACATTAATTTGCAATACTTGGTGACTCTACTTGTGACTACTGTCCCCGTATTGTGACATAGCCTTTAATTTAAATTTTTTATGTTGATCTGTAGGGGAAGGAGCGTCCATTGCCACAACTGTCCTGCTGTTCTCCGTCCTATCAATAAAGCCTAAAATGGCCAAAAAATATGCAAAGCATATATATCACATTACCAAAGAACCCAAATTAAACTATTATCAGCATCAAAACTAAGAAACATAAACTGAGATTTGGCAGTTGTTATTGTATAAACCTTCTGTCTTAAAGCCAGGTGGAATCAATATTAAGTTGGGTGAATGCTGTCTTGTAACTCATTGTCAACCCATTTTTGTCATTCAAGTAATAACAACAGCTTTGTTGAGGTTGTTAAAAGAACATAACAACTGTGGAATCCATATCGTTGTACCTCGTTTGTTATTAGAGTACTGAGGTCATCTGACCAGGTGCTACTAGAATGCCCCAGTTTCAGACTAAAAACCAGAGGAACTAACTCTGGAACTAGCTAGTGGTTAATTAGCTTTTAATTGGTAATTATAAAGCACCTATCAGTTCCTCATTCTGTGTGACCATACTCTACAACTAATTAGCAACTAACATTTTTCCCTTCATGAACTCATAATTACTGCTCATTAATAGGAAGTAAGGAAGCTGTTGGACATAAATTATGATCTTAATAAGAATTTTTGTGGTACTATTCCCTAATAATGCTTATACTCCAAAAATCTTAAGATCATAATTTATGTCCAACAGCTTCCTTACTTCCTATTAATGAGCAGTAATTATGAGTTTATTAAGAGAAAAATGTTAGTTAGTTGCTAATTTGTTGTAAAATATGGTCACACAGAATGACGGACTGATAGGTGCTTTATAATTACCAACTGAGATCTAATAAACCACTATCTAGCCTGTTATTTAGCACTTAGTTAATGGCTAATAGGTGTGTATCCTAAACTAAAGTGTTACCAAAACAATTTATTTCTCATTTATTCCACAGAGCCTGCCCTCAGAATTGTGCTGTTTGGAAAAAGTGAAGACAAAAAGACAAAGCTCTACAACTTTATCACTGTAAATCAAAAATTCTCAAAACACAAATTTACAAAACACAGTGTGGCAACCTCTGCTGAATGGAGAGGAAACCCTCTGGTAGTAGTGAAGACCCCAGACCTGTTCAGTCTGTCTGTGGAGGCAGTGAGAGAAGAAATGAAGAGATGTGTGTCTCTGTGTTCACCAGGACCAAATGTCCTGCTGCTGTTAGTGAAGCCTTCAGATTTCACTGAGAACAACAGACAAACTCTGAAGTTCATCCTGAGTCTGTTTGGTCCAGACGCTTTTAAACACTCCATGGTTGTCTTCACACACAATGATACATTCAATGTATGCGTTAATAATTTCCTTTGTGATTGTGAGGAAAGATTTTACAACATGTTTGAAGAAAACCGGCAGCTGTTAATGGAGAAAATTCAGATTATTGTGGATAAAAACAAAGGAAACTTCCTCAGTGTCACTGAAGAGGCCATCTATAAAAAAACTCAAATCAAACCATCTCTGAACCTGGTTCTGTGTGGGAGGAGAGGAGCAGGGAAGACCTCAGCAGTTGAGTCCATTTTAGGGAGAACAGAGCGTCCTGCAGCCAGCAGCCCAGGGCAGTGTGTTAAACATCAGGGAGAGGTGTGTGGGCGTTGGGTGTCTCTGGTGGAGCTGCCGGCTCTGTCTGGAAAACCTCTGGAGGCAGTAATGCAGCAGTGCCTCAGCTGCATCTCCCTCTGTGATCCTGAGGGCGTCCATGCCTTCATCCTGGTTCTACCGGTGGCTCCCCTCACCGACGAAGACAAGGCAGAGTTAAAGACCATCCAGGACACATTCAGCTCTCGAGTCCATCCCTTCACTATGATTCTGTTCACTGTGGACTCAGACCCCACTGCTCCAGCTGTGGTTAACTTTGTTCAGAGAGACAACATCCAGGAGCTCTGTCAGAGCTGTGGAGGAAAATATCTTATATTCAACACCAGGGGGCAGCAGCAGGTCTCTGAGCTGTTGGATTATTTGCACACATTAAAGGTCAAGAATACACCTCACAGCTACACAACAGAGACACTGGTACAAGGCCAGAGAGAGAAGATCTATGCTCAACACAAGGAACTACAGGACCTGAAGACAAAGGAAAGCATGGCCAGATGTAGGTATAATTGCTTTAAATTTAAGCAATAATAATTTACTAGTAATTATTTATTGTATATCTTACAATTAATCTTTTTGTAGATGATGACAGTCAGACTCCTGATTGCCTGAAGATTGTGCTGATTGGGAAAACTGGAACTGGAAAGAGTTCTTCAGGAAACACCATCCTGGGAAGAGAGGTGTTTCAAGCCTTACCAAGTCAAAAATCAGTCACCAAAGTTTGTCAGAAAGAAGAGACTGAGGTTGATGGACGCCGTGTCTCTGTGGTGGACACTCCTGGTCTGTTTGATACAAACATGTCCAATGATGAGGTCAGAGAGGAAATGTTAAACTGTGTCAGTCTTTTGGCTCCAGGACCACACGTCTTTCTGTTGGTGATACAAATCGGACGATTCACTGAAGAAGAAAAAAAGACACTAACACTCATTAAAAAGGGATTTGGGAAAGATGCAGAAAAGTTCACAATCATCCTTTTTACACATGGAGATCAGATAGAGAAATGCAACATGCCCATTGATATGTTCATTAAAGATAGTTGTGAGGAATCGTTTAAAAATTTGATTTCTCAGTGTGGAAACAGGTACCACATGTTTAATAATGATAAAAATAACCCCACTCAGGTGAAAGATCTGATAAAGAAGATTGATGACCTGGTGAAAGAGAACGGAGGAGACTGTTACACCAACGACATGCTCCAAGAGGCTGAGGCGGCCATAAAGAAAGAGATGGAGAGGATTCTGAAAGAGAAGGAAGAAGAGATGAGAAGAGAGAGAGAGGAGATGGAGAGGAAATATCAACAGGAAATGGAAGAAGTAAAACAAAAAATGGATGCACAAAGGGAAGAATTTGAAAAAGAAAGTCAACGGAGAGAAAAGGAACTCAGAGAAAAGGAGGAAAAGATTAAAGAGGAGCAAGAGCTGCGAAAAAGAGAACAGGAAAAGAAAGAAGAAGAAGATAGGAAGAGGAGGAAACAAGAGGAAATACAGCGTCAGGAATGGGAACAGAAAAGAAAAGCCCTGGAGGAAACAATTAAATCAGAAGAAGAATCAAAAGAAATTATAAACAGAAAACTACAGGAGAGCAGGAGACAGATGGAAGAGGAGAGAGAGCTGTGGGAAAAAGAGAGGATAAAATGGTGGGAAAACCGAAAACAGGAAGATGAAGAGAGACGACAACTGGAGCAAAGAAGACAAGAAGATGAAAAGAAACAAATTGAAAAAGAAAAGGAACAGAAAGAGAAAGAACTAAAGGAAAAGGAGAAAAAGATTAAAGAAGAGAAAGAGCTGCGTAAGAGAGAACAGGAAAAGAGAGAAGAAGAAGACAGGAAGCGGAAGGAACAAGAAGAAAGACAGCGTCAGGAATGGGAACAAAAAAGAAAAGCCCTGGAGGAAAAAATAAAATCAGAAGAAGAATCAAAAGAAACATTTGACAGAAAACTACAGGAGAGCAGGAGACAGATGGAAGAGAAGAGAGAGCAGTGGGAAAAAGAAAGGAAAGAATGGTGGGAAAAACGACAACAAGAAGATGAAGAGAGGCGACAACTGGAGCAGAAAATACAAAGTGAAAAGAAACAACTTGAAAAAGAAAAAGCACAAAAAGAGAAACAGCTAAATGAAAAGGAAAAGAAAATTAAAGAGCAGCAAGAGCTGCGTAAGAGAGAACAGGAAATGAGAGAAGAAGAAGACAGAAAGAGGAAGGAACAAGAGGAAATACAGCATCAGGAATGGAAACAGAAATGGAAAAAACTGGAAGAAAAAATAAAATCAGAAGAAGAATAAAAAAAAACTATAAACAAAAAGTTAGAGGAGAACAAGAGACAGATGGAAGAGGAGAGAGAGCAATGGGAAAAAGAAAAGAAAGAAGACTGGGAAAAACGAAAACAAGATGATGAAAAGAGACGACAGGTAGAACAAAAAAAACAAGAGGAAATGAATCAAGAAAGAGAAAAGCATAATAAAAGACTGGAAGAAGAGCAAATAAAACTAAAACAAGAGGAAAATAAGAGAAAAGAGTTAGAGGAGGGACATAAAAACCAAGTGAAAGAACTGAACAAGACGTATGAAGAGCAGGCCAGAAAACAAGCTGAAGAGTTTAATGAGTTCAAAGAGAATCACAGAAGAGACTTTGAGTATATGAAACAACAACATGAGGAACAAATCAAAGACAAAGAAGAGAAGTATGACCTGTTACAGGCACTGGCTGCTCACAAAGAGAGACAAAAGAGGGAAACACATCAGAAGGAAGTAAGTGTTTTGGTGAAACGGCTGTGGACGAGACCAGACAAGTATTTTAAAATACATCGCGTAGTCTCAAAACATCAAGAAGAAATAAACCAAGTCACACAACATGAGGAAGAAATCAACAAAATGACAAATGAAGAAGAAAAAGAAAAAAAGCAAAGAGAACAGGAAAAAGAAAAGGAAATTAAGCAAAGAGAACAGGAAAAGGAGTTATGTGATTTAATAGAGCAACTAGACCAGCCTTACTGTGTGATTTTATAAAACTGGCTGAAATCATTAATAATCACTTTATTAAGTTAACTAACAACTTATTGTGTATGTATAAGCAAAAAAAAAAAAAAAAAAATATGCCCTATTATCCAAAAATGAGTTGCAGAGTGGATCACTTGGGGTGAAGTTATTCACTAAGTCAGTAATTAATAACATTGGTTTTGATGCATTTTTATTTTTGGAACAAAGACAGGTTTTGGTAAAAACTTACACTTGTTACCTTAAGTATGCGTTTGGGGGCACTGACTTTAATTATAACCACAGATTTTTGACATCCTGCAATCCTGACATATTATAATATTTTTTTCATGAAAACCTAATAAATCTAAGCCTTTACCTTCAAAATAAAGGGAAATTAGGTTTTTGGTCAGTTTGACCCCTAAACCACCAGGGGCAGCAGAGCTTTATTACAGACAGTTTCAATGGAGGCTGTTTTTCTTCTACCTTGCAAATGCATGGGAATAAAAACTGACATTGGACCTTGGTACAGCAGGTTTCTGCTGAAGTCTGTCAGTCAGATGGAATCATTTCTTGTGTCAGGTTAACAGAATAAAAGTCTCGGGTCTGTCTCTGCCTTCACTCAGTTCAGTGAAAGCTGATGAGATAATGCCTCAGCTGAATATGTGCCTTGAACATTCTGTCTTGATTATTATATTATATGATTATTATAGTTTACACATATTTTTGTTAAAATATAAAATATTTGTACTTATTTTGGTACTGAATGTCATTAAACATACTTTGTTCTAAAAAACAACAATTACACTGAGTTGAGTCTGACAGTATGTGAGAGGATCACATGATGGATCTGGGCCTTTTATTATAGACATTTACTGTTATACAATCAGAGTTAAGATTATTTCCCCCTTGTTCAGAGTATGTTGTGTTGATTGTGAAGATGTAATCTGTAACTGTATAAGGAATTGTAATAATTTTAGGGAGTAATAAACAAAGGTCTGTTGATTTTTAATCATCTTTAATCAGATGTCTCTAAACCTGGCGGTGCTCTCTGTTGCAGTGGCTCAGGATGTGTATGTATAATGACAAATAAAGCGATTTACCTTTACTTATTTATATGTCTAATATTTTCTTTAGAGCACTTTTTTTTTAAATAAGAATTTAAAAACTGAATCTGTAAAGTTGTACTAAAGCTGTATTAATGGGGTTTTACTGTAGCTGTTATAATTTAAAAGCATCCTCATATATATGTTCAATATGGCTGTGGCAAAATGGCTTTCATAAAAAAAATCCACTCACAACACGCAACTGTCAATCTAGAACAGTGATTCTAAAACTAATCACATGTGTACAAGTTCCATCATTAACAAACTCAAATAAGCCTAAATCAAACCTACTAATAAAAATAGATTGACAGAAAAAGCATTATTTAATAAGAACAATACAGAGGTAAATCAGATCTAATCCGGGACAAATCAAGGATTAAATCAGGGATAAAAAATGCTTAAAGTCAGGACTTGAACTACAAAAGACTCCTGAGAAAAAGCCACCAGTGGTACCACAGTTTGAGAAACACTGATCTACAACAACTGAGGTCATTTCTATGTAAAACAACTGTCCTGACAACTTTCATTTTGTAGTATAGTAGTATTTACTGTAGTAATATCAAGTTTTTGAATGTAACCTTCCAGACAAAAATACACCAAATGTTTAAAAAAATCTGAAATCCAGTGCATTAGTGCAAAGGAACGTGTGGGGCCTAGAGATCCTACACACTTTACTCTTTTTTTAAATTTATTTATTATTTTTTTATTTACAGCAGCTCAGGCCTAACTTAAGAGACACGATTCCCAAACGCCGCCATCTTCCCTGGACCAAGGCTTATTAAAATATACAGATGCACAAATTTAGAACTGTTCTTCTTCTTTTATGGTTTTAGTTTTTTTAGTCATTTTTTTTTTTTTTTTTTAGTTTGCTAGTTTATTTCGGTCACAAGTATGTAACAAAATTACTGCAGATACATTTATAACTGTTTAAATGTCATATGTTCATATAAAGAAATTACCATTCTGCTTCCAAGCTTGGTCAGTCACAATAATTAAAGAGTTACTGAATTATTAAGTGAACTGAACCAATGAAATGGTTTTGGTTGATGGTTGATCCCACAGTTCACCTGTAAATGCACTGAGGATCCAGAAGATGGCGTCTGTGAGCAACTAAAGTCAAATAATCATCCTTTCATCTTCTGACTGATCCTAAATGTATTCTGTAGGATGTGACCTATGAATGAATACTTTCTACTGAAAACCTGTTGAGTCTGAAGCAGCTGCACAGTCAGTAAGCTGAGCAACACCAGTGAGTCATAACATTTCATATTCATTCATTCATTTTGTTCACCTTATTCCAGTTAGAAAATTAAAATGAGTATCACAGCTAAAACCAAACATGTGATCAGATGTAAGTGATTCTGTTAAAAACGTAGTAACAAGTAACAACAGATGGATTTTTTATAATAATTAATAAATCTATTATTGCAGGAAATAACCAGAGAACTTCAGGAAACGCTATCCTAAGGAAGGAATTAAATGTTGAATGAATGAAACAAAAAAAATCTGTCAGAAAACAAAGTACAGCAGATGCTGTGGTGTCGCTGTTGTGTTACAAATATTTACAAATATTTACAGAAGACAGAGATGAGGAGAAATCCAAGAAGGATCACAGTGAAGACTTCATCAGAGATAAATGTGATGACTCAGTGAAGAAGTTTATCTCTGACTCTAACAAAACAGGTCTCATGTATTCAGTTTTCCTCAGTCACATTTCTCACATTAGAATTTAGATTTTCAAAACTTTAAGTGTCCAGAAATGCTCCCTCTTCCTTTATTTTCTATGTGACCGGTGTGGAATGATGGGTCAGACACAAGCAGCTCCAAAAAAAGTAATGTGGGTCTTTATTTTCCAACTGTCCCCAATACGAGAACAGCATTAATTTTGGTTTGATTTGGCGTTTTTCAAAAATAATGTGAACAGGAGTTTTTGTAACATACAAATTGTCTTATTTTTTTTTTTTTGTCAGGATACAAAAAAATGGCTTTAGTGTCCATGAACTTTAACCAAAACTAGATCAGGACAAGTCTCTGGCTTATTCAAGGTTTCTTTCAAAACAAAAATCTTGGTTTACAGTACAATTTAATCTACAAGACAACTTTCAAGGCGATACAAGACAACAGCAGTGGGCTTATCCTACAATAAAACACAGAACAAGAACCACTGAACATGTATTCAAATTACACTAACACATTACTTTGAAAATACAATACATTTTGTTTACTACGTCAGTGAACTTGAACTCACATTAAAATGGTGGACAGTTTTGCACGGACACTCACGAGGAACCCTGGACAATGCTGTTTCCCCTCTGAACAAACCAAATGTGAAATGGCAGATGAGCAAAACTAAATATTTCAATCCATGACATGAGCACAGATGGAATATCATTTTTATTAAGCACTCGCGCCTTCACGTAGCCCTGTATTTTCCTACAGTGGCGGCGGGCGGTTAACTGCTAATGTCACGTTTCTCACATACGTCAGTCAATCTACATCAATCTTCGTCTCTACAAAATTAATCGAACATGAATCTTAGATTGTTAGGCAAATTAAAGCATTGTCTACCAACATCAAAGATTAGCTTAGTGTCCTGTACCAATTTTAATCATATTTTCCACAGGTACGCACCATCACTTTCCGTCTTGGTTCGGGACCGTCGGGCTGTCGCGCCGTGATGACGTCATGCATGCGACTTAAAGGTATTAGGGAGGATCTTTATAAATTCATTTTTTGCAATATTTATTAAAACTACCTTCATTGTCCTGTATAAGGCTTATAAATTGATGTATTAGAAAATATAATAATAATATTAATAAACTGTGGACTCTGTGGGACTTAAAAAACCTCATCCAATCGTTTTCGTCATGAGTACGTTAACCATTGTTCCATGGACTTGCCAATCATTCGTTCATCTTCCTGGTTTCGGCGATACGTGCGCGTTCTTGTGCCTGCGCATGCGTACACAGTTTGTTTATATAGCACAGCGTTAGCCGAGCCTCAGCCTGACTTCGAAGAGCACAATGGCTCAGGAAAACTGTGGAGGTCGCAAAAGGAAAACTGTTTTTGAAGTGAACCAGAGGAGGAGGAGAAAAACTGTAGAAGAGCAGAATAAAACCCGTGTGGTTCTTGGCGATTCTTTCCAACGTTGGTGTGCGCTGTAGGAACAGAAAGGGCTTCAGACGATGCATTGGTCGCCAAGTTTCTGCTGGACAGGTAACGTTTATCTTATCGTTTAAAAAAAATGCCTTTTTTCTTTATCTGTTGAACCTTTTCAACTGTACAGCAGTCAGTTTGCTAATGCTACCAACAGCAGGAGGAGATATTTGTGCTGTGCGTGTGACTGGGTCTGTGTGGGGAACCAGGTCAAAGGTCGCGCAAACAAACAATGCAGGTCTAGGTTTAGGTGAATCTCTGCTGATGCCGGCTGTAAACAAACACTCGTGTTCCAACGCTCGTGCACGTCGCTGTGGAGGAGTTCCTTGGAAAGGAACAGTGAAGGGCGGGGCCTGACGCATGCGCATTATTCAAAAAAGGACAAACAGTCGCTGGTTTCTCAGCAGTCGAAAAAAATCCTCCCTAATATTTTAATATTGACTGGCGAACACTGCATTATTACAAATTGCAACAGTGCCACTTTCTGGTCACTCTAAGAACAACACCCTGATGCAAAAAGGGAGAAATATAGCTCCTTAATATAAGAAAGTGTCATTTTATTACTTGACCTGGCTGCATCTATTATAAGGGCCCCAGGTGAAGTGTTCTTGTCCCTGGCCCCGGGGAAACCTGTGTCAGTGTTTATGAACAACGCCATCACAATCCTTCACTGTGTGGTCGCTGTGTCCTCCTGCAGAAAGCTACTGACACTAAAGTTTGATAATAACGTCTGAAAGTGGACACAGCTGCTCTCTGCAGTTTACTGACGACACGAGCAGCAGGACTCAGAGCGTTTGTACTGAGATTTACTGACACAGCACTGTTACACACAAGGATCACACAGTTACTGCAATACTACTGACACACACACTTTTACTCAGATCATTTATGTACAAGTATATGAATACTTCTGAGTGCATTTTCCAAAATATACTTTTACTTTACTCAAATACATTTTTCACCTTTAAAGTGAGTTAGCAGCAGAAGTAACAGTAGTAGCACCAGTAAAAGTAAAAGTAGATAAATAAAAAGTATCAGTAGTTGTCCTGGAAGTAGTAATAATGACAGTAGCAGAGGTGGAAGAAGTACTCAATGTCTTTACTTAAGTAAAAGTACAGATAAAGGAGCAAATATTTACTCAAGAAAAAGTAAAAGTATCTCCCTAAAATGTCTACTTTAAGTAAAAGTATAAAAGTTCTCACTTTTTTTGTTATCAATTTTTTATTATTCATTGTCAGATTGAAAACAACAGATATCAACTACAAGTTTACATAACAAACACCCACACAAAACAGTTTAAAAGTCATAAATACAAGCTCATAATTATGATTTTTAATCTTATAATTATGACTTCCTATGGGGTGGAAATGTGCTTCCATACTGATGATGTTCATGGAGTTAATATTGTTGGTGTCTTTTACAAATGAACAATGGGTTTTCAGAGTAAAAAATGTGGGCCCAGGCAACTCTGTAATAAAGTTATTATTATTATTATTATTATTATTATGTAAAGTTAATAATATATCTTTGAAATTGTCCAACTATAACCTGGCAAAACATAAAAAGGATAATAATAATAATAATAATAATAATAATAATAATAATAATAATAATAATAATAATAATAATAATTTGTGCAGTATAAGCACTGTAACAACTGGAGTGAGGGAGACTGAGGATGGGACTTGTTGCTGTCGTGTGAACACCTGTAGTAACCACCTCTGACCTCTGACCTCTGACCTCTGACCTCTGACCTCTGCACCTTCACAATAAAAGAGGAGGGAGGATAAAATAGACTAGCAATATATTTTTGAATTCCTTTTGAGTTTGGTGGCATTTTTTATCTGTTTATTTTGTCTTATCTGTTTGTTTGTGTTTTGTTGTTGTTTTTTTTATTAAGATTTATTGTTTATTGTTTGTAGATACCAGAACTTTACATGATTTAGTTTGTCGGATCAAATCTAAAACATAAATCAGATGTAACGTCCAAACACTTACTCAGTACTTCAGGAGTTTTTTCACCAAATATTTATTTATTTTACTTGAGTAATTTTATTTTGAAGTAACACATCTGGAGATTAGATTTTGTCAGTGGCCAGTCACTGCACTGTGTAAGTGCACAGAGGATCCAGCAGAGGGCGCCTGTGCGTAACTAATGTCAGAAAACCAAACCTAACTTTTTATGTTCCGCATACTGCGCTCCTGCACGGAGTCTGTGAGCACAAACACAGCTCCGTGCTTTACAAACAAAGCAACAAAGTGTCGAGGAACAATCAAGAAGAAGAAGAAGAAGAAGAAGAAGAATGGCAAAATGTGAGTGCCCTGCTGTTTCAAAAATCAAAATGATAAAAGAAAAAAAAACTCAACACAAAAACGAAAGTATTTCAGAGTCATGGTGAATTTAATTGGACGGATTGGAGCAAATATTAGAGCTTTATTAGAGCTATAACTCTCTGTAACGTTGTGCCATCTGTTGATTTAAATAGTTTTATTAAACCGTGCGTCTTTTAAAGATTTTCATGCTATCACGTGATCTTCGATGTGCCTTCTTCTGCTGTAACTTATACAAACAGGAAGTCCTGCTGAAGAAGGGCGTGCTCAGACTGCACTGTCAGCTGCCCCTTCTGTCTTTTTATCATAATCCCAGAATAAAACTTTGCATTTAAGCTAGGCTTTGGTTCAGGGTAAGTATGCCGCTTTAAAGTAAAGAACTGGCCTAAATGTCTCAGAATATTCACACATTTCCACAGAAAAGTGTAAATTCAGTGATGTCAGAGACTGTGGGCTGATTATACGTCAACAGCCACAGTTAGGGTGACCACCTCAAAAAGTACTAAAAGTGGGACAAGTTGTATGATTTGGTGGGACAAGGAAGCCTGGCCTGCCAGACAAACTCTTTTTCTATTCTATACACAGAAGTGAGTCTGGTGCCCCGCCGCATAAGTTTAGTTTCTGAGGCAATGACAGTCTGAGTGACCAATCAGAGAAGCAAAGGGCGGGACATGAGCAGCGCACCTTGAACCCAAACAAACATGGATTCTTGCAGTTTTTTTTTTTTTTCTCCATAAAACACCAGAATCCTGTTCTTGCTACTGAACAGAGACAGCAGCAGTCGTACAAAGACTTGTGGAAAAAGCAGTTTTTTTTATGTGTTCGTTAAATTGGATGTCAATGAGACTTTACTGTTGTTAAAATGACAACAAGACAAAAAAATAAATAAATTAATTTTAAAAATCCCACAGAGAACTGGACGATAACAAGGACTTCAGCAGAACCAACAGTTATTACATTAGCTCGTGCTAATGCTAGTGCTAGCTTGGTTAGATAAATAAAGTTAGTTGAGTTAGCTCTTTCGCTTTCGTAAGACGCCCTGCAGATAAACGACTGTGATTGGCCATTTAGAACTCGTACCGAGAGGAGCTCCTTCTCTCAGTTTGTTTGTGAAATTGCAAGTAGGAGAGTCGTCAGGTTAGGGACAGACTCAAGAACTAAATGTTTTGATTTACAAAAATAACTCACCAACTCACTGAGATACAAGTTTCTTCAGTTTACGGCCTTTAAAACATACAGTGTGCTGTTTTCATCCCAAAAGCATACATTTTGCAAAGTAATGTCTTTACTGAGACTTTATTCATTGGATAAGAAAAAAAGGTGGGACTGAAAAATAATCAAAGCTCTGAGTTTGTATTTTGTCAAAACAATCCAGCAGCAGCTCCCAGCTCCAGGAGAGGCCTGTCCTGAGACACAGGGGCACAGCACACTAACCATACCTGTCAAGACGGGACGCACACAGATATTTACTCTTTTACTCAGAGAATACTGGCCTGACCTTGTTCTTTTTTTTATAAGATCCACTGAGCAGCAATGAAAAAGAGGGACATTATCTGAATCAGTGGGACAGGGACAGAGGACTAAATGGCTGCAGGAAAACCAGAAGTGGGACGGGGTCACCCTAGCCACAGTAGGTTACAAGCTGGATTAAAAATATATCAACTGTGATTTAAAACACTTGTATAAGGCCATGGTTAAAGTCTGGTTTATTTTTTTCAGATAATTCTAAAATCAGATGTGTTCAGCTGAAACAACTGCAGACTGGTTTTCATTGAGGAGACACAAAAGCAACTGCAGCAATGCGTAAGTCAAAAATACATAAATAAAACCTGTAAAAAGTTGGTTATGTGCAAATGTTTACATTGTGCCCTCTATGTACGTGGATGGGAACATGGACATGAGTATTTTGCTGTATATAGCAAAAACATACACAGTATAGCAAAAAAACAAAACAAAACCATATACAATGTGTCAATAAATTTTGGAAAGAAAACAAACTGTGATATTATTAACTCTATATCCACAAATGTTCATTGTGAACCATTTGGAATGACTTGGATTTCTGCATGATTTGGTCGTAAAATGTGATCTGATCTTCATCTGAGTCACAACAACAGACAAACACAGTCTGCTTAAACTAATGCTGCAAAAAATTATATGTTTTCATGTTTTTATTGAAAATGTATGTAAACATTCACAATGCAGGATTGAAAAAGTATGTGAACCTTTTGATTTAATAACTGTTGACCTCCTTTGGCAACAATAACCTCAACCAAATGTTTTCTGTAGTGAAGATCAGAGCTGCACAGTGCTCAGGAGGAATTTTGGACCATTCCTCTTTACAAAACTGTTTAAATTCAGTAATATTCTTGGGATGTCTGCTGTGAGTCGCTCTTCTGAGGTCAGGCCACAGGGTCTGAGTCGGGCTGAGGTCTGGACTCTGGGCCACTCCAGAGGCGGAGTTTCTTCTGTTGAAGCCGTTCTGTTGTTGATTTGCTTCTATGTTTTGGGTCAGTGTCCTGTTGCATCGCCATCCTCTGCTGAGCTTCAGTTGGTGGACAGATGGTCTTAAGTTTTCCTGCGAAATGCTTTGATAAACTTGGGAATTCATTTTACTGTTGATGATAGCAAGTTGTCCAGGCCCTGAGGCAGCAGAGCAGCCCCAAACCCTGATGCCCCGCCACCAGACTTCACAGTGGAGATGAGGTTTTGATGTTGGTGCTGTGCCTTTTTTCCTCCACACAGTGTTGTGTGTTCCTCCAAACAACTCAGCTTTGGTTTCATCTGTCCACAGAATATTTTGCCAGTAGTGCTGTGGAACGTTTACATAAATATTCAATAAAAGCATAATTTTTTTTGCAGCATTAGTTAAAGCAGACTGTGTTTGTCTGTTGTTGTGACTTAGACTTATCATGCAGAAATCCAAGTAATTCCAGAGGGTTCACATACTTTTTCTTGCAACTGTATAAAGTAATTCAGAGCTTGCAGGTTGTGGAGGAGTCTGTCAGTTCTGAAGTAAACTGGTGACAGAAGTATAAAACTCAGCCTGTCCAGATGACTTTGCTTTAGTGCTGTTTTGTTTTGACATAAACTTAATGTTGTTAAATAGTTTTTTCACAATTTGATCTAAAACCTATTGTAATGAAAAATATGTGTTTATCTACTCTCTTTGCTCTCTATTCTTTTCTTCTCATTCTAAAGTTTTTGTACAAGAAAATCCTAATTATCTCTGTAAAATTTTATAAACTGTGTTTTACAGTATCACAGTGTAACTCCATGTTGCAGATGTTAAATTGCTTCAGTAAACATTACTGCACTGTCTGCTTTTCAGAGGCAGATGAGGATAAGCACAGGCAGCGCTTAAGGAGCTATGAGGTGCTTCCCCCCAGCAGTAAGTTAACCTGAACAGAAAAAAATATTACTTTTGTGTGTGACAATACGTTGCTTTAACTTTGCCTTTGTTCCAGTGTCGGAGCTGAGGCTGGTTCTTGTGGGGAACAGCAGGTCTGGGACATGTTCACTGGGGAACTTCATCCTGGGGGAAGCTGTGTTCACAGACTCTAGCTGCTGTGTTAGAGTCAGTGGACAGTGCAGGTGGAAAAACATGGTCCTCATCAACACTCCAGACCTGCTGCACCCAAACCTCTCTGAGGAGTCTCTCTCAGCGCTGATGGAGGACTGTGTGAGCCTCTCTGCCCCTGGTCCTCATGTGTTCCTGCTGGTTCTACAGCCTGAAGACTTCACTGAGCAACACAAAACCAGACTACAGTCAGTCCTGGAGGAGTTCAGCGACCGGTCGTTTGAACATTCACTGGTGCTGCTTTTGACGCCAAGAGGAGGAGCTCCAGATTTAACAGAACATTATAAACAACAGCCTCTGTTCAGAGACATAATTAAACAGTGCAGGTTCAGATATCTGAAGCAGAAAAACCTGGAACCTCTCGAACTGTTTACACGACTGGGTCAAATCGTAAAAGAAAACAACGGAGAACACGTCAGCTGTGAATTACCTTTGGATGGTGCAACAAGACCAGGACCAACCGGGCTTCATCAAACTCTGCAGAGCACTCTGCCTGTCAACTTCCGCCAGTCAGAAGTTGTTGGTAAGTTCATTAAAACATTTTTATACAGAAGTCTCCACAAAACTGATGAGACTTGAGACATTTCACTACAAACATCTGCTGTTGTTTAATGTAACTGTTGGCATTGCATTCACAAGATGGGGACAACACTTTCCATTATTCTTCACCATTGCAAAACTTTCCTGAAAACCAGTTTCAGCAGCACTGGGAAAAACCAGGACCAACACCAGTGCCTGTAAACACACTGGGCTCATTTAGTGCATTAATTCTGGGGAAGTGAACATGAGTTTTTTCCTATAGTCATCTGTTCAGAGCTGAAGCTGTGGTGTGTTCACTGGGATTAGACAAATCTGTAAAAACTGTGAAGTGAAACCTTTTGGCCAGATGGACAGATTTTAGGGATTACCTCAAAAGCCCTAAGTACTTTGTGAACTGTACTGTAGCAAATACAAAAATGAACAGAAGTTAATACCAGCAGGAAGAGTTCATCCAACCTCCAAAAGAATGAGTGGTCCATGTGTCGCGGTCAGGAGCTCACATGGGAGTAAAGTCCAGTCCTTGTTTAAAACCAATCAAAATGTCAAAAACTTAAATAAATGTAACTTATTTTTTTTTCGCAGTGCCTGGGCTCAGGGTTGTTCTATTCGGGAGAAATGAGGATGAAAAATCAAATTTGGGGAACTTTATCACAAAGGAAAAACATTATAAGCCTGACTCAGTTCCTACAATGGTCCAGTGTCAAGTCGCAGGTGGAGAGTGGAAACAAAAAAGAATAACAGTAGTGAAGACCCCAGACCTGTTCAGTCTGTCTGTGGAGGCAGTGAGAGAAGAAATGAAGAGATGTGTGTCTCTGTGTTCACCAGGACCAAATGTCCTGCTGCTGTTAGTGAAGCCTTCAGATTTCACTGAGAACAACAGACAAACTCTGAACTTCATCCTGAGTCTGTTTGGTCCAGACGCTTTTAAACACTCCATGGTTGTCACCACTTACCATCACACCTGGACAGAAACAAGTGTTCCCTTAAACAGGCTTCTTAAAGACTGTGGACAAAGACACTGCAACATGTCTGAACCAAACCACACTCAGTTAATGGAGAAGATTGAGAACATTGTCCAAGAAAGCAAACATTCTTTCCTGGCCCTCACTGAACGAAAGAAACCAACTCTGAACCTGGTTCTGTGTGGGAGGAGAGGAGCAGAGAAGACCTCAGCAGCTGAGTCCATTTTAGGGAGAACAGAGCGTCCTGCAGCCAGCAGCCCAGGGCAGTGTGTTAAACATCAGGGAGAGGTGTGTGGGCGTTGGGTGTCTCTGGTGGAGCTGCCGGCTCTGTCTGGAAAACCTCTGGAGGCAGTGATGCAGCAGTGCCTCAGCTGCATCTCCCTCTGTGGTCCTGAGGGCGTCCATGCCTTCATCCTGGTTCTACCGGTGGGTCCCCTCACCGACGAAGACAAGGCAGAGTTAAAGACCATCCAGGACACATTCAGCTCTCGAGTCCATCCCTTCACTATGATTCTGTTCACTGTGGACTCAGACCCCACTGCTCCAGCTGTGGTTAACTTTGTTCAGAGAGACACAGACATCCAGGAGCTCTGTCAGAGCTGTGGAGGAGGAGCTCTTATATTCAACACCAGGGGGCAGCAGCAGGTCTCTGAGCTGCTGGAGTCTGTGGAGAGATTAAAGATCAATAACAACCCTTGCAGCTACACAACAGAGACACTTCAACAAGCTCAGATAGAGAAGATCTGTGCTCAACACAAGGAACTACAGGACCTGAAGACAAAGGAAAGCATGGCCAGATGTAGGTATAATTGCTTTAAATTTAAGCAATAATAATTTACTAGTAATTATTTATTGTATATCTTACAATTAATCTTTTTGTAGATGATGACAGTCAGACTCCTGATTGCCTGAGGATTGTGCTGATTGGGAAAATTGGAACTGGAAAGAGTTCTTCAGGAAACACCATCCTGGGAAGAGAAGTGTTTGAGACAAAACCAAGTCAAAGATCAGTCACCAAAGTTTGTCAGAAAGCAGAGGCTGAGGTTGATGGACGCCGTGTCTCTGTGGTGGACACTCCTGGTCTGTTTGATACAACCATGTCACAGGACGAGGTCAGAGAGGAAATGTTAAACTGTGTCAGTCTTTTGGCTCCTGGACCACACGTCTTTCTGTTGGTGCTAGAAATCGGACGATTCACTGAAGAAGAAAAAAAGACACTAACACTCATTAAAAAGGGATCTGGGAAAGATGCAGAAAAGTTCACAATCATCCTTTTTACACACGGAGATCAGATAGAGAAATGCAACATGCCCATTGATATGTTCATTAAAGATTGTTGTGAGGAATCGTTTAAAAATTGGATTTCTCAGTGTGGAAACAGGTACCACATGTTTAATAATAATAAAAATAACCCCACTCAGGTGAAAGAGCTGCTAAAGAAGATTGATGACCTGGTGAAGGAGAACGGAGGAGACTGTTACACCAACGACATGCTCCAAGAGGCTGAGGCGGCCATAAAGAAAGAGATGCAGAGGATTCTGAAGGAGAAGGAAGAAGAGATGAGGAGAGAGAGAGAGAGGAGATGGAGAGGAAATATCAACAGGAAATGGAAGAAGTAAAACAAAAAATGGATGCACAAAGTAAAGAATTTGATAAAGAAAGACAACAGAGAGAAAAGGAACTCAGAGATAAAGAGCAGAAAATTACTGAGGAACGAGAGCTGAGGCAGAGCGAACAGGAAATTAGAGAAAAAGAAGACAGAAAGAGAAGGGAACAAGAGGAAATACAGCTTCAGGAATGGGAAAAAAAACATAAAAAACTGGAAGAAAATAAATCAGAAGAAGAATCAAAAGAAACATTTGACAGAAAACTACAGGAGACCAGGAGACAGATGGAAGAGGAGAGAGAGCAGTGGGAAAGAGAAAGGAATGAATGGTGGGAAAAACGACAAGAAGAAGACAAAGAGAGAAGACAACTGGAGCAGAAAATACAAAGTGAAAAGAAACAACTTGAAAAAGAAAAAGCACAGAAGGAGAAAGAACTCAAAGAAAAAGAGGACAAGATTAAAGAGGAGCAAGAGCTGCGTAAGAGAGAACTGGAATTGAGAGAAGAAGAAGACAGGAAGAGGAAGGAACAAGAGGAAAGTCAACGTCAAAAATGGGAACAAAAAAGAAAAGCCCTGGAGGAAAAAATTAAATCAGAAGAAGAGTCAAAAGAAACCATAATCAGAATACTACAGGAGAGCTGGAGACAGATGGAACAGGAGAGAGAACAATGGGAAAGAGAAAAGAATAAATTGTGTGAAAAACGAAAACGAGAAGATGAAGAGAGACAACAACTGGAGCAGAAAATACAAAGTGAAAAGAAACAAATTGTAAATGAAAAAGCACAAAAAGAGAAAAAACTAAAAGAAAAGGAGGAAATGATTAAACAGGAGAAAGAACTGAGAGAAGAAGAAGACAGGAAGAGGAGAGAACAAGAGAAAATACAGCGTCTGGAATGGGAACAGAAACATAAAGACCTGGAGGAAAAACTCAAATCTGAAGAAGAGTCAAAAGAAGCTATAAACAAAAAACTACAGGAAAGCATGAAACAGATGAAACAGGAGAGAGAGCAATGGGAAAAAGAAAAGAAAGAAGACTGGGAAAAACGAAAACAAGAAGATGAAGAGAGACAACAGGAAGAACAAAGAAAACTTAAAAAACTCCAGGATGAATACAAACAAGAAAGAGAAATGTTTAATAAAAAACTTGAAGAAGATCAAATAAAACTAAAACAAGAGGAAAATAAGAGAAGAAAAGAGTTAGAGGAGGGACATAAAAACCAAGTGAAAGAACTGAAGAAGATCTATGAAGAGCAGGCCAGAAAACAAGCTGAAGAGTTTAATGAGTTCAAAGAGAATTACAGAAAAGACTCGGAGTATATGAAACAACAACATGAGGAACAAATCAAAGACAAACAAAAGACGTATGACCTGTTACAGGCACTGGCTGCTGACCGTGAGAGAAAAGAGAGAAATACACATCAGAAGGAAGTAAGTGTTTTGGTGAAACGCCTGTGGAAAAGACCAGACAAGTATGTTAAAATCAGTAATTTAGTCTCAAAACATCAAAAAGAAATAAACCACTTAGTCAGAAAACATGAGGAAGAACTAACCAAAGTGACAAATGAAGAGGGAAAAAAAACAAAGCAAAGAGAACAAGAACAAGAAAAGGAAACTAAGCAAAGAGAACATGAAGAAGAGTTAAGTAAGCTAATAGAGGAACTTAACCAGCCTCGCTGTGTGATTTCATAAAACAACGTCTGAGAACTCATTAATAATGATTTTATTGAGGTAATTGACAGTTTATGTGTATCAGTGGTCAGACAGATAAAATCAAACAGAATAAATGTCTCAGTAATAATAATAATAATAATAATAATAATGATTTGTTTATTTTTGGTCGCATATATCACTGCAATTAAGACAAATCACAATGATTTTTTTTTTTTTTTTTGGCTTTGCTCTTTCTTATTTGGGGTTGCCACAGTGAACAAGTTGCATAGTGATTTGGCAGTGTTTTTTACCCAACACTGAGACAATAATTGATAACTTTATGTTTAAGCCATGTTTGGCTGTACTCACACCAGGACAATAGAACTGTGCCCAAGTCCGGAACGCCCCAAAGGCACGGCACGGTTTCCTAATGTGAGTGCTCCGAACCACGCCCAGGCGCGGTACGCTTCAGGACTTTGGCGCGGTTGGAGGAGGTGGGCCACGGCACGGCGCGGTTGCTCATGCATGCGCGCACGCACGACTACGAGCTCTGTCATGTACAACTGTTCTTATCTCAGTAAAAAGTGAATAAACTCCATTATGAACACTCGTAACAACGCCACTGACCTGCGCTCACCTTTCTGAAGCAGACAACAGACAGCAGCAGTAGTTTTCTGTCTGCGGTGCCTTCACTGCTCCTCAGATGTGGTTTATTCCAAAACCTGAGACAGAAGACCGCGTCTCACGAACGAGACTCAAAGCAGAATCAAAATAGCACAGATACTTCAGGCTGCTGGTCTCACCTTTTCCACTACACCAGTTTTAAAAGTTTTTTTTTTTTTAATCTGTCACCAAATACTCTTTATTTATGGTTCATTACTTGTTTATTCAAGACAAGTTAACTTGGTTTTTTTTAATGAAAATATCTTTGAAAGATTTGCGGCTCACTCGACTTGTAAACAAACCGCGCACCACAATGACGTAGCAGTCTGTCGTCCTCGGAGCTGATGACGTAACCAGGACACGGCACAGATGGTTTGTGCGGTGAGAGCGGGGGCCGGCGGGGGACTCAGACCCCTCCCCAGTCCTACCTGGGCACAGCACGGTTCCAATGGTCCCAGTGTGAGTGTGACCTTAATTTAAAAAGTCCTTGTATACAAACCAGAAGAGTGTGATTTTTAACTCTGTAAAGAATCTATAATATTTTTATAATATTGTCTCCAGTATCCCTTAATTTTAAAAGTTTTAGATTGAATGAATTATTAGTTGGTTCACAATTCCCCACTTTATTAATTATTCTAATAGTTTTCCACAGAGCAATATATCAGATACAAACCATTTTTAGTTATTAAATCTTTTGTTTTATACAATATAGAAGTGGATGTTGATACCTTATGTTTAATATATTCTGTCTCTATGTGTGTCGATATTATCTCTGATTATAATGATTACAGAGCACTTTAATATTATAGTTTACTCATATTTTTTGTGTCAAAAATATAAAATCCCTGCCTTTGTGTCTGTACCTTTTACATGTTTTGGTGCTGAGTGTCATTAAACATATTTTGTTCTACAAAACAACAATTACACTTAGGGTGACCACCTGTCCCACTTTTGGTTGTACTGCACAGCCTCTGTCCCTCCGTCCCACTGATGAAGACAATGTCCCACTTTTTCATAGTTGCTCAGTGGATCTTGTAAAAAAAAAAGAGAGAGAGAGAGAGAGATTTGAGGAGCCTATAGAACAAGATCAGGTCAGTGTTCCCTGTGTAAAATGTAGAATAAATATTTGTGGGCAACCCTTGATAGGTTGAATGTATGGATGTTGTGTTGCTGCCGCTCTGTTTCAGGACAGGCCTCTCCTGGAGCTCGGAGCTGCTGCTGCTGGTTTGTTTGGAGAACATGCAGACTGGGAGCTTTGATTTTTTTTCTGTTCCATCCATTTTATTCCAATGAATAATGTCTCAGTAAAGACATTACTTTGCAAAATCTGTGTTTTTTGGGATGAAAACAGCGCATATGTTTTATAGGCCCTGAACTGAAGCAACTTGTATCTCAGTAAGTTAGATTTGTTTATTGAAAGATTTATTTCTCGAGTCCGTCCCACTTTGTCCCACCAAATTGCACAACTTGTCCCACTTTTTACACTTTTTGAGGTGGTCACCCTAATTACACTGAGTTGAGTTGGTGATGGATCTGGGCCATTGGACCTTTTTTTTTTTTCCTGTTAAAATATTCTCCTTTATTTTGAGTATGTTGTATTTGGTTTTGTGAAGACATAATCTGTAAATGTATAAGCAAGTGTTATATTCATAGGGAGTAATAAACCAAGTACTGCTGATTTTTATTCAGATGTCTCCAGATCTATTTTTATGTCTAATAAATTCTTACAGAGCACATTTGAACACATTTAACTTTTTCTGTCTCCAGAGGCCTGTGGTGTGGCTTACAGTACAAAAACTGAATATTTTTGTTGTATTTTTAGAAGTTTTAGCTGCTATCATTTAAAAGCATCCTCATATGAATGTATAATGGATGGCGTTCATAAAAACTTCTAAAATGCCCACTCACGCACAACTATGTCAATCTAGAACTTTTCAAATGCATACCATGTTGGGATTGACAGAAAAATGCATTATTTAATAAGAACAATACAGAGGTAAACCAGATCTAATCCAGGACAAATCAAGGATTAAATCAGGGATAAAAAATGCTTAAAGTCAGGACTTGAACTACAAAAGACTCCTGAGAAAAAGCCACCAGTGGTACCACAGTTTGAGAAACACTGATCTACAACAACTGAGGTCATTTCTATGTAAAACAACTGTCCTGACAACTTTTATTTTGTAGTATAGTAGTATTTACTGTAGTAATATCAAGTTTTTGAATGTAACCTTCCAGACAAAAATACACCAAATGTTTAAAAAAATCTGAAATCCAGTGCATTAGTGCAAAGGAACGTGTGGGGCCTAGAGATCCTACACACTTTACTCTTTTTTTTAAATTTATTTTATTTTTTTTTATTTACAGCAGCTCAGGCCTAACTTAAGAGACACGATTCCCAAACGCCGCCATCTTCCCTGGACCAAGGCTTATTAAAATATACAGATGCACAAATTTAGAACTGTTCTTCTTCTTTTATGGTTTTAGTTTTTTTAGTCATTTTTTTTTTTTTTTTTTTAGTTTGCTAGTTTATTTCGGTCACAAGTATGTAACAAAATTACTGCAGATACATTTATAACTGTTTAAATGTCATATGTTCATATAAAGAAATGACCATTCTGCTTCCAAGCTTGGTCAGTCACAATAATTAAAGAGTTACTGAATTATTAAGTGAACTGAACCAATGAAATGGTTTTGGTTGATGGTTGATCCCACAGTTCACCTGTAAATGCACTGAGGATCCAGAAGATGGCGTCTGTGAGCAACTAACGTCAAATAATCATCCTTTCATCTTCTGACTGATCCTAAATGTATTCTGTAGGATGTGACCTATGAATGAATACTTTCTACTGAAAACCTGTTGAGTCTGAAGCAGCTGCACAGTCAGTAAGCTGAGCAACACCAGTGAGTCATAACATTTCATATTCATTCATTCATTTTGTTCACCTTATTCCAGTTAGAAAATTAAAATGAGTATCACAGCTAAAACCAAACATGTGATCAGATGTGATTCTGTTAAAAACGTAGTAACAAGTAACAACAGATGGATTTTTTATAATAATTAATAAATCTATTATTGCAGGAAATAACCAGAGAACTTCAGGAAACGCTATCCTAAGGAAGGAATTAAATGTTGAATGAATGAAACAAAAAAAAATCTGTCAGAAAACAAAATACAGCAGATGTTGTGGTGTCGCTGTTGTGTTACAAATATTTACAAATATTTACAGAAGAAGACAGAGACGAGGAGAAATCCAAGAAGGATCACAGTGAAGATTTCATCAGAGATAAATGTGATGACTCAGTGAAGAAGTTTATCTCTGACTCTATCAAAACAGGTCTCATGTATTCAGTTTTCCTCAGTCACATTTCTCAGATCAGGATTTAGATTTTCAAAACTTTAAGTGTCCAGAAATGCTCCCTCTTCCTTTATTTTCTATGTGACCGGTGTGGAATGATGGGTCAGACACAAGCAGCTCCAAAAAAAGTAATGTGGGTCTTTATTTTCCAACTGTCCCCAATACGAGAACAGCATTAATTTTGGTTTGATTTGGCGTTTTTCAAAAATAATGTGAAGAGGAGTTTTTGTAACATACAAATTGTCTTTTTTTTTTTTTTGTCAGGATACAAAAAAATGGCTTTAGTGTCCATGAACTTTAACCAAAACTAGATCAGGACAAGTCTCTGGCTTATTCAAGGTTTCTTTCAAAACAAAAATCTTGGTTTACAGTACAATTTAATCTACAAGACAACTTTCAAGGCGATACAAGACAACAGCAGTGGGCTTATCCTACAATAAAACACAGAACAAGAACCACTGAACATGTATTCAGATTACACTAACACATTACTTTGAAAATACAATACATTTTGTTTACTACGTCAGTGAACTTGAACTCACATTAAAATGGTGGACAGTTTTGCACGGACACTCACGAGGAACCCTGGACAATGCTGTTTCCCCTCTGAACAAACCAAATGTGAAATGGCAGATGAGCAAAACTAAATATTTCAATCCATGACATGAGCACAGATGGAATATCATTTTTATTAAGCACTCGCGCCTTCACGTAGCCCTGTATTTTCCTACAGTGGCGGCGGGCGGTTAACTGCTAATGTCACGTTTCTCACATACGTCAGTCAATCTACATCAATCTTCGTCTCTACAAAATTAATCGAACATGAATCTTAGATTGTTAGGCAAATTAAAGCATTGTCTACCAACATCAAAGATTAGCTTAGTGTCCTGTACCAATTTTAATCATATTTTCCACAGGTACACACCATCACTTTCCGTCTTGGTTCGGGACCGTCGGGCTGTCGCGCCGTGATGACGTCATGCATGCGACTTAAAGGTATTAGGGAGGATCTTTATAAATTCATTTTTTGCAATATTTATTAAAACTACCTTCATTGTCCTGTATAAGGCTTATAAATTGATGTATTAGAAAATATAATAATAATATTAATAAACTGTGGACTCTGTGGGACTTAAAAAACCTCATCCAATCGTTTTCGTCATGAGTACGTTAACCATTGTTCCATGGACTTGCCAATCATTCGTTCATCTTCCTGGTTTCGGCGATACGTGCGCGTTCTTGTGCCTGCGCATGCGTACACAGTTTGTTTATATAGCACAGCGTTAGCCGAGCCTCAGCCTGACTTCGAAGAGCACAATGGCTCAGGAAAACTGTGGAGGTCGCAAAAGGAAAACTGTTTTTGAAGTGAACCAGAGGAGGAGGAGAAAAACTGTAGAAGAGCAGAATAAAACCCGTGTGGTTCTTGGCGATTCTTTCCAACGTTGGTGTGCGCTGTAGGAACAGAAAGGGCTTCAGACGATGCATTGGTCGCCAAGTTTCTGCTGGACAGGTAACGTTTATCTTATCGTTTAAAAAAAATGCCTTTTTTCTTTATCTGTTGAACCTTTTCAACTGTACAGCAGTCAGTTTGCTAATGCTACCAACAGCAGGAGGAGATATTTGTGCTGTGCGTGTGACTGGGTCTGTGTGGGGAACCAGGTCAAAGGTCGCGCAAACAAACAATGCAGGTCTAGGTTTAGGTGAATCTCTGCTGATGCCGGCTGTAAACAAACACTCGTGTTCCAACGCTCGTGCACGTCGCTGTGGAGGAGTTCCTTGGAAAGGAACAGTGAAGGGCGGGGCCTGACGCATGCGCATTATTCAAAAAAGGACAAACAGTCGCTGGTTTCTCAGCAGTCGAAAAAAATCCTCCCTAATATTTTAATATTGACTGGCGAACACTGCATTATTACAAATTGCAACAGTGCCACTTTCTGGTCACTCTAAGAACAACACCCTGATGCAAAAAGGGAGAAATATAGCTCCTTAATATAAGAAAGTGTCATTTTATTACTTGACTTGCTGCATCTATTATAAGGGCCCCAGGTGAAGTGTTCTTGTCCCTGGCCCCGGGGAAACCTGTGTCAGTGTTTATGAACAACGCCGTCACAATCCTTCACTGTGTGGTCGCTGTGTCCTCCTGCAGAAAGCTACTGACACTAAAGTTTGATAATAACGTCTGAAAGTGGACACAGCTGCTCTCTGCAGTTTACTGACGACACGAGCAGCAGGACTCAGAGCGTTTGTACTGAGATTTACTGACACAGCACTGTTACACACAAGGATCACACAGTTACTGCAATACTACTGACACACACACTTTTACTCAGCTCATTTATGTACAAGTATATGAATACTTCTGAGTGCATTTTCCAAAATATACTTTTACTTTACTCAAATACATTTTTCACCTTTAAAGTAAGTTAGCAGCAGCAGAAGTAACGGTGACAGAAGTAGTAAGTACTTTCTGCTGAGTAGAGCAGGGCAGTGGTTCGTATAGCTCTGAGCTTTTTGTCTCATCATGAGTTCCTCCTCTACTCAGACGTCTTCATAATTCTTTTAAATTATAGGATAAATAATTTCACTAACTTCCCTTTGAAACAAGCTTTTAAATCTGAAAAACATGTAACAAAATATAATATTCTAATACCAATCTTTAGCAGTTTCACTTCCTTTTTATAAATATGACACTTGAGTCTGTTTTTCATAGATTGCAAATATGTTTCATCTTGGAAATAAATTGTGAAATAACTCCAAGCAGCTCCTGTAAAGTGCCTGTGTACCTCTAGGCGTCCCTGTACCGCTGGTTGGGAAACACTGCTGTTATTTCTGACTCAGGAGCATCTCTTTAATGCATTTATACTTTTGTAAGTGCGCCTCAACTCTGTTTAAGATAAATAATGTGACTTATATCAAATGTCTGATGAGGTTCATGGAGTTAATATTTTTGGTGTCTTTTACAAATGAACAATGGGTTTTCAGGGTAAAAAGTAAAAATATTATATGTTTAAATAAAAAAAAATACTATTGCAGAATGTTCAACGAAATATTAGATAACATCAGGCCACAGCGCCCTCTAGTGTCGCTATGTGACAACCAACCAAAACCACTGATACAAACAGTTCCTTTGCTGTAGACGCGGTGGGCAAGTTTGGACTCAGCAGATCCTCTTTTTATTTTTCACTTTCACTCAAAATGGCGCATTAAACGATTCCTCTCGGTGAGTAGTTTTTAAACATATAATCACTAAATGAATACAAAAGCTAATCGTGGTTGTTGCACTAAATTAGCAGATAATGAACCTAATAGCTGCGTATTTCAGCTTCAAAGAAAGTTCAGACCTGGCCTAGTTCTTACAATGGCTGGAAACAAAACCAAAAACGTGATTTTACTAAAAACAAAACAGATTATGTTTAAGAATGCGTCTGTTTGTTTCAGCTGTAGGTTATTAGAATAATCAAAAATAATATGTTTTAAAGAGTTTTTGTTGTAGCTTTTTGTTCTTTATTTGACAGATACAGCAGACAGGAGGGGGGTCGCTCCAGGGGCGTAACATCAGGCAGTGCAGCTGCACTGGGGCCCAGGACATGGGGGATTAGTGGTTTATGTACAGTCTGAGCAATAAAATACACAGCAGACATGACTCCACTGAAGAACAGGATTTTCTATGATTAAAAAAGATTCAAAACATTAGATATATTTTTTCACAACATGTACTTAATGCCTAAAAACTTTAGTGAGCAATAATAAATAGTTTTACATGTTTGAATAATTTAAAGAAACAATTAGTAGACTTGAAGAAATTACAGTGATTTTTTTTCTAACTTAAAAGTATGATATGTGGACACTTCCTGAATGTGCTTTATAACTTTAGGGCCCATAGTGAAAACTTGCACTGGGGCCCCTCATTACCACCTTATGCTACTGGGTCACTCTGTCACGTGTGGTACCCTCCAGGTGGAAGAAGTAAACTTTTCAAAACAAATATAAAATACATAAATAATTACTGCAACATGAGATTACTTTAGTAGAAGAGTAAAAGTGTTATTCGAGTAAAGTTGGCTTGTGAAAAGTTGATGTAATTGCAAAATAGTCTACTTTAGAAAAGAACAGCTCACCAAAAACTGTTACTATTACTTTTATCACTACTATTACCATAACCATTAGTGCTACTACTACTACTACTACTGCTATTCCTACTGTTATTAGGTACCACTACTATTACTACCCACTTTAGCACTAAAGGTATTGATAGATCTATGTAGAAGACAGAGATTAATGCCACACCAAGTTTTGCCAACTTTTAGGTTTTGCCTCAATAACAGAATTTAAGAACCATATAAAGCCCCAAATAATATTAAAACACACTATAATACATAAATACAATAGGGATGCATTGTGATATTAATAGTGTTATGTAGATGTGCATCTACTACATCTACTATTACATCTACTACACAGCCTGTCCTTAATGTTTAGAGTTTTTTGACTTGTTTTTTAGAAATATATAAAATAACATTTCTTTTTTTGCTCTCTTTTTAATCAGTTTTCTGCAGTTATAACAGCACAGTGACATCATGGCAACTGCAGGAGCTGGTGAGTCAAAAGTAGTTTTTCTTTGCTTTCAGAATAATAAACAATAATTCATCATTTTTCCTGCATGTGCTGGTAACAGTATTTTTGTTGCACCTTTAGCCACAGTAGAGCCTAGTGGAGTTTGGATTTAATAGCTTTTTGGTTTATTATGTTCTCCTTATGTTAAAGTGACTAAAGTTTTCTCCTTTAGGTCCATTTTGTTCTAATTTTACCCTCTATTTGAATTTTGTAGCAAATGTAGCACAATACAGGATTTTGTAATAACCACACAATTCACACTGCTCTGTAATTATCTATTCATCTTTATATTTGTAGCAGATGATGGATATTTGTCTTTTGCAGGTTTTCAGGGTGGTTCCAGTTTATTTCTTGTGAAATTTAAGATTTTTTAAGACCTTTTTAAGACCTTTTAATGCCAATTAGAATAAAATTTAATGCCAAGATTTCCGACAAAAGAATAATAATCTGTATACATTTTACACTAATGAAGTATGAGTGTTACTCTCTTAAACTCATTGGTTTTATTTTAAAAGTCTGATACAGGCAAAATGACTCCAGTTCTGCATTAAAAATCTCAAAATTAATTCATAAATTTCAGTGGTAACAGCATTTACTGTATTCTGGAGATGTTTTTTTTGCAACAAATATGCAACAGCCCATATAAACAGCACACTTAGCTTTCAAAAACTTACCAAATAAAGGCTAATTCGAGTGAGTGACTTTAAGATATTTGTAAAACCACTATTGATAGAATTTATTGCCAAATTCACATGCAACTTGCATAAAAGACAGACTTCTCTGCTGTTACTTACAAACACTGAAAAACTTGACATGGATGTTTCAATTTGACAATTTAAGACCTAGATGAACAAAATGAATACCTGTCTATATAATTTAATACTTTCTAAGGCCTTGATTTTGGCAACATCAAATTTAATAAATTTTTAATACTTTTAAGACCTTGGGGATACCCTGTTTTTCATCCCTGAGGCACAGAGAAAGTCATCAAGCGATGCCACCTAGCTGTAAGTAAAAGCAGCAGACTCACAGTTTGGGTTTGGAGTCCATACATCAGTACCAGAACGGGGCTAAGCACAGTCAGCTGCAGTCTGGAAACCCTTTTACAACTCTGTTAGAATTTAAAGCAATTGGGAATATTGTTTTTGCAAATCATTGATCAATAAAACAGATCTGACCTAAAAGTAACCCAAAACTATTCATTTCAGATGGGCTTTAGTTGGTTTTAGTCTATTAACAGTTAAAGGAACAAGAGACTTGCCTGGAAAATCCAGACTGATGTCTCTGTGTTATTCTCCAGAGAAATATCAGTCTGGTCACCGCCGTCCGCAGTGGTTTACTCAAATCCAAACCGTACCGTGCATTTTGATTGGTTTATTTAAGTCACGTGTTCTTCGCGAGCAGCGTCACTCGTACGCGTCTCCTCGCCGACAACAATCAAGATGGCGCACCGAGGAGCGAGAGTGTGTTTCATTCAGCGTATGGTACGGTAATGTTGAAATAACTCCCTCGTTCCTCCCTCGTGGCTTCACTCCGTTTGTTTACTTTCTCACTTTCTTGTCACTTTGTTGCCGCCATAACTCCGCTGTCCCTTAACTCGGGTTTGCTCCGCCCTAGAAATCGAATTGATTCTAATGGTATGTTCACACCGGACACGAATCAGGCGTCAGGCGCGAGTGATTACCATGTTAAGTCTATGGAAAGTCGTGTTCAGGCGCGAAACAGCAGTTACTTCTTTAATGATAATAACACATCTCTAAAAGACAAGTTTACTCTCTATGCACTGGAACCAAAAAGCCTAACTCAGTCAAAGCAGTACAATAGCCTTCATTTATCTGAAGAGCATATGTGCAGAGGGTGTACGTCTGGTGTGCGCCCAAAGCCACGCAAGTTTCGGGATTTATCCATTTGGACGTGGGTGCATGGTGCCTCACATTACACTCCAGCTCAGGAGGTGGGGCACATTTACTCACTTTTATGATAGTGTTTGGACAAACGTTGGATAGGGCTGCAAGTAAAAAACAATTAGGACTGTAAGAGGTGCTTTCCCTGCCACAAGCACTGACTGCTGCTGGCCATGCGTTTATGGAAACTCACACAGGTCAGAGCACAGTTTATCACAGCCAGTGCTCACCTGGTCCTGGTCTAAATGTGACATGGTCCTGGTCTGTGAGCGCGCCTGGTCCTGGTCTGTGAGCGCCCAGTCCTGGTCTGTGAGCGCCCGGTCCTTGTCTGTGAGCGCTCCGGTCCTGGTCTGTGAGCGCGCCTGGTCCTTGTCTGTGAGCGCCCGGTCCTTGTCTGTGAGCGCTCCGGTCCTGGTCTGTGAGCGCGCCTGGTCCTTGTCTGTGAGCGCCCGGTCCTTGTCTGTGAGCGCTCCGGTCCTGGTCTGTGAGCGCCCGGTCCTGGTCTGTGAGCGCGCCTGGTCCTTGTCTGTGAGCGCCCGGTCCTTGTCTGTGAGCGCCCGGTCCTGGTCTGTGAGCGTGCCTGGTCCTTGTCTGTGAGCGCGCCTGGTCCTTGTCTGTGAGCGCCCGGTCCTGGTCTGTGAGCGCCTGGTCCTGGTCTGTGAGCGCCTGGTCCTTGTCTGTGAGCGCGCCTGGTCCTGGTCTGTGAGCGCCCGGTCCTGGTCTGTGAGCGCCTGGTCCTGGTCTGTGAGCGCCTGGTCCTTGTCTGTGAGCGCGCCTGGTCCTTGTCTGTGAGCGCCCGGTCCTGGTCTAAATGTGACATGGTCCTGGTCTGTGAGCGCGCCTGGTCCTGGTCTGTGAGCGCCCAGTCCTGGTCTGTGAGCGCCCGGTCCTTGTCTGTGAGCGCTCCGGTCCTGGTCTGTGAGCGCGCCTGGTCCTTGTCTGTGAGCGCCCGGTCCTTGTCTGTGAGCGCTCCGGTCCTGGTCTGTGAGCGCGCCTGGTCCTTGTCTGTGAGCGCCCGGTCCTTGTCTGTGAGCGCTCCGGTCCTGGTCTGTGAGCGCCCGGTCCTGGTCTGTGAGCGCGCCTGGTCCTTGTCTGTGAGCGCCCGGTCCTTGTCTGTGAGCGCCCGGTCCTGGTCTGTGAGCGTGCCTGGTCCTTGTCTGTGAGCGCGCCTGGTCCTTGTCTGTGAGCGCCCGGTCCTGGTCTGTGAGCGCCTGGTCCTGGTCTGTGAGCGCCTGGTCCTTGTCTGTGAGCGCGCCTGGTCCTGGTCTGTGAGCGCCCGGTCCTGGTCTGTGAGCGCCTGGTCCTGGTCTGTGAGCGCCTGGTCCTTGTCTGTGAGCGCGCCTGGTCCTTGTCTGTGAGCGCCCGGTCCTGGTCTGTGAGCGCCTGGTCCTGGTCTGTGAGCGCCTGGTCCTTGTCTGTGAGCGCGCCTGGTCCTGGTCTGTGAGCGCCCGGTCCTGGTCTGTGAGCGCCTGGTCCTGGTCTGTGAGCGCCTGGTCCTTGTCTGTGAGCGCGCCTGGTCCTTGTCTGTGAGCGCCTGGTCCTTGTCTGTGAGCGCCCGGTCCTGGTCTGTGAGCGCCCGGTCCTTGTCTGTGAGCGCCCGGTCCTGGTCTGTGAGCGCGCCTGGTCCTGGTCTGTGAGCGCCCGGTCCTGGTCTGTGAGCGCCCGGTCTTGGTCTGTGAGCGCCCGGTCCTTGTCTGTGAGCGAGCCTGGTCCTTGTCTGTGAGCGCCTGGTCCTTGTCTGTGAGCGCCCGGTCCTGGTCTGTGAGCGCCTGGTCCTTGTCTGTGAGCGCCCGGTCCTTGTCTGTGAGCGCTCGGTCCTTGTCTGTGAGCGCGCCTGGTCCTGGTCTGCGAGCGTGCCTGGTCTTTGTCTGTGAGCGCACCTGGTCCTGGTTTGTGAGCGCCCGGTCCTGGTCTGTGAGCGCCTGGTCCTGGTCTGTGAGCGCCTGGTCCTGGTTTGTGAGCGCCTGGTCCTGGTTTGTGAGCGCCTGGTCCTGGTTTGTGAGCGCCTGGTCCTGGTCTGTGAGCGCACCTGGTCCTGGTCTGTGAGCGCGCCTGGTCCTTGTCTGTGAGCGCCTGGTCCTTGTCTGTGAGCGCCTGGTCCTGGTCTGTGAGCGCGCCTGGTCCTTGTCTGTGAGCGCCTGGTCCTTGTCTGTGAGCGCACCTGGTCCTTGTCTGTGAGCGCGCCTGGTCCTTGTCTGTGAGCGCCTGGTCCTTGTCTGTGAGCGCCCGGTCCTTGTCTGTGAGCGCCCGGTCCTTGTCTGTGAGCGCCTGGTCCTGGTCTGTGAGCGCCTGGTCCTTGTCTGTGAGCGCCTGGTCCTGGTTTGTGAGCGCCTGGTCCTGGTTTGTGAGCGCCCGGTCCTGGTCTGTGAGCGCCTGGTCCTTGTCTGTGAGCGCCTGGTCCTTGTCTGTGAGCGCCCGGTCCTGGTCTGTGAGCGCCCGGTCCTGGTCTGTGAGCGCGCCTGGTTCTGGTCTGTGAGCGCCTGGTCCTGGTCTGTGAGCGCCTGGTCCTTGTCTGTGAGCACCTGGTCCTTGTCTGTGAGCGCCTGGTCCTGGTCTGTGAGCGCGCCTGGTTCTGGTCTGTGAGCGCCCGGTCCTGGTCTGTGAGCGCCCGGTCCTGGTCTGTGAGCGCCCGGTCCTGGTCTGTGAGCGCCCGGTCCTGGTCTGTGAGCGCCCGGTCCTGGTCTGTGAGCGCCCGGTCCTTGTCTGTGAGCGCGCCTGGTCCTTGTCTGTGAGCGCCCGGTCCTTGTCTGTGAGCGCGCCTGGTCCTTGTCTGTGAGCGCCCGGTCCTTGTCTGTGAGCGCGCCTGGTCCTTGTCTGTGAGCGCCTGGTCCTGGTCTGTGAGCGCGCCTGGTTCTGGTCTGTGAGCGCCCGGTCCTGGTCTGTGAGCGCCCGGTCCTGGTCTGTGAGCGCCCGGTCCTGGTCTGTGAGCGCCCGGTCCTGGTCTGTGAGCGCCTGGTCCTTGTCTGTGAGCGCCCGGTCCTGGTCTGTGAGCGCCCGGTCCTGGTCTGTGAGCGCCCGGTCCTTGTCTGTGAGCGCGCCTGGTCCTTGTCTGTGAGCGCCCGGTCCTTGTCTGTGAGCGCGCCTGGTCCTTGTCTGTGAGCGCCCGGTCCTGGTCTGTGAGCGCCTGGTCCTGGTCTGTGAGCGCCTGGTCCTGGTCTGTGAGCGCCCGGTCCTGGTCTGTGAGCGCCCGGTCCTGGTCTGTGAGCGCCTGGTCCTTGTCTGTGAGCGCCTGGTCCTTGTCTGTGAGCGCCCGGTCCTGGTCTGTGAGCGCCCGGTCCTGGTCTGTGAGCGCCCGGTCCTTGTCTGTGAGCGCGCCTGGTCCTTGTCTGTGAGCGCCCGGTCCTTGTCTGTGAGCGCGCCTGGTCCTTGTCTGTGAGCGCCCGGTCCTTGTCTGTGAGCGCGCCTGGTCCTTGTCTGTGAGCGCCTGGTCCTGGTCTGTGAGCGCGCCTGGTTCTGGTCTGTGAGCGCCCGGTCCTGGTCTGTGAGCGCCCGGTCCTGGTCTGTGAGCGCCCGGTCCTGGTCTGTGAGCGCCCGGTCCTGGTCTGTGAGCGCCTGGTCCTTGTCTGTGAGCGCCCGGTCCTGGTCTGTGAGCGCCCGGTCCTGGTCTGTGAGCGCCCGGTCCTTGTCTGTGAGCGCGCCTGGTCCTTGTCTGTGAGCGCCCGGTCCTTGTCTGTGAGCGCGCCTGGTCCTTGTCTGTGAGCGCCCGGTCCTGGTCTGTGAGCGCCTGGTCCTGGTCTGTGAGCGCCTGGTCCTGGTCTGTGAGCGCCCGGTCCTGGTCTGTGAGCGCCCGGTCCTGGTCTGTGAGCGCCTGGTCCTTGTCTGTGAGCGCCTGGTCCTTGTCTGTGAGCGCCCGGTCCTTGTCTGTGGTGTGTCTCAGGCTGAGACAGAGCTGCAGGAGACAGAGCCTACAGCACCACAGATATCTGTATTTTTCTGTGTTTATTAGAAAACCCACACAAATGCAGATGCAACAGGTGATCAGTATCATGCAGAGCACACGCCCCCTTCACAGAGTCTCAGCACCTCCTGACTCAGTCTGAGTTCACCTTCATTTGATTGTGGACACTGTCCAGTTTTGATCAGCTTTGTTTTTTAGTCCAAATGAAATCTGTTTTATTGTTTACAGATTTTGAGCGTGTAATACAAGTTTCTATAACACACTTTACTTTAGAATCAATCAATGCCCTTTATCACTTACAGTTAGTCCAAAACACTGCGGCTCATCTTTTAACAGGAAGTTAAAAAAACACAAGCATATCATTTATTTTATTTTATTTAATCTCAGTCCTGTCCAAGAGGTACAGTACAGACTAAAAACTGAACATTAGACAAATCAAGACAGTAAGATTAAATATTAAGATAATTTAGATCCTGCACAACTAGATGTTACAGGTGCAGCTGGTGACTAAAAACTTGTACTGATAAATTTTGTTTAAAACGATGAGAGACCCCAGCCTCAGCCTCAGCTGTAGATTATTCCAGGACCAGGGCCTGAAATAGGACAGGCTCACCTTCCCTGACTCCCTGGGACCTTAGACCTCAGCTGCTGGCTCTGAGACTGTGAGTGTTCTGGAGAGCAGTGAACTTGGAGCAGATATAAGAAGGCAACTTTCCCAAAATGACCTTGTATATTAAAATATACCAATGCCCCATCATCACCTCCCTGCATTGATTTCCGGTTTGTTTTGTTTTAGGTTTGATTTTAAGATTTTATTGTTAGTTTTTTTTTTACTTTGAAAGGACTGGCCCCGCAGTACATCACTGACCTCATTCAAATATACACTCTGGAGCAGACTCTGAGGTCTGAGGGCCAACTCCAGCTCGTGGCGCCTAAGACGAGACGTAAGACCAGGGGGGAGCAGGCGTTCTCTGTGGGAAAGCTCCACCCCCACAGCTGCCCTGGGGGAGACGTGGCTGCTATTCTGCAGCCTCTTTGACCACCACCGAACACACAATCACAATAACACACACACACACACAAGGTGGCTAAAGTGTCTTACCAAAGACACAGCGGCAGTATGCAATGCCAGTAGCAGAGATCGAGCCACCAACCTTCTGGTTAGTAAGTCAACATCTCTACCTACTAAACTACTGCCGCCCCATGTGCAGCACTTTAGAAACTGTCTTTTTTGTAAATAAAGTGGATTTAGATTTATATGCTGAAATAAGTCACTGATATATTATAATTTTTCTCAAATGTATTTTTAGATATTTACGTCAAGATGGGGTTAGACTATAAAATGAACCTTTAATATTACTTTTTATATTTCAAGCAACATCATTTTTATTCTTTACTCATTTATTTATGATGTGCCCCAGTATTCCATGTCTCACTGCTGTAAACTTAGGGGCTTCATTCAAAACACGCTTGCTTTTTTAACTTTGATAAATGAAGGCCATTGTTAATCCTGGAAAAGATTTGGATACTCTAGAGCAGGGGTCACCAATTAAAATTCACCGAGGTCCAATTGGTGAAAATTTTCTCGCGCAAAGGTCCGGAGCATCACAATGTTGATTTGTACCTCAAAAATAAATAAATAAAATCATTGTAGTTACATCAGTGTCTACATTATGGCAATAGCATTTTGCTAACATAAGCATCAGTTTAAAACTAGGGGATATCAAATAATAAAATAAAATAAAAAAAATTTCTTATGTTAATCAAATACAGTTAAAAAAATCAAACAAAATGCTTTTATAATGGTCCTTGGCTCAGAACACAGGAGACACAGGAGTTTAGAGCTGACCTCTGTTCCTTTCTACATCTGTCTCTCTCATTTCTCCGCTGTCTGTCTCACAGTCACCGCTCCATATGTTTCCAAATCCTCAGATCTGATTGGTTGATAGCGTCACAGACAAGATTTTCTGTCTGCTTTTACGCAGGAGACGATTCACCCATTAAAACTAAAGTGGAACGTACTGCGCCTCAAAACACAGGTTTCCTCTTAATTCTCTGGTGAATATGAGGCAGCTCTGTCCTCTGTGGGACAGAGGGACAGACACCGAGAGGAGAGGGGTGAGCTGTGGGACAGAGAGACACCGAGAGGGGAGGGGTGAGCTGTGGGACAGACACCGAGAGGAGAGGGGTGAGCTGTGGGACAGAGAGACACCGAGAGGGGAGGGGTGAGCTGTGGGACAGAGAGACACCGAGAGGGGAGGGGTGAGCTGTGGGACAGAGAGACACCGAGAGGGGAGGGGTGAGCTGTGGGACAGAGAGACACCGAGAGGAGAGGGGTGAGCTGTGGGACAGAGAGACACCGAGAGGGGAGGGGTGAGCTGTGGGACAGAGGGACACCGAGAGGAGAGGGGTGAGCTGTGAGACAGAGAGACACCGAGAGGAGAGGGGTGAGCTGTGAGACAGAGAGACACCGAGAGGGGAGGGGCGAGCTGTGGGACAGAGGGACACCGAGAGGAGAGGGGTGAGCTGTGGGACAGAGGGACACCGAGAGGAGAGGGGTGAGCTGTGGGACAGAGGGACATCGAGAGGAGAGGGGTGAGCTGTGGGACAGAGAGACAGACATCGAGAGGAGAGGGGTGAGCTGTGGGACAGAGAGACACCGAGAGGAGAGGGGTGAGCTGTGGGACAGAGAGACAGACATCGAGAGGAGAGGGGTGAGCTGTGAGACAGAGAGACAGACACCGAGAGGAGAGGGGTGAGCTGTGGGACAGAGAGACAGACATCGAGAGGAGAGGGGTGAGCTGTGGGACAGAGAGACAGACACCGAGAGGAGAGGGGTGAGCTGTGGGACAGAGGGACACCGAGAGGAGAGGGGTGAGCTGTGAGACAGAGAGACAGACATCGAGAGGAGAGGGGTGAGCTGTGGGACAGAGGGACACCGAGAGGAGAGGGGTGAGCTGTGAGACAGAGAGACAGACACCGAGAGGAGAGGGGTGAGCTGTGGGACAGAGGGACACCGAGAGGAGAGGGGTGAGCTGTGGGACAGAGAGACACCGAGAGGAGAGGGGTGAGCTGTGGGACAGAGAGACACCGAGAGGAGAGGGGTGAGCTGTGGGACAGAGGGACACTGAGAGGAGAGGGGTGAGCTGTGAGACAGAGAGACAGACACCGAGAGGAGAGGGGTGAGCTGTGGGACAGAGGGACACCGAGAGGAGAGGGGTGAGCTGTGGGACAGAGGGACACCGAGAGGAGAGGGGTGAGCTGTGAGACAGAGGGACACCGAGAGGAGAGGGGTGAGCTGTGGGACAGAGGGACACCGAGAGGAGAGGGGTGAGCTGTGGGACAGAGGGACACCGAGAGGAGAGGGGTGAGCTGTGGGACAGAGGGACACCGAGAGGAGAGGGGTGAGCTGTGGGACAGAGAGACACCGAGAGGAGAGGGGTGAGCTGTGGGACAGAGAGACAGACACCGAGAGGAGAGGGGTGAGCTGTGGGACAGAGGGACACCGAGAGGAGAGGGGTGAGCTGTGGGACAGAGAGACAGACATCGAGAGGAGAGGGGTGAGCTGTGGGACAGAGAGACAGACATCGAGAGGAGAGGGGTGAGCTGTGGGACAGAGAGACAGACACCGAGAGGAGAGGGGTGAGCTGTGGGACAGAGAGACACCGAGAGGAGAGGGTGAGCTGTGGGACAGAGAGACAGACACCGAGAGGAGAGGGGTGAGCTGTGGGACAGAGGGACACCGAGAGGAGAGGAGAGGGGTGAGCTGTGGGACAGAGAGACAGACATCGAGAGGAGAGGGGTGAGCTGTGGGACAGAGAGACAGACACCGAGAGGAGAGGGGTGAGCTGTGGGACAGAGGGACACCGAGAGGAGAGGGGTGAGCTGTGGGACAGAGAGACAGACACCGAGAGGAGAGGGGTGAGCTGTGAGACAGACAGAGAGACAGACACCGAGAGGAGAGGGGTGAGCTGTGGGACAGAGGGACACCGAGAGGAGAGGGGTGAGCTGTGGGACAGAGAGACAGACATCGAGAGGAGAGGGGTGAGCTGTGGGACAGAGGGACACCGAGAGGAGAGGGGTGAGCTGTGGGACAGAGGGACACCGAGAGGAGAGGGGTGAGCTGTGGGACAGAGGGACACCGAGAGGAGAGGGGTGAGCTGTGGGACAGAGGGACACCGAGAGGAGAGGGGTGAGCTGTGGGACAGAGAGACAGACACCGAGAGGAGAGGGGTGAGCTGTGGGACAGAGAGACACCGAGAGGAGAGGGGTGAGCTGTGGGACAGAGGGACAGGCACCGAGAGGAGAGGGGTGAGCTGTGGGACAGAGGGACAGGCACTGAGAGGAGAGGGGTGAGCTGTGGGACAGAGGGACAGGCACTGAGAGGAGAGGGGTGAGCTGTGGGACAGAGAGACAGACACCGAGAGGAGAGGGGTGAGCTGTGGGACAGAGAGACACCGAGAGGAGAGGGGTGAGCTGTGGGACAGAGGGACAGGCACCGAGAGGAGAGGGGTGAGCTGTGGGACAGAGAGACACCGAGAGGAGAGGGGTGAGCTGTGGGACAGAGAGACACCGAGAGGAGAGGGGTGAGCTGTGGGACAGAGGGACACCGAGAGGGGAGAGCCGCTCACAGCCTGTGTCGCGTCCTCTCTCGCCGCTCCGTAAAAAACAAACTTAAGTCTGTTGTAAACGGAACAGTCCTGTCCCTCCGACCTCAGTCTGGACCTACTCCTCTCATTTTGTTGGACAGTAACAGAAAACACAGCTGATTTAACCCTCGCACTGTTCATGTTAAAGTTTTAAAGCACCAGGATACGATGCTGTTGACGCGCCGCAGCGGCGCCTCTCTCGCGCCGCTGCTCCCGGGGAGTGAACAGGCTGAACGGGTTCGGGTCCGCGGAGTGGGACAGAGGTTCGGGTCCGGATGGGAGGGCATCTGGGTCCGGATTCGGACCGCGGTCCGCCTGTTAACGACCTCTGCTCTAGAGCAAGAGTAAAATTAGAGCACAGCAGATAGAAGTTATTATGTGTTTAGTGTTTTATTTTCTTCTTTCTTTCAGTGTGTGTGGTTCTTCTGGGGAACAGCTGGAGTGAGAGGAGCTCAGTGGGAAACCTTTTATTGGACAATACTGCTTTTAATACAAAGGGAGAACCTAAATGCCTTGTGAGACAAAGCGGACCTCTCCAAGATACAGAAATCTCTGTCATCATCTCTCCAGAGCTGCTTCAGCCTGACCTCTCTGCAGACAGACTGACAGAGTTAATAACAGAGATGGCAGAAGCCTCTGCCCCTGGTCCTCATGTGTTCCTGCTGGTTCTACAGCCTGAAGACTTCACTGAGCAACACAAAACCAGACTACAGTCAGTCCTGGAGGAGTTCAGTGAGCAGGCCTTTGACCATTCACTGGTGCTGATATCCACGCCCAGAGAAGAGACGCCAGGACTCATGGACAAATATATGAGTGATCCACATTTAAGAGACATGATCATCAGGTGTAGATACAGATATCTTTGGTTAAAAAATTTGAACATGATCAAAACTTGAAAAACTTCAAACATAACGAGCTGTTAACAAAATAAAACAAATAGTGAGAGAGAAAAATGGAAAACATTTGATCTATGAAGAGTTTGAGGATTCGCAGTCCGCACCTGAGGCTCCCACCAAAAAGAAAGAGCACTCATTGGATGTTGATGGACCAATTACAAAAGCCGGTAAGAACAACATTTAGGACTTAACTGATAAAGTATATGTTAGTCAGTAATAATCATGTATTTTGCAGGAATCACTGCCGCAGAAGTGATAAAGACAGACAAAAAGATAGACAAAAAAATCCTTTGTCTAAAGGTAAGTAATGTGATTGCACAGGTATAGAGTGACTACTCATTCACTTTCTGACCTTTGGTCAGGTTGGTGTGCAGTTTTCCCACTGTTTGGTTTTTGAGCAGATTACACCACTCTTTGCTGAGCTTTGCTTGCACCACAGCAGTTTGCATGGTGTAGTGTGGTGATTGCCTGCAGACAGAGAGCACTGGCAAAAGGTGTGCTCCAGAGTAGCTTAAGTGAACGACAACCTACTGCTTTCCTTGGTCCTTGGTACTTTATTATAAACTGAGAAACCACACAATGCCAGCTTTCTACATCCAGGTCTAAGTCTGTTATCCATACATGAACAGAGTGTGTATTTCCTATTCTACTTGTTGACTGAGCACTGTGATGCGTGTACGGTACAGTCCAGACTTGAACCTTCTGGCCTGAGCGCCTGAGAGAGCAGCAGCAGGTCACAGTAGCTCCAAGTCTAGAGCACTGCTGCTGGCCTTAAATGTGAACTGTGGCCTTCCATTACAATCACAAATAAAGGAGGCATCATCAAGTGGTGCTATTATGTACTACGACAGTAACATCCATACTGACTGCTACAATGGCAGGCCTGGAGGAGTGTTTTTTTGTTTGTTTTGTTCACACAGCAGTCTCAAGTCTTTTAGTGAGACTCATTTTCTTTTCTGGATGGAAAGGCGCAGGCTTTGCAAGGATTTTTTTTTTTTTTTTTTAAAGATATTGGGTTTTATTTGACAGTGCAGTAGAGTAGTGACAGGAAAACATGAGTCATAGAGCGGGGAGAGACATTTGGCAAAGCGTCAGAGCCCAGACTCAAACCCACAACGCTGAGGCAGGCAAAAACTGCCGTGCATGTGCTCAACCAACTGGGCTATACTGCAGAGCTGCAAGGATTTTTTTAAAAGAGGAACGATGAGGCCAGTAGTGAGGGGCCAGTGGCTACTCTGCTTTATTAGCAAGTTGTCAGTTTATTTTTATTTCATGTTTTTGTGTCAATACAATAAAACAAAGGACAGACTCAACAACATATATCATATTTCATAATTTGGGTGATAGAGTTTGCTATAAAAATGCAAAAATTAGGGCATTTTGCAGAATCAGTCGTTGCTTAAAGAAGGAAATTCTGGTTCTCCTGACCAGGGTTAAGGTTGTAAGAATTTGTGTTATGGTTTGTGACATGAACGTGTCTGGATGTGAATGACACAAACAGGGTGAAGCAACAGATGTAAAGGCTTTACTTAAGCATTAGGTTATAGACAAATTCACATGGATTTAAAAATTTGAACTGAATCAGACGTACTTTGTGCTGCAATACACAAACAAAATGAGCCTCCTACTTGACAAGATTTGGTGATAAAAATAGTATTTCAATGTACAAATATTTTGTCATTAATTTCATTGTAAATACCAAGGCTATGAATGTAATTGCTGCAGCAAACTCAAATTATGCAGTTGTAACAAAACTGAAGTAATCCATTTATCTTTATTTCACAGAGACCACACTCAGGATTGTTCTGTTTGGAAAAAGTGGTGACAAAAAGACAAAGATCAGAGACTTCATCATTCACCAAACAACCGTTCACTCTGCAACAAGACACAGTGTGGCAGCCTCTGCTGAGTGGAGAGGAAACCCCCTGACAGTAGTGAAGACCCCAGACCTGTTCAGTCTGTCTGTGGAGGCAGTGAGAGAAGAAATGAAGAGATGTGTGTCTCTGTGTTCACCAGGACCAAATGTCCTGCTGCTGTTAGTGAAGCCTTCAGATTTCACTGAGAACAACAGACAAACTCTGAACTTCATCCTGAGTCTGTTTGGTCCAGATGTCTGACATATGTCAATAATTTGTAACAAAATTAATTTTGGTGCATTATTGTGTTTTAAGCAGTGCCCATTTGTGTCAAAAATCACACTTGTATGTTTAGTGTCAAAACGCTCCCCAGCCCTAAAAAGTGCTATAGAAGTTTAATGAATAAATATTTTTACACTTTCAAATGTTCAGATCTTTTATCTACTTCTCTCCCAACCAGAAATATGAAATTGTTATTGATGCTTTTAATATTCTTTTCAGTTTTGGGCCAGTAGTTACAAAAGTGTGTTACCGTGTAAACATGGGATTTTGCGGGCTGTGTGGATTTTTTTTTTAAGTACACAAAATCAAATTAAGACAATCAAAACAATCTCAAACACTTTTACCTCAGTCTTACTGCACCATTACACCACTTATTTCTGCAGTTCATTGCCTATTTATTGTATGCAGACACGTGTAGGCCCTTTTATATGCAGGTCTGCATGTAATTCTTATGGTTTAGTTGTCTTTAGTATATATTTTTTTTTAAATCACATTTACTACTTTGGTGTTTATTTGTAAACAACACACATAACACACACAAAATTCAATGGAGAGAGAGTTTCCCTATGCCCCTCCCTATATAATAATAACACACCTGTGTCCTGAGTTGGGCTGTGGTTCTGAGGAAGGCCTTTGAGCTGAAACGCGTTGGTGTGTTTTAAATTCAATAGCCACGTTTCAGTAAAGGCTTTTCAACTGAGAAACAAAGTGCCTTGGATTTGTTTGTTTTTTCAGTTACATTTACACCACTTCTCTGACTCAACACCAACACATCCAGACCATTTAAGTTATTATAAATTTTACTGTTAGGCTGTTACCTGCAATAGAACGACAGAAAACCATCTCTATACAAAAGAGCCACGGTGTCCCTGGTGGGCTAAACATGTAAAATACCGTCCACGCATTTTGAAAGGACAGTTCCTGTATGGACTCCGGCAGCCTTTGAAATTTTTAACTTGTATAACATCAATTTAGCCCTGCACACCTCTATGTAATTACTGCACAGGCGTTAGCAACTTTACTATGTAACAGTCACTGAATTATATGAAATGATCTTAGACATTAGATCTATAATCTCCACACGATATTGACGATGAAGGAGGCGCATTTTGTCCTGAATGACCCTGAGTTTTATGGTTTCGATTTTGGACAAAATGGCGCATTAAAAAGTCGGTGAGTACCTTTTTCTCTACAAGTATACACTACAAGATAAACAACAACTCTATAAGTAATTACATACTACAAAAAATGACGATGGAAATGAACGCGGCTTTAGAATTAGAGCGAGTGCATGAAGTGAATGACACTCTTTAAAGAAGGGGCAGCCCTCTGATAAGAAAACGCACAATACTGTGTCGGCTTTATTTGGATATACAGTTTTCTCACCTCACGGAGAATTGCACGCATTTGAAATGGTGTTTGTTACTAAATGTTCACGTTCAGCACTAAAAATTATGTGCAATAAAAATGTGTTGATGAGAAAGGACACGTTTGGAAAATGTTGTGTTCTAACATTTCAAAGCTCATGAACGCACTGTAACAATAATGTTTAGGCGCCATAGACCCAAGAGTCTGTCTTTTAAACTCAAATAACCCATCTTTACAGTTTAGATAAGTTTTACATTAACTGCAAGTCATGTGCTAATCATAAAAAAAACACATTTAATGGAATCAAAAACACAACATCAGTGGAAGCAGCACTGATTTGTTCCTTTTCTATTCAGTTTGCTCCAGTTGTAAAGCCCAGCTGAGTGGCGCTATGGCAGCTTCAGAACCGGGTAAGTAAGTTCATCACCCAACACTTAAACTTATCCAGGGGTGAAAATTAAGATTACACGAATCAAATACTTAAAACAAAACAAATGCCAGCCTAAGTAGTAAAGTTTGCATATCTTGAGTATCTGAATGTTGCACTTTTACAAACAATTTCATTATCCTGTGAATTTTATAAAAGCAAGAGTTTTATAGGCTTCTTTCCAATAGCAGGGGAGTCCTGGCTCCATGGGGGAACTATTGTACATGGTTTATTATTTAAAGAAAAGGTTGCTGCTGCCCTCTAGTGGAGAAACTATGAAACAAAATGGGAAATGTCACATTTTACATAAATATGTGATTAGTGGTTATTGTAAATGTTATAAATACTGAAGGTTTTTTGTATTTTGCAGGTGATTTCCCACTGAATCGCAGTAGAAGCTATGAGTTTATACCACCTCAATGTGAGTACACTCATTTCATGATCTTTTGAACTGAGCTGAACAATTGGTGGAATAAATATGAAGACTGAGTTTGCCCATCATGATGGTGCTGTGAATGATTGACTGATTTAAGTAAAACATACATTATTAGCTATATTCCAAACATAAGGACAAAGGGCAGTGACACTGAAGGACCATTGTTTCACTGTGGGGCAATGCAATAAAGTTAGCTGCATGCGGCTCTTGGCCAATGGGAATGCGGCTCTTTAGCTCGCATCCGTTTTGTTTTTTGGATAAAGCCAGGCACGCAGCATTACTCGTGCAACTTTTATGGCCCGGTTTGAGAGAAAAAAAGACCACAGATTACGTTCCTAGTTGACTCATTCAGTGCGGATACGGACTGCTGTCACAGTTGAGACGGCAACTGAGCTGGATGTGACTGAACTACGTGTGTGAGTGAACTGCATTGTGTCTTTGCACAGCTGTATTTACAAAATTAAAAACACATAGAGATATGCAGTGACCTTGTGCCGATAGAGAAGATTTTAAGCTTTCTGGCAGTTTTTGTTTCATGAATCTATGTGCAGGGATCACAGAGATACCGCTACTCTTATTGAAAAATTAAATTATGACCTTTGTAATTACTCAGAATGGTTCAAAGCAAATAAATCATTAAATGTAAAAAAGTCAAATTTTATGTTATTTGCCGGAAACAAGAGATATAATAGTGATCAAATTAAAATTCACATTAACAATGAAGAAATAATGAGAGTTTCATCAACATGCTTTTTAGGGGTCTGGATTGATGCTAGACTTTGTTGGAAAAAACAGATTGGACGTCTGCAAAAAGATTACTAAATCTATTGGCATTTTAAGTAAGATTAGAAATCTTGTTCAGTACAAATGTTTTTTAATTTTATATTATAGTTTGATTTTTCCATATTTAACTTACTGTAATATTGTTTAGGGAAGTTCTTTCACCACTCATCTCAACAAAATACTAATTATTCAGAAAAAGTTTGTTAGAATAGCGGGTTAGCTGTAGCTCTATTTACGTTGGTGTTTGCAAATACACCACTGCTGCGCCTCGGTTCTGTCCCGTGCTCCAGGAGCAGGCGGGGACTAGGGTGACCACCTGTCCCTCTTTTGGTTGTACTGCACAGCCATTTAGGCAATTGTCCCTCGTCCCACTGATTAAGATAATGTCCCTCTTTTTCATTGGTGCTCAGTGGATCTTCTAAAAAGTGAGATTCAAGTTAAGGACAACAAGGTCAGTATTCTTTGTGTAAAATATAGAATAAATATTTGTAGGCGTCCTCTCTCTGGGTTGAATATATGGTCGGTTTGTTTCAGGACAGGCCTCTCCTGGAGCTGGTGTCGCTGCTGGATTGTTTTGACAAAATACAAACTGAGAGCTTTAGAGCTTTGATTTTTTTCTGTTCCATCTTTTTTATGACAATGAACAAAGTCTAAGAAAAAGACATTACTTTGCAAAATGTGTGTTACTGGGTTGAAACAGCACATTAAATGTGTTATGGGCCCTAAACTGAAGTAATTTGTATGTCAGTAAGTAAAGCAAGATTTTTTTTATCAAAAGATTTATTTCTCAAGTCTGTCCCACTTTGTCCCACCAAACTGCACAACTTGTCCCACTTTTTGTACTTTTTGAGGTGGTCACCCTAGCGGGGACAAAGCGGGGACACAGCGGGGACAAAGCGGGGACAAAGCGAGGACATAAAGCAGCAGCTCCAGGGCAGGTTTGTGTTCGTTATAACCAGGGCTTAACTTAAAAACACTGCTAGAATAACACTGCTGCTGTTTAATCAAACCGGAGTTGCAGGACAGGAAATGTGAGAGCCTCGCGTGTTTGTTGTAATTGGATCGGCCCATTTTACCGATCACTCTGTTTTTAGCCATGATCGGCCGATCACCGATCGCGGCCGATCAATCGGAGCACCCTTAGTATAAATAAAGGATTAATAATAATAATAATAATAATCTAATGTGTCCTACTATTTCTTATGACTGATTATTTTAGTGTTTTGTTTTTTTGGGAGTGTTTTTTTTTTTATAAGCCTATATAGGCTTCTTCCACTCCCATGCATATATGCTTGTTTATACTGTTTTATACTCAACTGTATTTTTATTGTGTGCTAAATAAATAAATAAATAAATATAATTTGTTAAAGCTTCAAAAGTTTAATAGGTTTTAATAAAAGACGCGCTGCTAATTAATGCGATGTTGGCTAAATCCGTCCGACTTTATCAGAACGTATCTCTAATGTTTTACTCAAAAACATCAGAAAAGACATATTTACTTATTACAGACTTGTAATGGGGGTTGGGATGAAGGATGAGAAGGCAGTGGGAGAGGAGGCAGAAAGAAGGCAGGCGTCACATGTGAGAGGCTCAGGGGCACTAGTATTTTTATATATTAAAATAATCTCAATCATCATTTATAATCGATTCAAAAAATATTTCTATCTTGGACACACATTTCTTGAAAAGGGTCTATCAGTAATAAGATTGTCTACAGTGGCGTAACTTAGTAATGTGGGGCCCCAGGGCAGGTTTTCAGAATGGGCCCCAAAGTTATGAAGCACATTCAGTTCTTCCAATGTATGCATTAGGCTTCTCATTTATAAAATGTAGCTTTTTATGGGAGCTTGATGCCAAAATCATGTGCGTACAGTCTATATTATTTAAATTAGTACAAATAATATTTTTGTAAAGTAATTAGATTTATATTTTTGTTATCTAAAGAAAGAAAAAACATTACTTTTGGAGACAGAGTCAAAGAAACTCACAGATGACATTCTGCTTTTACAAAGAATTATTCTGCTTAGAGCTCTCAAAAGTTTGAAAAAAACCAAAAAAACAAAAACAAAAACGATGTTATGTGTTTACCAATCTGTGTATGGTTCGTTCTTTGGTTTTTCCGTTTCAAAATAAAATGAGAAAAAAACTAATTTGTTTTTTTTCCGTTTTGTTGTTTTAAAATAACATTTGAATTACAAAAAGATGGGAAAGAAAAAAATGCTGTATTTATCAATTATAAGGTTTAAACAAATAAAGCTTTATCCTTGGAATTCAGGGGGCTTTGTAGTTACCTGATTTGGAAACCTACCCAAGTTGGCTGGGCTTGGTCCAAGGAGGAAAAGAAGCTCCCTGCTGCCTCTCAGAGGAGGAAACATGAGGCTGAGCTGGTGAAGCTTCTGCTCAGGAGTTCTGCTCCCATGTGGCAGAAGGTGTGCGGCTCAGGGCAGTGCCCACCTCGTCCTGGCCTGACCGTGTCCTGTCCTCCGTGCACAAGGATCATGTAGACTACCCGCCGAGCTCACTGCAGCCTCTCACCGCTGGCTCAGGCTCTGTCAGAGCACAGCTGACTTACAGGAGAACTGTTTACAGTATACACTTTACATCTTTTTATTTTTTATTTTTTTGTCTTTTGCTTTTCAGCACCACCAGTGCCATTTTGCTACCATCTCAATGCATTTTTCGCTTTTTGCGTCCCTTTTGAATCACTTTCTGATCCGCATTAAATGTTCTCACATCAGGAACAGAAATACATGAGGACAGAGGTTTGTCAGAGACAGAGATCACGTTGCTCTGTGGTCAAACTCAAAAACAAGTCCAAAAACTGCCCACATGAAAGGATACTGTGTGAAACGCGTGCAAGTTGCTATAGCAACAGCATGTCCCGTCTGAGAGTAGACAGGACAGTAGTCAGTGGAGCAGCACACGCCCCTCACCTGTCTGCAGCTGTGACAGGAGCCCCGCCCCTCACCTGTCTGCAGCTGTGACAGGAGCCCCGCCCCTCACCTGTCTGCAGCTGTGACAGGAGCCCCGCCCCTCACCTGTCTGCAGCTGTGACAGGAGCCCCGCCCCTCACCTGTCTGCAGCTGTGACAGGAGAAACAGCCGCGCACAAAGCAAAACAAATGTCTTCTGTTCAAGAAAAACTTGCTGCAGTTCTTGTGTAAACATTGTTCTGTAATACATCCTTTATTTATCAGTAAAATAATCTAACCTGAAAGGTTAATAAATCTTATGAAAAATTTCTGTTACCCCCGTGTTGCATACAGCCCAGCAGGGCAGCACCCCCGTGTGAAACTGACTTCCCACGTCCATGGCCGTATTCTGTATTTCGGTTTAAAAGACTAAAGCACAAATCCAACGTTGTATGTTTTTTCTTAGTTAAATGTCATATTTTTACATTTAGGTTTTGAAAACCGAAAAACAAACAAACAAACAAACAAAAAAAACACGGTTTACTGTTTTTTGTACTTTATTTTGAAACGGAAAAAACAAAAAACGAACCATACACGGATTGTTTACATTTGTGTATTTAAATTTTATTTTCTCCTCCCTAAGTTCTGTCTGATGATTCTGTGTCTGATCAGTATTTGTGTGTGTGAGTGTGTGCATGTGTGTGTGTGTGAGTGTGCGTGTGTGTGTAGGTGTGTGTATGTGTGTGTGTGAGTGTGTGTGTGTGTGTAGGTGTGTGTATGTGTATGTGTGAGTGTGCGTGTGTGTGTTTAAAACTCTTGTCGCAGTGTAAAGTGAGTGAAATGTCACAAAGCAGAGAAGTCATGGTTAATTTTTAGGTTTTCATTGTGTGTCTGTGTTGGTTGTGCTCGGTGCTCGATGTACCTCTTTGCTGTACCACAGTAAATTTTTTGGGCTCTCAGTCTCTGATTGGTTAACCACCACTGGAATTATACTAAACGACAGATAATCCTGTTATATACAACCCCAATTCCGGAAATGTTGGGATGTTTTTAAAATTTGAATAAAATGAAAATTAAAAGACTTTCAAATCACATGAGCCAGTATTTCATTCACAACAGAACATACACTGAACAAAAATATAAACGCAACACTTCTGTTTTCATTCATTCATCTTCTTCCGCTTATACCAGTTAGGGGTTGCGGGTGACTGGAGCCTATCCCAGAAACTTTGGGCCTTAAACGGGACACACCTGGACAGGGGGCAGCTTGTCGCAGACTTGTTTTTGCCCCCATTTTTCATCAGCTGAACTCAAAGATCTAAGACTTTTTTTATGAACACAAATGGCCTATTTCTCTCAAATATTGTTCACAAATCTGTCAAAATCTGTGTTAATGAGCACTTCTCCTTTGCCGAGATAATCCATCCACCTCACAGGTGTGGTTTATCAAGATGCTAATCAGACAGTATGAATAGTCTTCTGTTCAAGAAAAACTTGCTGCATTTCTTGTGTAAACAGGGCACAATGTGGTGTAATACGTTGTTTATCTATCAGTAAAATAATATCCTTTGCCGAGATAATCCATCCACCTCACAGGTGTGGTTTATCAAGATGCTGATCAGACAGCATGAATATTACACAGGTGTGTCTTAGGTTAGCCATCATAAAAGGCCACTCTAAAATGTGCAGTTTTATCACAGCACAATGCCACAGATGAAGTTTTGAGGGAGTGTGCAGTTGGTTGCTGACTGCAGGAATGTCCACCAGAGCTGTTGCCCATGAATTGAATGTTCATTTCTCTACCATCAGCCATCTCCAAAGGCATTTCAGAGAATTTGGCATGTCGTCCTCATTGGGCCTCGACCTGACTGCAGTTTGTTGTCGTAACCGGCTCGAGTGGACAAATGTTCACGTTTGATGGTGTCTGGCACTTTGGAGAGGTGTTCTCTTCATGGATGAATCCTGGTTTTCGCTCTACAGGGCAGATGGTAGACAGTGAGTATGGCATCGTGTGGGTGAGGGGTTTGCTGATGTCAGTGTTGTGAGTGGCCCATGGTGGCGGTGGGGTTATGATGTGGGCAGGCGTATGTTATGGACAGCAAACACAAGAGCATTTTATTGATAGCATTTTGAATGCACAGAGATACTGTGATGAGATCCTGAGGCCCATTGTTGTGCCACGACCATCACCTCATATTGCAGCATGGTAGTGCAAGGCCTCATGTTGCAGCGTGATAATGCATGGCCCCATGTTGCAGCATGATAATGCACGGCCTCATGTTGCGTGATAATGCAGGCCGTGCATGATAATGCACGGCCTCATGTTGCGTGATAATGCAGGCCCCATGTTGCAGCATGATAATGCACGGCCCCATGTTGCAGCGTGATAATGCACAGCCCCATGTTGCAGCGTGATAATGCACGGCCCCATGTTGCAGCGTGATAATGCAGGCCCCATGGCCCCATGTCGCAGCCTGATAATGCATGGCCCCATGTTGCAGCGTGATAATGCATGGCCCCATGTTGCAACGTGATAATGCACAGCCCCATGTTGCAGCGTGATAATGCACGGCTCCATGTTGCAGCGTGATAATCCAGGCCCCATGTTGCAGCGTAATAATGCACAGCACCATGTTGCAGCGTGATAATGCAGGCCCCATGTTGCAGTGTGATAATGCACGGCCCCATGTTGCAGCGTAATAATGCACAGCACCATGTTGCAGCGTGATAATGCACAGCCCCATGTTGCAGCGTGATAATGCAGGCCCCATGTTACAGCGTGATAATGCACGGCCCCATGTTGCAGCGTGATAATGCACGGCCCCATGTTCCAGCGTGATAATGCACAGCCCCATGTTTCAGCGTGATAATGCACGGCCTCATGTTGCAGCATGATAATGCACAGCCCCATGTTGCAGCGTGATAATGCACGGCTCCATGTTGCAGCGTGATAATGCAGGCCCCATGTTGCAGCGTGATAATGCACAGCCCCATGTTGCAGCGTGATAATGCACAGCCCCATGTTGCAGCGTGATAATGCACGGCTCCATGTTGCAGCGTGATAATGCAGGCCCCATGTTGCAGCGTGATAATGCACGGCTCCATGTTGCAGCGTGATAATGCACAGCCCCATGTTGCAGCGTGATAATGCACGGCTCCATGTTGCAGCGTGATAATGCAGGCCCCATGTTGCAGCGTGATAATGCAGGCCCCATGTTGCAGCGTGATAATGCACGGCTCCATGTTTCAGCGTGATAATGCACGGCTCCATGTTGCAGCGTGATAATGCACAGCCCCATGTTGCAGCGTGATAATGCACGGCCCCATGTTGCAGCGTGATAATGCCGGCCCCATGTTGCAGCATGGTAGTGCACGGCCCCATGTTGCAAGGATTTGTATACAATTCTTGGAAGCTGAAAACATCCCAGTTCTTGCATGGCCAGCACTGGACAGGTCACCCATTGAGCATGTCTGTGAAAGAGTGAAGACGAAAAAGATTAACGTGGAATACTTTAAAAACAATGTTCCTCATTGTCAAATTGCAAAGGCTGTGCAAATCTCATAATCTACAGAGCAGAACATCATTTTCAGAGTCAGAGAAACTGGAGACATCCCTGTGTAAGGGACAAGTGTCGTCTGAGGGCCCCAAGACCATGGGCTCCAATAAAATCTGGGGGCCCTCAGACGACACTGCATACTCATCAGCATGATTGTGTCAGTGACTTTACTAACTGGGCCCAGGAATTCTTCCAGAAACCACTGTGGGTAAACACAATCCTCCATCTGCAGAGCCAACTAAAGCTCTGTCCTTCAAAAAGGAAGCCATCTGTGAACATGGTCCAGAAGCGCCATCGTGTCCCGGGACAAGGCTCATTTAAAATGGACTGTTTCAAAGTGGGACATTGTCCTATGGACAGACCTGTCCAAATCTGACACTCTTTTAGGAAATCAGGGACGCCGTGTCCTCCGGGCTAAAAGTGTAAAATTTGTCAGTGTACACATTTGTTATGTTATTTGTGTTCTTTTGTGAACAAAATATTGGCTCATGTGAGTTTTTTTTTTTGATTTTATTACAATTTTGAAAATGTCCCAACATTTCCGGAATTCAAGTTGTACATTTCTTTTGTCTTTACCCAAACAAGTAAAACAATAAGTGTCTCCTGCAAGTCAAAAGAGCAGTATTTTGGACAGAGATAGAAACTTTGCCTAAAGCAGGAGTCTCCAACCCAGAGCTCGCGAGGTACCTATAGCTCCAAAAGTAGCCCCTCAAAGGCCTAATAAATCCTATATATTAGCTTTATTAGTCAAATTTGATTTATCACTGGGCAAACCAACTTGTGTATGTATTCAGTTAAATTTATAGGAGCCCGCCCCCTTCATGCACAAAATTATTATTCACCAATTAGTTGATAATCAAACAGTTGCGCTGCAGTCAAGCTTAATCCTTCAGTTGTGGAATGAGATCTGCAAAAGCATGACCACAGTTAAGAGGCTAAAAACTATTTTCACAAACATTAGTTATAAAGTCAATAGAAGAACTGGAACAGAAGTTTTTTTTTTTTATGTAAATGATAAGTGTATGTGATAGGCTTCAGTACCTGTGACCCTTAATAGGAATAAGGAGACCCCTGGGGTGGGCCAAATGTCAAATTGTTTTTTCTTTTGGAAAAAAAAAAAACTTCCCTCTTAGGAAAGAAAATTAGAAATGTTTGAGAGAAAAGAAGTTTTTTAGTTTTCATTTTATTCCAATTTTAAAATCGTCCGACCGCTCACTGCTCTCTGTCAAAATTTTCCACCAGTTCCTCCAATCATCATCGATCAGCAGCGTCACGGCCCGCCTACTGTTCCATTTACTCGCAGAGACGCCGAGTGTCCACAGGCAGGATGATTTTGGAGCATTTATCCAATAAGCGTCTTGCATTTTTGCTATAAAAAAAAAAAACACTGAACAGTCTCATAGAGAACCATTGAAGCTCAGCGTCAGGAGGATTTACACAGCGTCTGAGCTGCTCTAAAGTGAAAGAATGATTGCGTCAGAGAATCAGACTAAACAGCTGATAAATGAACAACATACTCATGAATTTAAACACATTCTAGTGCACTTTTAATGCAACTTAATATATAATTTTATGTAATTCAGCAGTGCATATTTATTTTATGAAATTTTAGGGGAAGCTCAGCTTCTCTTGTTGTCAATGAGCAATCGCCACTTGAAAGGGGCGCTGTTTTTCCTAAGATAAAAGGATGTGTTGTCGGGCTAAGAGAGTAGAGAAAGCCAGAGCTGAAGCTTGCCAAGTAGAAATTTTACAATTCTGAGGAACTCTGAATATTGCTCTAAGTGGGTTTAGGTAAATCCTTATATTCCATGTATTTAACAGTGGACCAAAAACTGCCCCCTCAAACTCAAACTTGGATTTGAAGTTTGAGTCCAAACAGACCTTGTCCTGGTGTGTGGACTTCCCTGTTTGATTTATTTTCACAGCAGCAGAGGAGCCACTTGTACGTTGTCTTTTGTTGGATATACCAGCCCCTGTACAATCATTAGATGCCACAAAAGGTGCTTTTCCACTGGGTCAGAATGGGGCGGGACAGGGTGGTTTGGGAGTGTTTCCACTTCCAAAAGCGTTCCAAATTGTTCCCAAAAAGCGGTCCAAACCATTCTTCTTTTGGCACTACTCCCCAATGGGGTCCAGCACGGTTAAGTGGTCTAGAACAGTTTGGGGTAGGTGGAGCAAACACGCCCCAAAGCATCGATTGGCGAGCCATTACGCGACACATGATGTGCAGCAGAGTACACACACATATAAAACGGCACTTTTAAACTTCCACAGCAAAAATAATACAGAGAGACTGCATTTTGAAGATGGCATCTGCAGGTTTTGTTCAGCCCTGGACCAATGAGGAAGTCCAGAGTTTTCTCGGAATTTTAGAGGACGAAGCCATCCAGCGGAGCCTGCATGGGGTAATGCGAAACGAGAAGGTCTTCCAGCTGGTGTCGCAGCAGATGTCAGAGGCCGGTTTTCAGTGCACCACAGAGCAGTGCGGTGCCAAGTGCAAGAAAATAAAGTTAGAGTACAAGAAGGTGAAATATCACAACAGCTGCAGCGGTGCCAACCACAAAGACTGGAGGTGGTTTGATGCCATGGGTGGCATATACAGCCACAGACCTGCAAGTGCTGGTCGTGAGGGGGAATTGACAACACACACATCCAGTGAAGGGGCTGATGGTAAGTTCATAACCCATGTGTGGATTGGCAAGCCTTCTATTTGTATGTTGTATAGCGCTATGGAAGTATATTCTACCGCATTGCAGTGTCTGAGAACAGCGACAATGGGAATGACACCGCTGCTGTTGAGGCATCTGCCATTACCCACTTGCTGCTGCAGACTTCCACGCCCGCTCCTGCCTCCACACCGGCCCCTGTTGCTGGACCAGCATCTGTCGCCACACCTGGGCCAAGTCAGTCTGGGATGGCGCGGCTGGCCTTGGGCAAGCGGAAGAGAGTTTGCAAATAGGCATATTGGACATCTATTGTTTACATGATGGCCGGCTGTTTTGGCATTATTCTGAGTAATGACACGGTTGTTATTGCATGTTTTGGTCTCTAGATAGCTGTCTGGATGCTTGTTATGGCCCATCATGACAGGTCAATGCATACGCAAACTCTTCGTGAAGTTGTTCTGCTTCAATCAACATGGTTATGAAAGAAGATGTTTTTGCTTAAAGCTTCTTGCTTGAGCAGTATATGTTTTATACTTTTTTTAAATTTGTAAAATATACCCACCTGTGCCAAGATATGAGGAAAACATTAGATCAAATACTTGTTTTACTGATAACAATGGTACAGTCGAGTTACTAACGAGTAAAAAAATGTTTTACATAATGGCCAAGTTGTTTTTGTACTTTACTGATCATGGTCATTGCTAAGTAGCAGTGGTGATTTGGTCCTTATTCTGTTATTCTCTTATAAATCCACCCAGCTTAATATTGGTGTGTTGTACAGTCCAAAAGAACACAAAAGGTAGTTTTGAAAAAAGCGGTTTATTTAGAAAATACCTCAAAAAATATTACAGATCACAGTAATTTCAATGAAAAGGTCATGAATCACAGTGGCACAAAGTCACATGTTGGTAGTCAGTCACAAATGCTGCTCAAACGGTCAGAAACAGACTCCATGAGGGTGGTATGAGGGCCCGACGTCCACAGGTGGGGGTTGTGTTTACAGCCAAACACCGTGCAGGACGTTTGGCATTTGCCAGAGAACACCAAGATTGGCAAATTCACCACTGGCGCCCTGTGCTCTTCACAGATGAAAGCAGGTTCACACTGAGCACATGTGACAGACGTGACAGAGTCTGGAGACGCTGTGGAGAACGTTCTCCTGCCTGCAACATCCTCCAGCGACCGGTTTGGCAGTGGGTCAGTAAAGGTGGCATTTCTTTGGGGGCCGCACAGCCCTCCTTGTGCTCCCAGAGGTAGCCTGACTGCCATTAGGTACCGAGATGAGATCCTCAGAGCCTTGTGAGACCATATGCTGGTGCGGTTGGCCCTGGGTTCCTCCTAATGCAAGACAATGCTAGACCTCATGTGGATGGAGTGTGTCAGCAGTTCCTGCAAGACCAAGGCATTGATGCTATGGACTGGCCGCCCGTTCCCCAGACCTGAATCCAACTGAGCACATCTGGGACATCATGTCTCGCTCCATCCACCAACGCCACGTTACACCACAGACTGTCCAGGAGCTGGTGGATGCTTTAGTCCAGGTCTGGGAGGAGATCCCTCAGGAGACCATCTGCCACCTCCTCAGGAGCAGGCCCAGGCGTTGCAGGGAGGTCATACAGGAGGCCACACACACTACTGAGCCTCATTCTGACTTGTTTTAAGGACATTACATCAACGGTGGATCAGCCTGTAGTGTGTTTTTCTACTTTAATTTTGAGTGTGACTCCAAATCCAGACCTCCATATAAATTTGATTTCCATTGATAATTTTTGCATGATTTTGTTGTCAGCACATTCAACTATGTAAAGAACAAAGTATTTAATAAGAATATTTCATTCACTCAGATCTAGAATGTGTTATTTTACTGTTCCCTTTATTTTTTTGAGCAGTGTATTTAGTGTGTATGCTGAAAGACACAATGTCTGGCCCAAAAGTTAAAGTAACACCAGTAACAAAATTACACACACAAGGACCCTTGGACACAGTCAATGTGTGATCAAGGGAACTCTGTTTAGCTGTGAGTGTGACTTCACAAAGAGAGTAGTGGAGTAGGGTGAGGGAGTAGGGACTGGTTTCAGAAAGGGCTCTAGAGTGTAGTTTTTATGCTTTGCGAAATGGTCTTACTGTTAAAAGTTTTTAGATTACAGTTTTACTTTGAAAGTTTGGGGCAAGTCATATAAAAACACTTTTTAAAAGTAAAGAGACCCTGATTCTTTCCCACTCACTTGGGTCCTAATTTGTATTTTGGTCCTAATTTGTATTTTGGAATTTGAGTGAAAACCATCTATCTACAATTTTGCGTCTTCACATTGCTTCCTAGCATTTTGTTGTTTTTTTATTCCAGTGTCTGAGCTGAGGCTGGTTCTTCTGGGGAACAGCTGGAGTCTGAGGAGCTCAGTGGGAAACCTCATTTTAAAGAAGACACAGTTCAACCCTGAGACAGAACCACAGCAGTCCGTAACACACCAAGAAGAGATAAATGCTAAAATCCTCACAGTGGTCATCTCTCCAGACCTGCTTCAGCCTGAGCTCACTGCAGACAGACTGACAGAGTTAATAAAAGCGATGGCAGAAGCCTCTGCTCCTGGTCCTCATGTGTTCCTGCTGGTTCTACAGCCTGAAGACTTCACTGAGCAACACAAAACCAGACTACAGTCAGTCCTGAGGAAGTTCAGTGAGCAGGCCTTTGACCATTCACTGGTGCTGATATCCACGCCCAGAGAAGAGACGCCAGGATTCATGGAGAAATATATCAGTGATCCACATTTAGGAGACATGATCATCAGGTGTAGATACAGATATCTATGGATGATCAACTTTGAGCATAATTTAAACCTGGACATTTTTAACTTTAAAGAACTATCAGCTAAAATGTGTCAATTGGTTACTGAAAACAATGGAAAACATCTTGACTATGAGGAGTATGAGGAGTCAAATTCTGAACTTGAAGGTCCTACTAAACAAAAGAAAAAAATATATGGCCTGTTGGAAATAATAAAAAATAAGGGTGAGTGCAACTTCTCTGATGTAACCTGATCATGGTCGATGCTATGGTAATATACAGTGTTACGGTAATATAAAGTTTACTGTGCTTTGTTTTTTGTTTTTGTAGCCATTGGAGCAAAAATGCTACCAACAAATCTTTTGTCTCAAGGTACGTAAAGTCAAATTCCTCATTCCCGTCACCTTATTCAGCTCCTTTTAACGCAATCTGAGAAGATGGTTTGGCTACGTGAATACTAGGGCTGGGTACCGAACAACAATTCCTTTGTGGTACCAGCCAAAAAGCTCCTGTACTGGGTCGTCTCAAAAAATGAATTTTCTATTGATACCAAGTTTCAGTAACTTGTGGTCCAGAGACACCGCTACACAAAGCTACATGGCAGCCATGTCACTTTTAGCTCCATGCTTTGAGCTAAAAGCACTGGTTCTGACAGAGACAGGACATAATTTGGCTCCAGAGCAGAGGGGACAGACCTGAAAATCCTCACAAGTTTGTTTATTTACTCAAAAACACTGGAGCTACCGCTAACCTGCTGCTCTAGGCAAAGGCAAAGGAAGGTGCTTGGCTGTGTCTTTTACAACAAATGGCCATGAGCGTTCCCTTTTACTGTGCATGCATGGGCCTGCTGTTGTAGCAAAAGATCTGTGTGTGTGTAAATAGACTTGTCTGTATTAAGATATGTGCGTGTCAAGTTTTGTGCATGTGTAGGATGATTTTTGTATGTGTATTATGATTTGTGTGTGTAATACAGTTTGTGTGTGTGTATTAAGATTTGTGTGTGTATAAAATGAGCCATCTGTAATTGCAAAAGCACTAAAAGTTCAAAGTCTTATGGACTTACAGCTCTAATTACACACAAAATCTTTTTGCTACAGTCCTGCCATATCAGATCTGTGTCTGTGTTTGTGTGTCTTTTACTGAGTTTAGACTTCCAGGATGTGGAGCACCAACACACCAACAGATGGCAGTAAGTGGTTTGCTTTGGTTCTGTAGGTATGCAGGAAGATTATGTGCTGTATTTCTGAAAGCAAATGTTAAAATAAATATAAGAAGGCATACGTTCACTAGAGCGAGCAAAAAGAACATACGTGCATATTTATTAGTTGTTTAGTTTAGTAATCTTTAGGGCCGGGAATCACGATTAATAACTACCAGTTAATCACATTATGAATTCACACAAAATTGTAAATTTAGAAAGTTTATTTTGAATTAACCTTCACATACTTTACTCTAAACTTGTGCAATGGAAAGAAATCTTGCAAAGAAAATAAATTAATAGTCTCTTTGAGACCTGTAACTTGTCTTCATTGGCAAAGTTTGCCTAAATAACGTACATCCAACAAATACACAAAACTTACCTAAAAAAGCTCTGGGGTGCTTAGCTTTGAGATGATCTGTTAGAGACGAGTTACTCCAGTGGTAATCACCTGTCTGTTCACCGCTGACAGGTGGGTGTTTTCCCATCATGCACTGAGCCAAGCAGCCTCCGCAGTTGCTCTTGATGCCCTGCAGGGGGCTCAGGCGCTGGTCTCATTTGGATCTCACGGTGACCGTCACACTCGTGACATCAGCAAGTCGGACACAAATCTAACCTGAGCACTGTGCACAGACTGACACCATTCGAAACTGTGCAAGTCTGGCTCATCTCGAATGAGCCTACACTCGCACGGTGCATTTCTGCCCTGCTGGAAGACCCGCGGCGTGTTGCTTCCTCTGTCAGTGTCGTTGCAATTTTTTGCCATTCATTTTTTGGAGTGAAAGACCATATTTTTAGGTGATATATTATGGCTGAATGGCTACTGTTGTTGTGTCCTTGGGCAAGACACTTAACCCACCTTGCCTCTAGTGTCTGCGCACACTGGTGCATGAATGTGAGTGTGAATGGTTCCTTCATGTAAAGTGCTTTGAGTACCCATGAAGGTAGAAAAGCGGTATATAAATGTGACCATTTATTCTTATCAAATTTCTTGATTTACTCATGTAACCTATTTTCTGTACAATTCTGGGCATTACCTGCTGATACTAATGTACATTCTTGTTCTTGTTAAAGTAATAATTCTGTTGTTTGTCATTTTTCCACAGACTCTGCCATCAGGATTGTGCTGTTTGGAAAAAGTGATGACAAAAAGACAAAGCTCTACAATTTGATCACTGGAGATGACAGCGTAAATTCTGCAACAAAACAATTTGTTGCTTCCTCTGACATCTGGAAAAGAATAACAGTAGTGAAGACCCCAGACCTGTTCAGTCTGTCTGTGGAGGCAGTGAGAGAAGAAATGAAGAGATGTGTGTCTCTGTGTTCACCAGGACCAAATGTCCTGCTGCTGTTAGTGAAGCCTTCAGATTTCACTGAGAACAACAGACAAACTCTGAACTTCATCCTGAGTCTGTTTGGTCCAGACGCTTTTAAACACTCCATGGTTGTCCTCACACACAATGATACATTCAATGTATGCGTTAATAATGTCCTTTGTGATTGTGAGAAAAGATTTTACAACATGTTTGAAGAAAACCGGCAGCTGTTAATGGAGAAAATTCAGATTATTGTGGATAAAAACAAAGGAAACTTCCTCAGTGTCACTGAAGAGGCCATCTATAAAAAAACTCAAATCAAACCATCTCTGAACCTGGTTCTGTGTGGGAGGAGAGGAGCAGAGAAGACCTCAGCAGCTGAGTCCATTTTAGGGAGAACAGAGCGTCCTGCAGCCAGCAGCCCAGGGCAGTGTGTTAAACATCAGGGAGAGGTGTGTGGGCGTTGGGTGTCTCTGGTGGAGCTGCCGGCTCTGTCTGGAAAACCTCTGGAGGCAGTGATGCAGCAGTGCCTCAGCTGCATCTCCCTCTGTGGTCCTGAGGGCGTCCATGCCTTCATCCTGGTTCTACCGGTGGCTCCCCTCACCGACGAAGACAAGGCAGAGTTAAAGACCATCCAGGACACATTCAGCTCTCGAGTCCATCCCTTCACTATGATTCTGTTCACTGTGGACTCAGACCCCACTGCTCCAGCTGTGGTTAACTTTGTTCAGAGAGACAGAGACATCCAGGAGCTCTGTCAGAGCTGTGGAGGAGGAGCTCTTATATTCAACACCAGGGGGCAGCAGCAGGTCTCTGAGCTGTTGGATTATTTGCACACATTAAAGGTCAAGAATACACCTCACAGCTACACAACAGAGACACTGGTACAAGGCCAGAGAGAGAAGATCTATGCTCAACACAAGGAACTACAGGACCTGAAGACAAAGGAAAGCATGGCCAGATGTAGGTATAATTGCTTTAAATTTAAGCAATAATAATTTACTAGTAATTATTTATTGTATATCTTACAATTAATCTTTTTGTAGATGATGACAGTCAGACTCCTGATTGCCTGAAGATTGTGCTGATTGGGAAAACTGGAACTGGAAAGAGTTCTTCAGGAAACACCATCCTGGGAAGAAAGGTGTTTCAAGCCTTACCAAGTCAAAGATCAGTCACCAAAGTTTGTCAGAAAGCAGAGGCTGAGGTTGATGGACGCCGTGTCTCTGTGGTGGACACTCCTGGTCTGTTTGATACAACCATGTCCAATGATGAGGTCAGAGAGGAAATGTTAAACTGTGTCAGTCTTTTGGCTCCAGGACCACACGTCTTTCTGTTGGTGCTACAAATCGGACGACTAACACCAGAAGAGAAAGAGACACTGACACTTATCAAAAAGGGGTTTGGGAAAGATGCAGAAAAGTTCACAATCATCCTTTTTACACATGGAGATCAGATAGAGAAATGCAACATGCCCATTGATATGTTCATTAAAGATAGTTGTGAGGAATCGTTTAAAAATTTTATTTCCCAGTGTGGAAACAGGTACCACATGTTTAATAATGATAAAAATAACCCCACTCAGGTGAAAGATCTGATGAAGAAGATTGATGACCTGGTGAAGGAGAACGGAGGAGGCTGTTACACCAACGACATGCTCCAAGAGGCTGAGGCGGCCATAAAGAAAGAGATGGAGAGGATTCTGAAGGAGAAGGAAGAAGAGATGAGGAGAGAGAGAGAGGAGATGGAGAGAAAATATCAACAGGAAATGGAAGAAATGAAAACAAAAATGAATGAAATTGAAAAAGAAAAGGAACAAAAGGAAAAACAACTTAAAGAAAAGGAGCAGAAAATTAAAGATGAGCAAGAGCTGCGTAGGAGAGAACAGGAAAAGAGAGAAGAAGAAGACAAAAAGAGGAGGGAACAAGAGGAAATACAGTGTCAGGAATGGGAACAGAAACAGAAAGACTTGGAGCAAAAAATCAAATTGGACGAAAAGTCAAAAGAAACATTTGAAACAAAACTCCAGGAGAGCAGGAGACAGATGAAACAGGAGAGAGAGCAGTGGGAAAAAGAGAAAAAGAAATTGTTGAAAAAACGACAAGAAGAAGATGAAGAGAGACAACAACTGGAGCAGAAAAGACAGAAGGAAAAGAAACAAATTGAAAAAGAAAAAGAGCAGAAAGAAAAAGAACTTAAAGAAAAGGAGGAAAAGATTAATGAGGAGCGAGAGCTGCGTCAGAAAGAACAGGCAAGACGAGAAGAAGAAGACAGGAAGAGGCAGGAACAAGAGGAAATACAGCGTCGAGAATGGGAACGAAAACATAAAGACTTGGAGGAAAAAATTAAATCAGGCGAAGAGTCAAAAGAAAATATAAACAGAAAGCTAGAGGAGAGCAAGAGACAGATGGAAGAAGAGAGAGAGCAATGGGAAAAAGAAAGGAGAGAATGGTGGGAAAAACGAAAACAAGAAGATGAAGAGAGACAGGAACTGGAGCAGAAAATACAAGAAGAAAAGAAACAAATTGAAAAAGACAAAGAACACATAGAGAAAGAACTCAAAGAAAAGGAGCAGAAAATTAAAGAGGAGATAGAACTGCGTAAGAGAGAACAGGAAAAGAGAGAAGAAGAAGACACAAAGAGGAAGGAACAAGAGGAAATACAGCGTCAGGAATGGGAAAGAAAGCATAAAAACTTGGAGGAAAAAATAAAAACAGAAGAAGAGTCAAAAGAAATTGTAAACAGAAAATTAGAGGAGAGCAGGAGACAGATTGAACAGGAGAGAGAGCAATGGGAAAAAGAAAGGAAAGAATGGTGGGAAAAACGAAAACAAGAAGATGAAGAGAGACAACAGGAAGAACAAAGAAAACTTAAAAAACTCCAGGATGAATACAAACAAGAAAGAGAAAAGTTTAATAAAACACTTGAAGAAGATCAAATAAAACTAAAACAAGAGGAAAATAAGAGAAGAAAAGAGTTAGAGGAGGGACATAAAAACCAAGTGAAAGAACTGAAGAAGATCTATGAAGAGCAGGCCAGAAAACAAGCTGAAGAGTTTAATGAGTTCAAAGAGAATCACAGAAGAGACTTTGAGTATATGAAACAACAACACAAGGAACAAATCAAAGACAAAGAAGAGAAGTATGACCTGTTACAGGCACTGGCTGCTCACAAAGAGAGACAAAAGAGGGAAACACATCAGAAGGAAGTAAGTGTTTTGGTGAAACGGCTGTGGACGAGACCAGACAAGTATTTTAAAATACATCGCGTAGTCTCAAAACATCAAGAAGAAATAAACCAAGTCACACAACATGAGGAAGAAATCAACAAAATGACAAATGAAGAAGAAAAAGAAAAAAAGCAAAGAGAACAGGAAAAAGAAAAGGAAATTAAGCAAAGAGAACAGGAAAAGGAGTTATGTGATTTAATAGAGCAACTAGACCAGCCTTACTGTGTGATTTTATAAAACTGGCTGAAATCATTAATAATCACTTTATTAAGTTAACTAACAACTTATTGTGTATGTATAAGCAAAAAAAAAAAAAAAAAAAATATGCCCTATTATCCAAAAATGAGTTGCAGAGTGGATCACTTGGGGTGAAGTTATTCACTAAGTCAGTAATTAATAACATTGGTTTTGATGCATTTTTATTTTTGGAACAAAGACAGGTTTTGGTAAAAACTTACACTTGTTACCTTAAGTATGCGTTTGGGGGCACTGACTTTAATTATAACCACAGATTTTTGACATCCTGCAATCCTGACATATTATAATATTTTTTTCATGAAAACCTAATAAATCTAAGCCTTTACCTTCAAAATAAAGGGAAATTAGGTTTTTGGTCAGTTTGACCCCTAAACCACCAGGGGCAGCAGAGCTTTATTACAGACAGTTTCAATGGAGGCTGTTTTTCTTCTACCTTGCAAATGCATGGGAATAAAAACTGACATTGGACCTTGGTACAGCAGGTTTCTGCTGAAGTCTGTCAGTCAGATGGAATCATTTCTTGTGTCAGGTTAACAGAATAAAAGTCTCGGGTCTGTCTCTGCCTTCACTCAGTTCAGTGAAAGCTGATGAGATAATGCCTCAGCTGAATATGTGCCTTGAACATTCTGTCTTGATTATTATATTATATGATTATTATAGTTTACACATATTTTTGTTAAAATATAAAATATTTGTACTTATTTTGGTACTGAATGTCATTAAACATACTTTGTTCTAAAAAACAACAATTACACTGAGTTGAGTCTGACAGTATGTGAGAGGATCACATGATGGATCTGGGCCTTTTATTATAGACATTTACTGTTATACAATCAGAGTTAAGATTATTTCCCCCTTGTTCAGAGTATGTTGTGTTGATTGTGAAGATGTAATCTGTAACTGTATAAGGAATTGTAATAATTTTAGGGAGTAATAAACAAAGGTCTGTTGATTTTTAATCATCTTTAATCAGATGTCTCTAAACCTGGCGGTGCTCTCTGTTGCAGTGGCTCAGGATGTGTATGTATAATGACAAATAAAGCGATTTACCTTTACTTATTTATATGTCTAATATTTTCTTTAGAGCACTTTTTTTTTAAATAAGAATTTAAAAACTGAATCTGTAAAGTTGTACTAAAGCTGTATTAATGGGGTTTTACTGTAGCTGTTATAATTTAAAAGCATCCTCATATATATGTTCAATATGGCTGTGGCAAAATGGCTTTCATAAAAAAAATCCACTCACAACACGCAACTGTCAATCTAGAACAGTGATTCTAAAACTAATCACATGTGTACAAGTTCCATCATTAACAAACTCAAATAAGCCTAAATCAAACCTACTAATAAAAATAGATTGACAGAAAAAGCATTATTTAATAAGAACAATACAGAGGTAAATCAGATCTAATCCGGGACAAATCAAGGATTAAATCAGGGATAAAAAATGCTTAAAGTCAGGACTTGAACTACAAAAGACTCCTGAGAAAAAGCCACCAGTGGTACCACAGTTTGAGAAACACTGATCTACAACAACTGAGGTCATTTCTATGTAAAACAACTGTCCTGACAACTTTCATTTTGTAGTATAGTAGTATTTACTGTAGTAATATCAAGTTTTTGAATGTAACCTTCCAGACAAAAATACACCAAATGTTTAAAAAAATCTGAAATCCAGTGCATTAGTGCAAAGGAACGTGTGGGGCCTAGAGATCCTACACACTTTACTCTTTTTTTAAATTTATTTATTATTTTTTTATTTACAGCAGCTCAGGCCTAACTTAAGAGACACGATTCCCAAACGCCGCCATCTTCCCTGGACCAAGGCTTATTAAAATATACAGATGCACAAATTTAGAACTGTTCTTCTTCTTTTATGGTTTTAGTTTTTTTAGTCATTTTTTTTTTTTTTTTTTAGTTTGCTAGTTTATTTCGGTCACAAGTATGTAACAAAATTACTGCAGATACATTTATAACTGTTTAAATGTCATATGTTCATATAAAGAAATTACCATTCTGCTTCCAAGCTTGGTCAGTCACAATAATTAAAGAGTTACTGAATTATTAAGTGAACTGAACCAATGAAATGGTTTTGGTTGATGGTTGATCCCACAGTTCACCTGTAAATGCACTGAGGATCCAGAAGATGGCGTCTGTGAGCAACTAAAGTCAAATAATCATCCTTTCATCTTCTGACTGATCCTAAATGTATTCTGTAGGATGTGACCTATGAATGAATACTTTCTACTGAAAACCTGTTGAGTCTGAAGCAGCTGCACAGTCAGTAAGCTGAGCAACACCAGTGAGTCATAACATTTCATATTCATTCATTCATTTTGTTCACCTTATTCCAGTTAGAAAATTAAAATGAGTATCACAGCTAAAACCAAACATGTGATCAGATGTAAGTGATTCTGTTAAAAACGTAGTAACAAGTAACAACAGATGGATTTTTTATAATAATTAATAAATCTATTATTGCAGGAAATAACCAGAGAACTTCAGGAAACGCTATCCTAAGGAAGGAATTAAATGTTGAATGAATGAAACAAAAAAAATCTGTCAGAAAACAAAGTACAGCAGATGCTGTGGTGTCGCTGTTGTGTTACAAATATTTACAAATATTTACAGAAGACAGAGATGAGGAGAAATCCAAGAAGGATCACAGTGAAGACTTCATCAGAGATAAATGTGATGACTCAGTGAAGAAGTTTATCTCTGACTCTAACAAAACAGGTCTCATGTATTCAGTTTTCCTCAGTCACATTTCTCACATTAGAATTTAGATTTTCAAAACTTTAAGTGTCCAGAAATGCTCCCTCTTCCTTTATTTTCTATGTGACCGGTGTGGAATGATGGGTCAGACACAAGCAGCTCCAAAAAAAGTAATGTGGGTCTTTATTTTCCAACTGTCCCCAATACGAGAACAGCATTAATTTTGGTTTGATTTGGCGTTTTTCAAAAATAATGTGAACAGGAGTTTTTGTAACATACAAATTGTCTTATTTTTTTTTTTTTGTCAGGATACAAAAAAATGGCTTTAGTGTCCATGAACTTTAACCAAAACTAGATCAGGACAAGTCTCTGGCTTATTCAAGGTTTCTTTCAAAACAAAAATCTTGGTTTACAGTACAATTTAATCTACAAGACAACTTTCAAGGCGATACAAGACAACAGCAGTGGGCTTATCCTACAATAAAACACAGAACAAGAACCACTGAACATGTATTCAAATTACACTAACACATTACTTTGAAAATACAATACATTTTGTTTACTACGTCAGTGAACTTGAACTCACATTAAAATGGTGGACAGTTTTGCACGGACACTCACGAGGAACCCTGGACAATGCTGTTTCCCCTCTGAACAAACCAAATGTGAAATGGCAGATGAGCAAAACTAAATATTTCAATCCATGACATGAGCACAGATGGAATATCATTTTTATTAAGCACTCGCGCCTTCACGTAGCCCTGTATTTTCCTACAGTGGCGGCGGGCGGTTAACTGCTAATGTCACGTTTCTCACATACGTCAGTCAATCTACATCAATCTTCGTCTCTACAAAATTAATCGAACATGAATCTTAGATTGTTAGGCAAATTAAAGCATTGTCTACCAACATCAAAGATTAGCTTAGTGTCCTGTACCAATTTTAATCATATTTTCCACAGGTACGCACCATCACTTTCCGTCTTGGTTCGGGACCGTCGGGCTGTCGCGCCGTGATGACGTCATGCATGCGACTTAAAGGTATTAGGGAGGATCTTTATAAATTCATTTTTTGCAATATTTATTAAAACTACCTTCATTGTCCTGTATAAGGCTTATAAATTGATGTATTAGAAAATATAATAATAATATTAATAAACTGTGGACTCTGTGGGACTTAAAAAACCTCATCCAATCGTTTTCGTCATGAGTACGTTAACCATTGTTCCATGGACTTGCCAATCATTCGTTCATCTTCCTGGTTTCGGCGATACGTGCGCGTTCTTGTGCCTGCGCATGCGTACACAGTTTGTTTATATAGCACAGCGTTAGCCGAGCCTCAGCCTGACTTCGAAGAGCACAATGGCTCAGGAAAACTGTGGAGGTCGCAAAAGGAAAACTGTTTTTGAAGTGAACCAGAGGAGGAGGAGAAAAACTGTAGAAGAGCAGAATAAAACCCGTGTGGTTCTTGGCGATTCTTTCCAACGTTGGTGTGCGCTGTAGGAACAGAAAGGGCTTCAGACGATGCATTGGTCGCCAAGTTTCTGCTGGACAGGTAACGTTTATCTTATCGTTTAAAAAAAATGCCTTTTTTCTTTATCTGTTGAACCTTTTCAACTGTACAGCAGTCAGTTTGCTAATGCTACCAACAGCAGGAGGAGATATTTGTGCTGTGCGTGTGACTGGGTCTGTGTGGGGAACCAGGTCAAAGGTCGCGCAAACAAACAATGCAGGTCTAGGTTTAGGTGAATCTCTGCTGATGCCGGCTGTAAACAAACACTCGTGTTCCAACGCTCGTGCACGTCGCTGTGGAGGAGTTCCTTGGAAAGGAACAGTGAAGGGCGGGGCCTGACGCATGCGCATTATTCAAAAAAGGACAAACAGTCGCTGGTTTCTCAGCAGTCGAAAAAAATCCTCCCTAATATTTTAATATTGACTGGCGAACACTGCATTATTACAAATTGCAACAGTGCCACTTTCTGGTCACTCTAAGAACAACACCCTGATGCAAAAAGGGAGAAATATAGCTCCTTAATATAAGAAAGTGTCATTTTATTACTTGACCTGGCTGCATCTATTATAAGGGCCCCAGGTGAAGTGTTCTTGTCCCTGGCCCCGGGGAAACCTGTGTCAGTGTTTATGAACAACGCCGTCACAATCCTTCACTGTGTGGTCGCTGTGTCCTCCTGCAGAAAACTACTGACACTAAAGTTTGATAATAACGTCTGAAAGTGGACACAGCTGCTCTCTGCAGTTTACTGACGACACGAGCAGCAGGACTCAGAGCGTTTGTACTGAGATTTACTGACACAGCACTGTTACACACAAGGATCACACAGTTACTGCAATACTACTGACACACACACTTTTACTCAGATCATTTATGTACAAGTATATGAATACTTCTGAGTGCATTTTCCAAAATATACTTTTACTTTACTCAAATACATTTTTCACCTTTAAAGTGAGTTAGCAGCAGAAGTAACAGTAGTAGCACCAGTAAAAGTAAAAGTAGATAAATAAAAAGTATCAGTAGTTGTCCTGGAAGTAGTAATAATGACAGTAGCAGAGGTGGAAGAAGTACTCAATGTCTTTACTTAAGTAAAAGTACAGATAAAGGAGCAAATATTTACTCAAGAAAAAGTAAAAGTATCTCCCTAAAATGTCTACTTTAAGTAAAAGTATAAAAGTTCTCACTTTTTTTGTTATCAATTTTTTATTATTCATTGTCAGATTGAAAACAACAGATATCAACTACAAGTTTACATAACAAACACCCACACAAAACAGTTTAAAAGTCATAAATACAAGCTCATAATTATGATTTTTAATCTTATAATTATGACTTCCTATGGGGTGGAAATGTGCTTCCATACTGATGATGTTCATGGAGTTAATATTGTTGGTGTCTTTTACAAATGAACAATGGGTTTTCAGAGTAAAAAATGTGGGCCCAGGCAACTCTGTAATAAAGTTATTATTATTATTATTATTATTATTATGTAAAGTTAATAATATATCTTTGAAATTGTCCAACTATAACCTGGCAAAACATAAAAAGGATAATAATAATAATAATAATAATAATAATAATAATAATAATAATAATAATAATAATAATAATAATTTGTGCAGTATAAGCACTGTAACAACTGGAGTGAGGGAGACTGAGGATGGGACTTGTTGCTGTCGTGTGAACACCTGTAGTAACCACCTCTGACCTCTGACCTCTGACCTCTGACCTCTGACCTCTGCACCTTCACAATAAAAGAGGAGGGAGGATAAAATAGACTAGCAATATATTTTTGAATTCCTTTTGAGTTTGGTGGCATTTTTTATCTGTTTATTTTGTCTTATCTGTTTGTTTGTGTTTTGTTGTTGTTTTTTTTATTAAGATTTATTGTTTATTGTTTGTAGATACCAGAACTTTACATGATTTAGTTTGTCGGATCAAATCTAAAACATAAATCAGATGTAACGTCCAAACACTTACTCAGTACTTCAGGAGTTTTTTCACCAAATATTTATTTATTTTACTTGAGTAATTTTATTTTGAAGTAACACATCTGGAGATTAGATTTTGTCAGTGGCCAGTCACTGCACTGTGTAAGTGCACAGAGGATCCAGCAGAGGGCGCCTGTGCGTAACTAATGTCAGAAAACCAAACCTAACTTTTTATGTTCCGCATACTGCGCTCCTGCACGGAGTCTGTGAGCACAAACACAGCTCCGTGCTTTACAAACAAAGCAACAAAGTGTCGAGGAACAATCAAGAAGAAGAAGAAGAAGAAGAAGAAGAATGGCAAAATGTGAGTGCCCTGCTGTTTCAAAAATCAAAATGATAAAAGAAAAAAAAACTCAACACAAAAACGAAAGTATTTCAGAGTCATGGTGAATTTAATTGGACGGATTGGAGCAAATATTAGAGCTTTATTAGAGCTATAACTCTCTGTAACGTTGTGCCATCTGTTGATTTAAATAGTTTTATTAAACCGTGCGTCTTTTAAAGATTTCATGCTATCACGTGATCTTCGATGTGCCTTATTCTGCTGTAACTTATACAAACAGGAAGTCCTGCTGAAGAAGGGCGTGCTCAGACTGCACTGTCAGCTGCCCCTTCTGTCTTTTTATCATAATCCCAGAATAAAACTTTGCATTTAAGCTAGGCTTTGGTTCAGGGTAAGTATGCCGCTTTAAAGTAAAGAACTGGCCTAAATGTCTCAGAATATTCACACATTTCCACAGAAAAGTGTAAATTCAGTGATGTCAGAGACTGTGGGCTGATTATACGTCAACAGCCACAGTTAGGGTGACCACCTCAAAAAGTACTAAAAGTGGGACAAGTTGTATGATTTGGTGGGACAAGGAAGCCTGGCCTGCCAGACAAACTCTTTTTCTATTCTATACACAGAAGTGAGTCTGGTGCCCCGCCGCATAAGTTTAGTTTCTGAGGCAATGACAGTCTGAGTGACCAATCAGAGAAGCAAAGGGCGGGACATGAGCAGCGCACCTTGAACCCAAACAAACATGGATTCTTGCAGTTTTTTTTTTTTTTCTCCATAAAACACCAGAATCCTGTTCTTGCTACTGAACAGAGACAGCAGCAGTCGTACAAAGACTTGTGGAAAAAGCAGTTTTTTTTATGTGTTCGTTAAATTGGATGTCAATGAGACTTTACTGTTGTTAAAATGACAACAAGACAAAAAAATAAATAAATTAATTTTAAAAATCCCACAGAGAACTGGACGATAACAAGGACTTCAGCAGAACCAACAGTTATTACATTAGCTCGTGCTAATGCTAGTGCTAGCTTGGTTAGATAAATAAAGTTAGTTGAGTTAGCTCTTTCGCTTTCGTAAGACGCCCTGCAGATAAACGACTGTGATTGGCCATTTAGAACTCGTACCGAGAGGAGCTCCTTCTCTCAGTTTGTTTGTGAAATTGCAAGTAGGAGAGTCGTCAGGTTAGGGACAGACTCAAGAACTAAATGTTTTGATTTACAAAAATAACTCACCAACTCACTGAGATACAAGTTTCTTCAGTTTACGGCCTTTAAAACATACAGTGTGCTGTTTTCATCCCAAAAGCATACATTTTGCAAAGTAATGTCTTTACTGAGACTTTATTCATTGGATAAGAAAAAAAGGTGGGACTGAAAAATAATCAAAGCTCTGAGTTTGTATTTTGTCAAAACAATCCAGCAGCAGCTCCCAGCTCCAGGAGAGGCCTGTCCTGAGACACAGGGGCACAGCACACTAACCATACCTGTCAAGACGGGACGCACACAGATATTTACTCTTTTACTCAGAGAATACTGGCCTGACCTTGTTCTTTTTTTTATAAGATCCACTGAGCAGCAATGAAAAAGAGGGACATTATCTGAATCAGTGGGACAGGGACAGAGGACTAAATGGCTGCAGGAAAACCAGAAGTGGGACGGGGTCACCCTAGCCACAGTAGGTTACAAGCTGGATTAAAAATATATCAACTGTGATTTAAAACACTTGTATAAGGCCATGGTTAAAGTCTGGTTTATTTTTTTCAGATAATTCTAAAATCAGATGTGTTCAGCTGAAACAACTGCAGACTGGTTTTCATTGAGGAGACACAAAAGCAACTGCAGCAATGCGTAAGTCAAAAATACATAAATAAAACCTGTAAAAAGTTGGTTATGTGCAAATGTTTACATTGTGCCCTCTATGTACGTGGATGGGAACATGGACATGAGTATTTTGCTGTATATAGCAAAAACATACACAGTATAGCAAAAAAACAAAACAAAACCATATACAATGTGTCAATAAATTTTGGAAAGAAAACAAACTGTGATATTATTAACTCTATATCCACAAATGTTCATTGTGAACCATTTGGAATGACTTGGATTTCTGCATGATTTGGTCGTAAAATGTGATCTGATCTTCATCTGAGTCACAACAACAGACAAACACAGTCTGCTTAAACTAATGCTGCAAAAAATTATATGTTTTCATGTTTTTATTGAAAATGTATGTAAACATTCACAATGCAGGATTGAAAAAGTATGTGAACCTTTTGATTTAATAACTGTTGACCTCCTTTGGCAACAATAACCTCAACCAAATGTTTTCTGTAGTGAAGATCAGAGCTGCACAGTGCTCAGGAGGAATTTTGGACCATTCCTCTTTACAAAACTGTTTAAATTCAGTAATATTCTTGGGATGTCTGCTGTGAGTCGCTCTTCTGAGGTCAGGCCACAGGGTCTGAGTCGGGCTGAGGTCTGGACTCTGGGCCACTCCAGAGGCGGAGTTTCTTCTGTTGAAGCCGTTCTGTTGTTGATTTGCTTCTATGTTTTGGGTCAGTGTCCTGTTGCATCGCCATCCTCTGCTGAGCTTCAGTTGGTGGACAGATGGTCTTAAGTTTTCCTGCGAAATGCTTTGATAAACTTGGGAATTCATTTTACTGTTGATGATAGCAAGTTGTCCAGGCCCTGAGGCAGCAGAGCAGCCCCAAACCCTGATGCCCCGCCACCAGACTTCACAGTGGAGATGAGGTTTTGATGTTGGTGCTGTGCCTTTTTTCCTCCACACAGTGTTGTGTGTTCCTCCAAACAACTCAGCTTTGGTTTCATCTGTCCACAGAATATTTTGCCAGTAGTGCTGTGGAACGTTTACATAAATATTCAATAAAAGCATAATTTTTTTTGCAGCATTAGTTAAAGCAGACTGTGTTTGTCTGTTGTTGTGACTTAGACTTATCATGCAGAAATCCAAGTAATTCCAGAGGGTTCACATACTTTTTCTTGCAACTGTATAAAGTAATTCAGAGCTTGCAGGTTGTGGAGGAGTCTGTCAGTTCTGAAGTAAACTGGTGACAGAAGTATAAAACTCAGCCTGTCCAGATGACTTTGCTTTAGTGCTGTTTTGTTTTGACATAAACTTAATGTTGTTAAATAGTTTTTTCACAATTTGATCTAAAACCTATTGTAATGAAAAATATGTGTTTATCTACTCTCTTTGCTCTCTATTCTTTTCTTCTCATTCTAAAGTTTTTGTACAAGAAAATCCTAATTATCTCTGTAAAATTTTATAAACTGTGTTTTACAGTATCACAGTGTAACTCCATGTTGCAGATGTTAAATTGCTTCAGTAAACATTACTGCACTGTCTGCTTTTCAGAGGCAGATGAGGATAAGCACAGGCAGCGCTTAAGGAGCTATGAGGTGCTTCCCCCCAGCAGTAAGTTAACCTGAACAGAAAAAAATATTACTTTTGTGTGTGACAATACGTTGCTTTAACTTTGCCTTTGTTCCAGTGTCGGAGCTGAGGCTGGTTCTTGTGGGGAACAGCAGGTCTGGGACATGTTCACTGGGGAACTTCATCCTGGGGGAAGCTGTGTTCACAGACTCTAGCTGCTGTGTTAGAGTCAGTGGACAGTGCAGGTGGAAAAACATGGTCCTCATCAACACTCCAGACCTGCTGCACCCAAACCTCTCTGAGGAGTCTCTCTCAGCGCTGATGGAGGACTGTGTGAGCCTCTCTGCCCCTGGTCCTCATGTGTTCCTGCTGGTTCTACAGCCTGAAGACTTCACTGAGCAACACAAAACCAGACTACAGTCAGTCCTGGAGGAGTTCAGCGACCGGTCGTTTGAACATTCACTGGTGCTGCTTTTGACGCCAAGAGGAGGAGCTCCAGATTTAACAGAACATTATAAACAACAGCCTCTGTTCAGAGACATAATTAAACAGTGCAGGTTCAGATATCTGAAGCAGAAAAACCTGGAACCTCTCGAACTGTTTACACGACTGGGTCAAATCGTAAAAGAAAACAACGGAGAACACGTCAGCTGTGAATTACCTTTGGATGGTGCAACAAGACCAGGACCAACCGGGCTTCATCAAACTCTGCAGAGCACTCTGCCTGTCAACTTCCGCCAGTCAGAAGTTGTTGGTAAGTTCATTAAAACATTTTTATACAGAAGTCTCCACAAAACTGATGAGACTTGAGACATTTCACTACAAACATCTGCTGTTGTTTAATGTAACTGTTGGCATTGCATTCACAAGATGGGGACAACACTTTCCATTATTCTTCACCATTGCAAAACTTTCCTGAAAACCAGTTTCAGCAGCACTGGGAAAAACCAGGACCAACACCAGTGCCTGTAAACACACTGGGCTCATTTAGTGCATTAATTCTGGGGAAGTGAACATGAGTTTTTTCCTATAGTCATCTGTTCAGAGCTGAAGCTGTGGTGTGTTCACTGGGATTAGACAAATCTGTAAAAACTGTGAAGTGAAACCTTTTGGCCAGATGGACAGATTTTAGGGATTACCTCAAAAGCCCTAAGTACTTTGTGAACTGTACTGTAGCAAATACAAAAATGAACAGAAGTTAATACCAGCAGGAAGAGTTCATCCAACCTCCAAAAGAATGAGTGGTCCATGTGTCGCGGTCAGGAGCTCACATGGGAGTAAAGTCCAGTCCTTGTTTAAAACCAATCAAAATGTCAAAAACTTAAATAAATGTAACTTATTTTTTTTTCGCAGTGCCTGGGCTCAGGGTTGTTCTATTCGGGAGAAATGAGGATGAAAAATCAAATTTGGGGAACTTTATCACAAAGGAAAAACATTATAAGCCTGACTCAGTTCCTACAATGGTCCAGTGTCAAGTCGCAGGTGGAGAGTGGAAACAAAAAAGAATAACAGTAGTGAAGACCCCAGACCTGTTCAGTCTGTCTGTGGAGGCAGTGAGAGAAGAAATGAAGAGATGTGTGTCTCTGTGTTCACCAGGACCAAATGTCCTGCTGCTGTTAGTGAAGCCTTCAGATTTCACTGAGAACAACAGACAAACTCTGAACTTCATCCTGAGTCTGTTTGGTCCAGACGCTTTTAAACACTCCATGGTTGTCACCACTTACCATCACACCTGGACAGAAACAAGTGTTCCCTTAAACAGGCTTCTTAAAGACTGTGGACAAAGACACTGCAACATGTCTGAACCAAACCACACTCAGTTAATGGAGAAGATTGAGAACATTGTCCAAGAAAGCAAACATTCTTTCCTGGCCCTCACTGAACGAAAGAAACCAACTCTGAACCTGGTTCTGTGTGGGAGGAGAGGAGCAGAGAAGACCTCAGCAGCTGAGTCCATTTTAGGGAGAACAGAGCGTCCTGCAGCCAGCAGCCCAGGGCAGTGTGTTAAACATCAGGGAGAGGTGTGTGGGCGTTGGGTGTCTCTGGTGGAGCTGCCGGCTCTGTCTGGAAAACCTCTGGAGGCAGTGATGCAGCAGTGCCTCAGCTGCATCTCCCTCTGTGGTCCTGAGGGCGTCCATGCCTTCATCCTGGTTCTACCGGTGGGTCCCCTCACCGACGAAGACAAGGCAGAGTTAAAGACCATCCAGGACACATTCAGCTCTCGAGTCCATCCCTTCACTATGATTCTGTTCACTGTGGACTCAGACCCCACTGCTCCAGCTGTGGTTAACTTTGTTCAGAGAGACACAGACATCCAGGAGCTCTGTCAGAGCTGTGGAGGAGGAGCTCTTATATTCAACACCAGGGGGCAGCAGCAGGTCTCTGAGCTGCTGGAGTCTGTGGAGAGATTAAAGATCAATAACAACCCTTGCAGCTACACAACAGAGACACTTCAACAAGCTCAGATAGAGAAGATCTGTGCTCAACACAAGGAACTACAGGACCTGAAGACAAAGGAAAGCATGGCCAGATGTAGGTATAATTGCTTTAAATTTAAGCAATAATAATTTACTAGTAATTATTTATTGTATATCTTACAATTAATCTTTTTGTAGATGATGACAGTCAGACTCCTGATTGCCTGAGGATTGTGCTGATTGGGAAAATTGGAACTGGAAAGAGTTCTTCAGGAAACACCATCCTGGGAAGAGAAGTGTTTGAGACAAAACCAAGTCAAAGATCAGTCACCAAAGTTTGTCAGAAAGCAGAGGCTGAGGTTGATGGACGCCGTGTCTCTGTGGTGGACACTCCTGGTCTGTTTGATACAACCATGTCACAGGACGAGGTCAGAGAGGAAATGTTAAACTGTGTCAGTCTTTTGGCTCCTGGACCACACGTCTTTCTGTTGGTGCTAGAAATCGGACGATTCACTGAAGAAGAAAAAAAGACACTAACACTCATTAAAAAGGGATCTGGGAAAGATGCAGAAAAGTTCACAATCATCCTTTTTACACACGGAGATCAGATAGAGAAATGCAACATGCCCATTGATATGTTCATTAAAGATTGTTGTGAGGAATCGTTTAAAAATTGGATTTCTCAGTGTGGAAACAGGTACCACATGTTTAATAATAATAAAAATAACCCCACTCAGGTGAAAGAGCTGCTAAAGAAGATTGATGACCTGGTGAAGGAGAACGGAGGAGACTGTTACACCAACGACATGCTCCAAGAGGCTGAGGCGGCCATAAAGAAAGAGATGCAGAGGATTCTGAAGGAGAAGGAAGAAGAGATGAGGAGAGAGAGAGAGAGGAGATGGAGAGGAAATATCAACAGGAAATGGAAGAAGTAAAACAAAAAATGGATGCACAAAGTAAAGAATTTGATAAAGAAAGACAACAGAGAGAAAAGGAACTCAGAGATAAAGAGCAGAAAATTACTGAGGAACGAGAGCTGAGGCAGAGCGAACAGGAAATTAGAGAAAAAGAAGACAGAAAGAGAAGGGAACAAGAGGAAATACAGCTTCAGGAATGGGAAAAAAAACATAAAAAACTGGAAGAAAATAAATCAGAAGAAGAATCAAAAGAAACATTTGACAGAAAACTACAGGAGACCAGGAGACAGATGGAAGAGGAGAGAGAGCAGTGGGAAAGAGAAAGGAATGAATGGTGGGAAAAACGACAAGAAGAAGACAAAGAGAGAAGACAACTGGAGCAGAAAATACAAAGTGAAAAGAAACAACTTGAAAAAGAAAAAGCACAGAAGGAGAAAGAACTCAAAGAAAAAGAGGACAAGATTAAAGAGGAGCAAGAGCTGCGTAAGAGAGAACTGGAATTGAGAGAAGAAGAAGACAGGAAGAGGAAGGAACAAGAGGAAAGTCAACGTCAAAAATGGGAACAAAAAAGAAAAGCCCTGGAGGAAAAAATTAAATCAGAAGAAGAGTCAAAAGAAACCATAATCAGAATACTACAGGAGAGCTGGAGACAGATGGAACAGGAGAGAGAACAATGGGAAAGAGAAAAGAATAAATTGTGTGAAAAACGAAAACGAGAAGATGAAGAGAGACAACAACTGGAGCAGAAAATACAAAGTGAAAAGAAACAAATTGTAAATGAAAAAGCACAAAAAGAGAAAAAACTAAAAGAAAAGGAGGAAATGATTAAACAGGAGAAAGAACTGAGAGAAGAAGAAGACAGGAAGAGGAGAGAACAAGAGAAAATACAGCGTCTGGAATGGGAACAGAAACATAAAGACCTGGAGGAAAAACTCAAATCTGAAGAAGAGTCAAAAGAAGCTATAAACAAAAAACTACAGGAAAGCATGAAACAGATGAAACAGGAGAGAGAGCAATGGGAAAAAGAAAAGAAAGAAGACTGGGAAAAACGAAAACAAGAAGATGAAGAGAGACAACAGGAAGAACAAAGAAAACTTAAAAAACTCCAGGATGAATACAAACAAGAAAGAGAAATGTTTAATAAAAAACTTGAAGAAGATCAAATAAAACTAAAACAAGAGGAAAATAAGAGAAGAAAAGAGTTAGAGGAGGGACATAAAAACCAAGTGAAAGAACTGAAGAAGATCTATGAAGAGCAGGCCAGAAAACAAGCTGAAGAGTTTAATGAGTTCAAAGAGAATTACAGAAAAGACTCGGAGTATATGAAACAACAACATGAGGAACAAATCAAAGACAAACAAAAGACGTATGACCTGTTACAGGCACTGGCTGCTGACCGTGAGAGAAAAGAGAGAAATACACATCAGAAGGAAGTAAGTGTTTTGGTGAAACGCCTGTGGAAAAGACCAGACAAGTATGTTAAAATCAGTAATTTAGTCTCAAAACATCAAAAAGAAATAAACCACTTAGTCAGAAAACATGAGGAAGAACTAACCAAAGTGACAAATGAAGAGGGAAAAAAAACAAAGCAAAGAGAACAAGAACAAGAAAAGGAAACTAAGCAAAGAGAACATGAAGAAGAGTTAAGTAAGCTAATAGAGGAACTTAACCAGCCTCGCTGTGTGATTTCATAAAACAACGTCTGAGAACTCATTAATAATGATTTTATTGAGGTAATTGACAGTTTATGTGTATCAGTGGTCAGACAGATAAAATCAAACAGAATAAATGTCTCAGTAATAATAATAATAATAATAATAATAATGATTTGTTTATTTTTGGTCGCATATATCACTGCAATTAAGACAAATCACAATGATTTTTTTTTTTTTTTTTGGCTTTGCTCTTTCTTATTTGGGGTTGCCACAGTGAACAAGTTGCATAGTGATTTGGCAGTGTTTTTACCCAACACTGAGACAATAATTGATAACTTTATGTTTAAGCCATGTTTGGCTGTACTCACACCAGGACAATAGAACTGTGCCCAAGTCCGGAACGCCCCAAAGGCACGGCACGGTTTCCTAATGTGAGTGCTCCGAACCACGCCCAGGCGCGGTACGCTTCAGGACTTTGGCGCGGTTGGAGGAGGTGGGCCACGGCACGGCGCGGTTGCTCATGCATGCGCGCACGCACGACTACGAGCTCTGTCATGTACAACTGTTCTTATCTCAGTAAAAAGTGAATAAACTCCATTATGAACACTCGTAACAACGCCACTGACCTGCGCTCACCTTTCTGAAGCAGACAACAGACAGCAGCAGTAGTTTTCTGTCTGCGGTGCCTTCACTGCTCCTCAGATGTGGTTTATTCCAAAACCTGAGACAGAAGACCGCGTCTCACGAACGAGACTCAAAGCAGAATCAAAATAGCACAGATACTTCAGGCTGCTGGTCTCACCTTTTCCACTACACCAGTTTTAAAAGTTTTTTTTTTTTTAATCTGTCACCAAATACTCTTTATTTATGGTTCATTACTTGTTTATTCAAGACAAGTTAACTTGGTTTTTTTTAATGAAAATATCTTTGAAAGATTTGCGGCTCACTCGACTTGTAAACAAACCGCGCACCACAATGACGTAGCAGTCTGTCGTCCTCGGAGCTGATGACGTAACCAGGACACGGCACAGATGGTTTGTGCGGTGAGAGCGGGGGCCGGCGGGGGACTCAGACCCCTCCCCAGTCCTACCTGGGCACAGCACGGTTCCAATGGTCCCAGTGTGAGTGTGACCTTAATTTAAAAAGTCCTTGTATACAAACCAGAAGAGTGTGATTTTTAACTCTGTAAAGAATCTATAATATTTTTATAATATTGTCTCCAGTATCCCTTAATTTTAAAAGTTTTAGATTGAATGAATTATTAGTTGGTTCACAATTCCCCACTTTATTAATTATTCTAATAGTTTTCCACAGAGCAATATATCAGATACAAACCATTTTTAGTTATTAAATCTTTTGTTTTATACAATATAGAAGTGGATGTTGATACCTTATGTTTAATATATTCTGTCTCTATGTGTGTCGATATTATCTCTGATTATAATGATTACAGAGCACTTTAATATTATAGTTTACTCATATTTTTTGTGTCAAAAATATAAAATCCCTGCCTTTGTGTCTGTACCTTTTACATGTTTTGGTGCTGAGTGTCATTAAACATATTTTGTTCTACAAAACAACAATTACACTTAGGGTGACCACCTGTCCCACTTTTGGTTGTACTGCACAGCCTCTGTCCCTCCGTCCCACTGATGAAGACAATGTCCCACTTTTTCATAGTTGCTCAGTGGATCTTGTAAAAAAAAAAGAGAGAGAGAGAGAGAGATTTGAGGAGCCTATAGAACAAGATCAGGTCAGTGTTCCCTGTGTAAAATGTAGAATAAATATTTGTGGGCAACCCTTGATAGGTTGAATGTATGGATGTTGTGTTGCTGCCGCTCTGTTTCAGGACAGGCCTCTCCTGGAGCTCGGAGCTGCTGCTGCTGGTTTGTTTTGAGAATATGCAGACTGGGAGCTTTGATTTTTTTTCTGTTCCATCCATTTTATTCCAATGAATAATGTCTCAGTAAAGACATTACTTTGCAAAATCTGTGTTTTTTGGGATGAAAACAGCGCATATGTTTTATAGGCCCTGAACTGAAGCAACTTGTATCTCAGTAAGTTAGATTTGTTTATTGAAAGATTTATTTCTCGAGTCCGTCCCACTTTGTCCCACCAAATTGCACAACTTGTCCCACTTTTTACACTTTTTGAGGTGGTCACCCTAATTACACTGAGTTGAGTTGGTGATGGATCTGGGCCATTGGACCTTTTTTTTTTTTCCTGTTAAAATATTCTCCTTTATTTTGAGTATGTTGTATTTGGTTTTGTGAAGACATAATCTGTAAATGTATAAGCAAGTGTTATATTCATAGGGAGTAATAAACCAAGTACTGCTGATTTTTATTCAGATGTCTCCAGATCTATTTTTATGTCTAATAAATTCTTACAGAGCACATTTGAACACATTTAACTTTTTCTGTCTCCAGAGGCCTGTGGTGTGGCTTACAGTACAAAAACTGAATATTTTTGTTGTATTTTTAGAAGTTTTAGCTGCTATCATTTAAAAGCATCCTCATATGAATGTATAATGGATGGCGTTCATAAAAACTTCTAAAATGCCCACTCACGCACAACTATGTCAATCTAGAACTTTTCAAATGCATACCATGTTGGGATTGACAGAAAAATGCATTATTTAATAAGAACAATACAGAGGTAAACCAGATCTAATCCAGGACAAATCAAGGATTAAATCAGGGATAAAAAATGCTTAAAGTCAGGACTTGAACTACAAAAGACTCCTGAGAAAAAGCCACCAGTGGTACCACAGTTTGAGAAACACTGATCTACAACAACTGAGGTCATTTCTATGTAAAACAACTGTCCTGACAACTTTTATTTTGTAGTATAGTAGTATTTACTGTAGTAATATCAAGTTTTTGAATGTAACCTTCCAGACAAAAATACACCAAATGTTTAAAAAAATCTGAAATCCAGTGCATTAGTGCAAAGGAACGTGTGGGGCCTAGAGATCCTACACACTTTACTCTTTTTTTTAAATTTATTTTATTTTTTTTTATTTACAGCAGCTCAGGCCTAACTTAAGAGACACGATTCCCAAACGCCGCCATCTTCCCTGGACCAAGGCTTATTAAAATATACAGATGCACAAATTTAGAACTGTTCTTCTTCTTTTATGGTTTTAGTTTTTTTAGTCATTTTTTTTTTTTTTTTTTTAGTTTGCTAGTTTATTTCGGTCACAAGTATGTAACAAAATTACTGCAGATACATTTATAACTGTTTAAATGTCATATGTTCATATAAAGAAATGACCATTCTGCTTCCAAGCTTGGTCAGTCACAATAATTAAAGAGTTACTGAATTATTAAGTGAACTGAACCAATGAAATGGTTTTGGTTGATGGTTGATCCCACAGTTCACCTGTAAATGCACTGAGGATCCAGAAGATGGCGTCTGTGAGCAACTAACGTCAAATAATCATCCTTTCATCTTCTGACTGATCCTAAATGTATTCTGTAGGATGTGACCTATGAATGAATACTTTCTACTGAAAACCTGTTGAGTCTGAAGCAGCTGCACAGTCAGTAAGCTGAGCAACACCAGTGAGTCATAACATTTCATATTCATTCATTCATTTTGTTCACCTTATTCCAGTTAGAAAATTAAAATGAGTATCACAGCTAAAACCAAACATGTGATCAGATGTGATTCTGTTAAAAACGTAGTAACAAGTAACAACAGATGGATTTTTTATAATAATTAATAAATCTATTATTGCAGGAAATAACCAGAGAACTTCAGGAAACGCTATCCTAAGGAAGGAATTAAATGTTGAATGAATGAAACAAAAAAATCTGTCAGAAAACAAAGTACAGCAGATGCTGTGGTGTCGCTGTTGTGTTACAAATATTTACAAATATTTACAGAAGACAGAGATGAGGAGAAATCCAAGAAGGATCACAGTGAAGACTTCATCAGAGATAAATGTGATGACTCAGTGAAGAAGTTTATCTCTGACTCTATCAAAACAGGTCTCATGTATTCAGTTTTCCTCAGTCACATTTCTCACATTAGAATTTAGATTTTCAAAACTTTAAGTGTCCAGAAATGCTCCCTCTTCCTTTATTTTCTATGTGACCGGTGTGGAATGATGGGTCAGACACAAGCAGCTCCAAAAAAAGTAATGTGGGTCTTTATTTTCCAACTGTCCCCAATACGAGAACAGCATTAATTTTGGTTTGATTTGGCGTTTTTCAAAAATAATGTGAACAGGAGTTTTTGTAACATACAAATTGTCTTATTTTTTTTTTTTTGTCAGGATACAAAAAAATGGCTTTAGTGTCCATGAACTTGAACCAAAACTAGATCAGGACAAGTCTCAGGCTTATTCAAGGTTTCTTTCAGAACAAAAATCTTGGTTTACAGTACAATTTAATCTACAAGACAACCTTCAAGGCGATACAAGACAACAGCAGTGGGCTTATCCTACAATAAAACACAGAACAAGAACCACTGAACATGTATTCAAATTACACTAACACATTACTTTGAAAATACAATACATTTTGTTTACTACGTCAGTGAACTTGAACTCACATTAAAATGGTGGACAGTTTTGCATGGACACTCACGAGGAACCCTGGACAATGCTGTTTCCCCTCTGAACAAACCAAATGTGAATTGGCAGATGAGCAAAACTAAATATTTCAATCCATGACATGAGCACAGATGGAATATCATTTTTATTAAGCACTCGCGCCTTCACGTAGCCCTGTATTTTCCTACAGTGGCGGCGGGCGGTTAACTGCTAATGTCACGTTTCTCACATACGTCAGTCAATCTACATCAATCTTCGTCTCTACAAAATTAATCGAACATGAATCTTAGATTGTTAGGCAAATTAAAGCATTGTCTACCAACATCAAAGATTAGCTTAGTGTCCTGTACCAATTTTAATCATATTTTCCACAGGTACACACCATCACTTTCCGTCTTGGTTCGGGACTGTCGGGCTGTCGCGCCGTGATGACGTCATGCATGCGACTTAAAGGTATTAGGGAGGATCTTTATAAATTCATTTTTTGCAATATTTATTAAAACCACCTTCATTGCCCTGTATAAGGCTTATAAATTGATGTATTAGAAAATATAATAATAATATTAATAAACTGTGGACTCTGTGGGACTTAAAAAACCTCATCCAATCGTTTTCGTCATGAGTACGTTAACCATTGTTCCATGGACTCGCCATTCATTTGTTCATCTTCCTGGTTTCGGCGATAGTGCACGTTCTTGTGCCTGCGCATGCGTACACAGTTTGTTTATATAGCACAGCGTTAGCCGAGCCTCAGCCTGACTTCGAAGAGCACAATGGCTGAGGAAAACTGTGGAGGTCGCAAAAGGAAAACTGTTTTTGAAGTGAACCAGAGGAGGAGGAGAAAAACTGTAGAAGAGCAGAATAAAACCCGTGTGGTTCTTGGCGATTCTTTCCAACGTTGGCGTGCGCTGTAGGAACAGAAAGGGCTTCAGACGATGCATTGGTCGCCAAGTTTCTGCTGGACAGGTAACGTTTATCTTATCATTTGAAAAAAAATGCCTTTTTTCTTTATCTGTTGAACCTTTTCAACTGTACAGCAGTCAGTTTGCTAATGCTACCAACAGCAGGAGGAGATATTTGTGCTGTGCATGTGACTGGGTCTGTGTGGGGAACCAGGTCAAAGGTCGCGCAGACAAACAATGCAGGTCTAGGTTTAGGTGAATCTCTGCTGATGCCGGCTGTAAACAAACACTCGTGTTCCAACGCTCGTGCACGTCGCTGTGGAGTTCCTTGGAAAGGAACAGTGAAGGGCGGGGCCTGACGCATGCGCAGTATTCAAAAAAGGACAAACAGTCGCTGGTTTCTCAGCAGTCAAAAAAAATCCTCCCTAATATTTTAATATTGACTGGCGAACACTGCATTATTACAAATTGCAACAGTGCCACTTTCTGGTCACTTTAAGAACAACACCCTGATGCAAAAAGGGAGAAATATAGCTCCTTAATGTAAGAAAGTGTCATTTTATTACTTGACCCGGCTGCATCTATTATAAGGGCCCCAGGTGAAGTGTTCTTGTCCCTGGCCCCGGGGAAACCTGTGTCAGTGTTTATGAACAACGCCGTCACAATCCTTCACTGTGTGGTCGCTGTGTCCTCCTGCAGAAAACTACTGACACTAAAGTTTGATAATAACGTCTGAAAGTGGACACAGCTGCTCTCTGCAGTTTACTGACGACACGAGCAGCAGGACTCAGAGCGTTTGTACTGAGATTTACTGACACAGCACTGTTACACACAAGGATCACACAGTTACTGCAATACTACTGACACACACACTTTTACTCAGATCATTTATGTACAAGTATAGGAGTACTTCTGAGTGCATTTTCCAAAATATACTTTTACTTTACTCAAATACATTTTTCACCTTTAAAGTGAGTTAGCAGCAGAAATAACAGTAGTAGCACCAGTAAAAGTAAAAGTAGATAAAAAAAAGTATCAGTAGTTGTCCTGGAAGTAGTAATAATGACAGTAGCAGAGGTGGAAGAAGTACTCAATGTCTTTACTTAAGTAAAAGTACAGATAAAGGAGCAAATATTTACTCAAGAAAAAGTAAAAGTATCTCCCTAAAATGTCTACTTTAAAGTTACACTGTGTAACTTTTCTCCTAAATATGTGGGGCATACTGACTTGTTTTTGTGATTTTTTGAGCGATTATAAGGCCTGAGGCGTGATCTGTTGCTCCGAGCGGGGCTTCTGTACTGAGAAACCACCCTCGCAACTTGGCCGGGAGCGCTCCGCTGTTGAGGAAGAGTCACGTGACAGGGAACGACTTGAGGCGCAGTATAACCAGGAAGCTACTTTTAGCGTTGTTATTTTCGCCAGTTCGTCAGGGCCGAAGGACACAAGAAGATGAAGACAATGTCGGACGAGGCAAGAAAAAGAAAATGTGAAAGGGACCGCACCAGATCGCAGACAAGAGTCAACATCGGACAGACTTTTGCTCGCTGGCGTCAGATGAGAGACAGAGAAGGCTGCAAATCAGATCACGTTTTTGCTTCTTTATTGTTGGGCAGGTAAATTAGCCTCTTTATTTTTTCTTTAGAACGTGCTTTTTCATACAGTTATTAGTTGTTTTTACTGCGACCATTGCGCGATATTTGTTGATAAGCTAACGCTAGCGCTAACTCTATAGAAGATCCAATCTGCGGCCACACAAGTGGTTACAGAAGTTTATACAGTAAATATGAATGCACTCTCTAGTCCCATTGTTAGTTTGACGTAACGCACGCTCGCACAGTTTCAGAAGGAGGAGGGGTCCAAGCTAGTGTTTACGTTTTGTGACAGTGCAGTGGCACCTGTGGCCTCTAGAGGCGCAAGACCGGGAATCTTACACAGTGTAACTTTAAGTAAAAGTATAAAAGTTCTCACTTTTTTTGTTATCGATTTTTTATTATTCATTGTCAGATTGAAAACAACAGATATCAACTACAAGTTTACATAACAAACACCCCACACAAAACATAAATACAAGCTCATAATTATGATTTTTAATTTTATAATTATGACTTCCTATGGGGTGGAAATGTGCTTCCATACTGATGATGTTCATGGAGTTAATATTGTTGGTGTCTTTTACAAATGAACAATGGGTTTTCAGAGTAAAAAATGTGGGCCCAGGCAACTCTGTAATAGTTATATAAAGTTATATATTATTATTATTATTATTATTATTATTATTATTATTATTATGTAAAGTTAATAATATATCTTTGAAATTGTCCAACTATAACCTGGCAAAACATAAAAAGGATAATAATAATAATAATAATAATAATAATAATAATAATAATTTGTGCAGTATAAGCACTGTAACAACTGGAGTGAGGGAGACTGAGGATGGGACTTGTTGCTGTCGTGTGAACACCTGTAGTAACCACCTCTGACCTCTGACCTCTGACCTCTGCACCTTCACAATAAAAGAGGAGGGAGGATAAAATAGACTAGCAATATATTTTTGAATTCCTTTTGAGTTTGGTGGCATTTTTTTATCTGTTTATTTTGTCTTATCTGTTTGTTTGTGTTTTGTTGTTGTTTTTTTTATTAAGATTTATTGTTTATTGTTTGTAGATACCAGAACTTTACATGATTTAGTTTGTCGGATCAAAACTAAAACATAAATCAGATGTAACGTCCAAACACTTACTCAGTACTTCAGGAGTTTTTTCACCAAATATTTTTTTATTTTACTTGAGTAATTTTATTTTGAAGTAACACATCTGGAGGTTAGATTTTGTCAGTAGCCAGTCACTGCACTGTGTAAGTGCACAGAGGATCCAGCAGAGGGCGCCTGTGCGTAACTAATGTCAGAAAACCAAACCTAACTTTTTATGTTCCGCATACTGCGCTCCTGCACGGAGTCTGTGAGCACAAACACAGCTCCGTGCTTTACAAACAAAGCAACAAAGTGTCGAGGAACAATCAAGAAGAAGCAGAAGAAGAAGAAGAAGAAGAAGAATGGCAAAATGTAAGTGCCCTGCTGTTTAAAAAATCAAAATGATAAAAGAAAAAAAAACTCAACACAAAAACGAAAGTATTTCAGAGTCATGGTGAATTTAATTGGACGGATTGGAGCAAATATTAGAGCTTTATTAGAGCTATAACTCTCTGTAACGTTGTGCCATCTGTTGATTTAAATAGTTTTATTAAACCGTGCGTCTTTTAAAGATTTTCATGCTATCACGTGATCTTCGATGTGCCTTCTTCTGCTGTAACTTATACAAACAGGAAGTCCTGCTGAAGAAGGGCGTGCTCAGACTGCACTGTCAGCTGCCCCTTCTGTGTTTTTATTATAATCCCAGAATAAAACTTTGCATTTAAGCTAGGCTTTGGTTCAGGGTAAGTATGCTGCTTTAAAGTAAAGAACTGGCCTAAATGTCTCAGAATATTCACACATTTCCACAGAAAAGTGTAAATTCAGTGATGTCAGAGACTGTGGGCTGATTATACGTCAACAGCCACAGTTAGGGTGACCACCTCAAAAAGTACTAAAAGTGGGACAAGTTGTATGATTTGGTGGGACAAGGAAGCCTGGCCTGCCAGACAAACTCTTTTTCTATTCTATACAAAGAAGTGAGTCTGGTGCCCCGCCACATAAGTTTAGTTTCTGAGGCAATGACAGTCTGAGTGACCAATCAGAGAAGCAAAGGGCGGGACATAAGCAGCGCACCTCGAACCCAAACAAACATGGATTCTTGCAGTTTTTTTTTTCTCCATAAAACACCAGAATCCTGTACTTGCTACTGAACAGAGACAGCAGCAGTCGTACAAAGACTTGTGGAAAAAGCTGTTTTTTTTATGTGTTCGTTAAATTGGATGTCAATGAGACTTTACTGTTGTTAAAATGGCAACAAGACAAAAAAATAAATAAATAAATTTTAAAAATCCCACAGAGAACTGGACGATAACAAGGACTTCAGCAGAACCAACAGTTATTACATTAGCTCGTGCTAATGCTAGTGCTAGCTTGGTTAGATAAATAAAGTTAGTTGAGTTAGCTCTTTCGCTTTCGTAAGACGCCCTGCAGATAAACGACTGTGATTGGCCATTTAGAACTCGTACTGAGAGGAGCTCCTTCTCTCAGTTTGTTTGTGAAATTGCAAGTAGGAGAGTCGTCAGGTTTGGGACAGACTCAAGAACTAAATGTTTTGATTTACAAAAATAACTCACCAACTCACTGAGATACAAGTTTCTTCAGTTTACAGCCTTTAAAACATACAGTGTGCTGTTTTCATCCCAAAAGCATACATTTTGCAAAGTAATGTCTTTACTGAGACTTTATTCATTGGATAAGAAAAAAAAGGTGGGACTGAAAAATAATCAAAGCTCTGAGTTTGTATTTTGTCAAAACAATCCAGCAGCAGCTCCCAGCTCCAGGAGAGGCCTGTCCTGAGACACAGGGGCACAGCACACTAACCATACCTGTCAAGACGGGACGCACACAGATATTTACTCTTTTACTCAGAGAATACTGGCCTGACCTTGTTCTTTTTTTTATAAGATCCACTGAGCAGCAATGAAAAAGAGGGACATTATCTGAATCAGTGGGACAGGGACAGAGGACTAAATGGCTGCAGGAAAACCAGAAGTGGGACAGGGGGTCACCCTAGCCACAGTAGGTTACAAGCTGGATTAAAAATATATCAACTGTGATTTAAAACACTTGTATAAGGCCATGGTTAAAGTCTGGTTTATTTTTTTCAGATAATTCTAAAATCAGATGTGTTCAGCTGAAACAACTGCAGACTGGTTTTCATTGAGGAGACACAAAAGCAACTGCAGCAATGCGTAAGTCAAAAATACATAAATAAAACCTGTAAAAAGTTATGTGCAAATGTTTACATTGTGCCCTCTATGTACGTAGATGGGAACATGGACATGAGTATTTTGCTGTATATAGCAAAAACATACACAGTATAGCAAAAATAAAAATAAAAAAACATATACAATGTGTCAATAAATTTTGGAAAGAAAACAAACTGTGATATTATTAACTCTATATCCACAAATGTTCATTGTGAACCATTTGGAATGACTTGGATTTCTGCATGATTTGGTCATAAAATGTGATCTGATCTTCATCTGAGTCACAACAACAGACAAACACAGTCTGCTTAAACTAATGCTGCAAAAAAAAAAAAAAAAATGTTTTCATGTTTTTATTGAAAATGTATGTAAACATTCACAATGTAGGATTGAAAAAGTATGTGAACCTTTCGATTTAATAACTGTTGACCTCCTTTGGCAGCAATAACCTCAACCAAATGTTTTCTGTAGTGAAGATCAGAGCTGCACAGCTCAGGAGGAATTTTGGACCATTCCTCTTTACAAAACTGTTTAAGTTCAGCAATATTCTTGGGATGTCTGCTGTGAATCTCTCTTCTGAGGTCAGGCCACAGCATCTGAGTTGGGCTGAGGTCAGGACTCTGGGCCACTCCAGAGGCGGAGTTTCTTCTGTTGAAGCTGTTCTGTTGTTGATTTGCTTCTATGTTTTGGGTCAGTGTCCTGTTGCCCATCCTCTGCTGAGCTTCAGTTGGTGGACAGATGGTCTTAAGTTTTCCTGCAAAATGTTTTGATAAACTTGAGAATTCATTTTACTGTTGATGATAGCAAGTTGTCCAGGCCCTGAGGCAGCAGAGCAGCCCCAAACCCTGATGCCCCGCCACCAGACTTCACAGTGGAGATGAGGTTTTGATGTTGGTGCTGTGCCTTTTTTTCTCCACACAGCGTTGTGTGTTCCTCCAAACAACTCAGCTTTGGTTTCATCTGTTCATAGAATATTTTGCCAGTAGTGCTGTGGAACGTTTACATAAATATTCAATAAAAGCATAATTTTTTTTGCAGCATTAGTTTAAGCAGACTGTGTTTGTCTGTTGTTGTGACTTAGACTTATCATGCAGAAATCCAAGTAATTCCAGAGGGTTCACATACTTTTTCTTGCAACTGTATAAAGTAATTCAGACCTTGCAGGTTGTGGAGGAGTCTGTCAGTTCTGAAGTAAACTGGTGACAGAAGTATAAAACTCAGCCTGTCCAGATGACTTTGCTTTAGTGCTGTTTTGTTTTGACATAAACTTAATGTTGTTAAATAGTTTTTTCACAATTTGATCTAAAACCTATTGTAATGAAAAATATGTGTTTATCTACTCTCTTTGCTCTCTATTCTTTTCTTCTCATTCTAAAGTTTTTGTACAAGAAAATCCTAATTATCTCTGTAAAATTTTATAAACTGTGTTTTACAGTATCACAGTGTAACCCCATGTTGCAGATGTTAAATTGCTTCAGTAAACATTACTGCACTGTCTGCTTTTCAGAGGCAGATGAGGATAAGCACAGGCAGCGCTTAAGGAGCTATGAGGTGCTTCCCCCCAGCAGTAAGTTAACCTGAACAGAAAAAAATATTACTTTTGTGTGTGACAATACGTTGCTTTAACTTTGCCTTTGTTCCAGTGTCGGAGCTGAGGCTGGTTCTTGTGGGGAACAGCAGGTCTGGGACATGTTCACTGGGGAACTTCATCCTGGGGGAAGCTGTGTTCACAGACTCTAGCTGCTGTGTTAGAGTCAGTGGACAGTGCAGGTGGAAAAACATGGTCCTCATCAACACTCCAGACCTGCTGCACCCAAACCTCTCTGAGGAGTCTCTCTCAGCGCTGATGGAGGACTGTGTGAGCCTTTCTGCCCCTGGTCCTCATGTGTTCCTGCTGGTTCTACAGCCTGAAGACTTCACTGAGCAACACAAAACCAGACTACAGTCAGTCCTGGAGGAGTTCAGCGACCGGTCGTTTGAACATTCACTGGTGCTGCTTTTGACGCCAAGAGGAGGAGCTCCAGATTTAACAGAACATTATAAACAACAGCCTCTGTTCAGAGACATAATTAAACAGTGCAGGTTCAGATATCTGAAGCAGAAAAACCTGGAACCTCTCGAACTGTTTACACGACTGAGTCAAATCATAAAAGAAAACAACGGAGAACACGTCAGCTGTGAATTACCTTTGGATGGTGCAACAGGACCAGGACCAACCGGGCTTCATCAAACTCTGCAGAGCACTCTGCCTGTGAACTTCCGCCAGTCAGAAGTTGTTGGTAAGTTCAATAAAACATTTTTATACAGAAGTCTCAACAAATCTGATGACATGTTTCAGTTTACTACAAACATCTGCTGTTGTTTAATGTAACTGTTGGCATTGCATTCACAAGATGGGGACAACACCTTCCATTATTCTTCAACACCATTGCAAAACTGTCCTGAAAACCAGTTTCAACAGCACTGGGGAAAACCAGGACCAACACCAGTGCCTGTAAACACACTGGGCTCATTTAGTGCATTAATTCTGGGGAAGTGAACATGAGTTTTGTCCTAGAGTCATCTGTTCTGTGTTCTGTGTGTGTGTCAGCTGTGGTGTGTTCACTGGGATTAGACAAATCTGTAAAAACTGTGAAGTGAAACCTTTTGGCCAGATGGACAGATTTTAGGGATTACCTCAAAAGCCCTAAGTACTTTGTGAACTGTACTGTAGCAAATACAAAAATGAACAGAAGTTAATAGCAGCAGGAAGAGTTCATCCAACCTCCAAAAGAATGAGTGGTCCATGTGTCGCGGTCAGGAGCTCACATGGGAGTAAAGTCCAGTCCTTGTTTAAAACCAATCAAAATGTCAAAAAACTTAAATAAATGTAACTTATTTTTTTTCGCAGTGCCTTGGCTCAGGGTTGTTCTATTCGGGAGAAATGAGGATGAAAAATCAAATTTGGGGAACTTTATCACAAAGGAAAAACATTATAAGCCTGACTCAGTTCCTACAATGGTCCAGTGTCAAGTCGCAGGTGGAGAGTGGAAACAAAAAAGAATAACAGTAGTGAAGACCCCAGACCTGTTCAGTCTGTCTGTGGAGGCAGTGAGAGAAGAAATGAAGAGATGTGTGTCTCTGTGTTCACCAGGACCAAATGTCCTGCTGCTGTTAGTGAAGCCTTCAGATTTCACTGAGAACAACAGACAAACTCTGAACTTCATCCTGAGTCTGTTTGGTCCAGATGTCTTTAAACACTCCATGGTTGTCACCACTTACCGTCACACCTGGACAGAAACAAGTGTTCCCTTAAACAGGCTTCTTAAAGACTGTGGACAAAGACACTGCAACATGTCTGAACCAAACCACACTCAGTTAATGGAGAAGATTGAGAACATTGTCCAAGAAAGCAAACATTCTTTCCTGGCCCTCACTGAACGAAAGAAACCATCTCTGAACCTGATTCTGTGTGGGAGGAGAGGAGCAGAGAAGACCTCAGCAGCTGAGTCCATTTTAGGGAGAACAGAGCGTCCTGCAGCCAGCAGCCCAGAGCAGTGTGTTAAACATCAGGGAGAGGTGTGTGGGCGTTGGGTGTCTCTGGTGGAGCTGCCGGCTCTGTCTGGAAAACCTCTGGAGGCAGTGATGCAGCAGTGCCTCAGGTGCATCTCCCTCTGTGGTCCTGAGGGCGTCCATGCCTTCATCCTGGTTCTACCGGTGGCTCCCCTCACCGACGAAGACAAGGCAGAGTTAAAGACCATCCAGGACACATTCAGCTCTCGAGTCCATCCCTTCACTATGATTCTGTTCACTGTGGACTCAGACCCCACTGCTCCAGCTGTGGTTAACTTTGTTCAGAGAGACAGAGACATCCAGGAGCTCTGTCAGAGCTGTGGAGGAGGATCTGTGTTTTTTAACCTCACTGATCATGGGGAGGTTCCCAAGTTGCTAGACAATGTTGAAAACATGGTAGTTTCAAAAGATCAGCCCCATTCGTACACAGCAGAAATGTTTTTGGGTGCACAAGTGGAGAAAATCCTAAAACTAGAGAAACATCTCTCCACATCAGAAACCATTACTCTAAAGACTACAGGTTGCAGTAAGTATTTTACATTTTTATTGTTTTGAAATGCTTTCTTATAAATATATTTATATGTATTTAGTATCTTGTTAATTTAATTCTTCCAACAGAGAAAGCATAAACCTGTTTTACTTTTGCTTATTATTGCTGAATATTTCTCTTGACTGATTCATTAATCTGACTTTGTACCTGGGTTCTCTCAGCCAGTGTAATGGTAAAAGATAAAATATAATAATGAAGGAAATTATCCCAGCTACAATTAACCCCAATGGATCCAATATTATTCTTTACACATATTCGAGGCTCAGCAGGAAGGATCTCTGAGAGGAAACACAGAGGGTCATACATGGAGTTAAACAGAGAAATATTGGCTTCTGGTGGTGGGTTTATCCAGCGGCTTGAATGCACATGAATGCAATCTTCTGTGCAGTCCTGTACACCAAAAACTTTTTGTGAGTGCAGGATATCGTGTGAGGTCAAAGCCTAGTCAAGGCACTCAGTTCATTAAAATGCTTCTGAGGTCATTTTGTTTCATTATTTATTATTCTTTTTGTCATTAGTGGGGAGCCTAAGTGCCTCTGCATCATAGATATTAATCTGTTCAGAAAATTAATTTAAGACTTTAATTTTACAGGTGACTATGACAAAAAGATCCCTGAGAGTCTGAGGATTGTGCTGATTGGAAAAACCGGCAGTGGAAAGAGTTCTTCAGGAAACACAATACTGGGAAGAGATGCTTTTAATTCTGATTTAAGCCAAACATCAGTCACCAAAGTTTGTCAGAAAGAACAGAGTACAGTAGACGGCCGTGCTGTCGCTGTGGTGGACACTCCCGGTCTGTTCAACAAAACCATGTCCAATGAACAAGTGATGGATGAAATGCTGAACTGCATCAGTCTTTTGGCTCCTGGACCACACGTCTTTCTGTTGGTGCTACAAATCGGACGATTCACTCAAGAAGAGAAAGAAACACTGAGGTTCATTAAAGACAATTTTGGGAAAGGTGCAGAAAAGTTCACCATCATTCTTTTAACACATGGAGATGTCCTGAAAAGCAAGAAACACAAAATGCCACTTGAACAGTTTATCAAAGATAAATGTGATTCCTTTAAGAAACTGATCTCTGACTGTGGGAACAGGTGCCATGTGTTTGATAACTTTGATGACGAAAACCACACTCAGGTGAAAGAACTGATAAAGAAGATTGATGACCTGGTGAAGGAGAACGGAGGGAGTTGCTTCACCACTGAGATGTTCCAAGAGGCTGAGGCGGCCATAAAGAAAGAGATGGAGAGGATTCTGAAGGAGAGGGAAGAAGAGATGAGGAGAGTGAGAGAGGAGATGGAGAGTAAATACAAACAGGAAATGGAAGAAATGAAACAAAAAATTGATGAACAAAAAAATAAAATTGAAAGAAAAAGGATTCAGGGAGAAAAAGAACTCAAAGAAAATGAGGAAAAGATTAAAAAAGAGCGAGAGCTGAGGAAGAGAGAACAGGAAACAAGAGAAGCTGAAGACAGAAAGAGGAAGGAACAAGAGGAAATACAGCGTCAGGAATGGGAACAGAAACGTAAAGACTTGAAGGAAAAAATTAAATCAGGAGAAGAATCAAAAGAAAATATTGACAGAAAACTGCAGGAGATCAGAAAACAGATGGAAGAGGAGAGAGAGCGTCAGGAGAATGAAAGAAGCATTTGGTGGAAAAATCGAGAACAAGAAAATGAAGAGAGACGACAGGAAGAGAAACAGAAACTTAAAAAACTCCAGGATGAATATGAACAAGAACGAGAGAAGGATAAAAATAAAAGACTGGAGGAAGATCGAATCAGACGAGAACAAGAAGAAAATGAGAGAAAGAAATTAGAGGAAAATCATCAAAAACAAATGGAGGAATTACAAAGATCATATAAAGAGAAGGTCAGAAAGAAAGCTGAAGAGTTTAATGACTTCAAAAACAGAAAACGGGAAGAAATGGAAACTTTGATAAATCAACAGATAAAGGTCGTGAGAGATCTACAAAAGCAGTATGACGACGAAAAGCTTAACATGCGTGAGAATTTTTAAACAACCCTGAATGAAACTGAAACAATTCTTAAAACTAAAATCACTGAGTTACAGCACAAACACAAACAGGAAATGAGTGAGTTGGTGATTTTAATGTTGACTAAAAGAAAAACAACAGAGATGAAATTTAATCAATGAAGAAAAAACAGCAAAAAGAATTTGACATGTGTGACAAGGAAATTACGAGTGAATTTAGAATTAAAGAAAAGAATGAAGTAAAGGAACTGAAGACAAAGCAAAAACACGAAATGAAAGAGCTGAATCGCAACACAAATAACAAAGAAGATCTTAAACAGCAAGAGAAAATGTTGTCCTTAAAATACGAGCAGGAAGTACTTGATATAAAATCAAGACTGTTAAAAGAACAAACAGAAAAACAAAATACAAAAACAACAGAACTAAAGAAGAAACACGAACAAGAATTAAGTAAATTTATGCAGAAACTTCTGATGGAAAATAAAACAGAAATATCCCAACTGCAGAGAAAACAGAATGAAGAGATGAATGAGCTCAAAGCAACGATTACAACCCAAGATGAAGAGAGCAGAAAAGAACTGGAAGAACTGGAGAAGAAACATGAGCAAGAAATGAAGGAGTTAAAAGAGAAACTTTTAACACCAGAGGAAAACTCATGTTTTATTTCATGAGGAAACAAACACAGCACTGACTCAGTGACAAATATTCATTAATCCTCATTATCCTCATGGGTCACAGAATGATGTTGAAACAATCAGGTTATACACACACAGTAGTCTTTTATACAGTGTCTCTCTCTGAATTACTGTGCAGGTACTGAGTTTGTTTTGTTTGTTTGTTTTTTTTCCATTGATGGACATTTGTAGTGTGCTGTGTAGATGTACAGTTTACAGAGGGGTCATGAGAGTAAACAGCAGGACAACCTGAAAACTGTTTATGACGATCAAAGGAAGTGACAGAGGTCAGCGCTGGATGTCATTAAAGAATAATAATAAAAACTTCTATCATTCTTTGTGTATTTTTTCCATGGGTGCCATTCTTAAAAAGATGTAACAGATTCAGGAAAATATGACTTAGTTGTGGATTATTGTGTGTTTGTAATGTGCATGTGCATGTTGTTTAGTGTTGTTGGTGATCACAGTAATTGGTTTGAACCTTTATTGTACAACAGTAACACTTCTGTAGGTTAATCTTGGGAGTGGAGTTATTAATGTAGTTATTAGGTTGATGTGTGTATAATTCAGATTCAAATGTATTTGGTATTGTAGCTCTGTGGGTGAGGTCATCTGTAAAACTTTCTACCAAGAGAACTTTTTTCACTGTCTACAGTTTAGGAAAGCAAATCATTAAGGTAACACTTTAGTTTAGTGTCCACTTATTAATCATTAATTAAGTGCTATATTTTGCTAGTTAGTGGTTAATTAGCTCTTCATTGGTTTGTTTGTTTATTATTTATTGAAGGGACAATGCGCATTAAGAACAGAAAGATGAAAAAGTCACATATTTCTGTAAATATGCAGGATTATAGCCAGTGCTAATTTCCATCCTTAGGCCCTGGTAAATATAAAGCACCTATTAATGCCTTATTCTGTGTCACCATATTCTACAACTACTTACCAACTAACTAACATTTTCCCCTTAATAAACTCACAATTACTGCTCATTAGCAGGAAGTAAGGAAGTTGTTGGATACAAATTATGATCTTAATAAGATTTTGGTTGTACTATTCCCTAATAATACTTATACTTCAAAAATCTTATTAAGATCACAATTTATGTCCAACAACTTCCTTACTTCTTACTAATGAGACTGGACTTTTTTATGATTTCAGTAAAAGCCTCAAGTTCAGGATCGAACTCGACCAAAGTCTGGAAAAATGACATTTTACCTGCAGTGTCTGGCCCATTGACGTATAAAGGATGGACACAGCGAGCCCGTACCTCCCTGTGAGCCAAATATGAAGTCGTGGGAGGCTCCATCGATCCTGGCTCCCATTGACTTCCGTTGTAAAATCGGGGCCCATTTCTAAGTCACTATTGTTGTCATGCTAATCATTCTGACTTTGACACCTTCGTTTTTACACACTCATCGTGGTCCTAATTTTTTTTTATGTTGAGATTCGCCACATAACCAAAGATAGTGACAAAAATAACTGACCAATCAGGAGCCGTCTTTCAGCCATCGGGCTAACAGCAGCAACAGGTTTGATTGACAGCTCACTCGTGTTGTTGTTTACATCGCTGCCCTAATTGCTGCCAGAGAAAACGGGAGAAGACCTGGCTGCTGCTGGGACATTTTACAGATATCCAGGAGGAAATTAGAGAGCAGAGAACGCCTGCTATTTTAACTTCATAATAGTTTTAGTTGCTGGCAGTCTTTAGGTTTGAGTTTAGCTCACTTTTGTCGTAAGCGGCGAACTAAACCTGTCCCAGACTCTGAAGTCATGGCTGCTGTTCATCAGTGCAGTTTGTTAGCACTTGTTTTTAGCTTTTTACTGAATTTAATTCACCTCCTAATCAAAGCTGTTCACAGTCTGTTGGCTCTTAAGAAACTACTCTGGGCGTTTGGTGAGTAAATCTGTACGTTTATTAATTTACTAGGATATGATAATATGTAAAGTCTGCTATCTCTGAAAACGTTTGCAAGCTAAAGCTAACTCAAAGAGCCCTGTGCACTACTAACGTTAATGTTATGGTAGTTTAATGTTATAATACTGAACAAATGTTGTTACAAGTTCCTAACATAAATTTATTAAATATTTTAAAATATGTAACCTGCAATAAAGTTGAACTGGGTCTACAATACCTCAGAACTGTTCAGTGAATGTGTTGGTAGAAAACAATTGTTTTGTCATCTCATATATATTTGACCTAAGCAGATAATTACAATGAATGAGAAATTTTTACTATTTTTACCTTCTTTTTTTTTTTTTTTACATTTTTGCTCCCAGAAAAAATAAAAATAAAAAATAATAATACAAAAATCAATCTTGTGTGACTACTCAGAAGTAACATACCAATCTCAATAAATGTACACCACTGCACCTTTTTGTAAATGGTGTATTGTTATACTCCTAGAGGCTTTTAATTTTAAAATACTCTTTCTTCAGATGTCATAAAGGAGACGCTGTGAGGCTGAAGCTGAGGGGAACAAAAAGCCTGAGACTCCATCCACTTCTGTGTCCTGAGGAGGATTTATCAGACGCTGTGAGTTAATTATGTAAACTGTAACTTCTGTACACAAATCCACACAGTACCTGTCAAAAGTTCAGACATTCTCAGGCATTCAATAAGAAGGAGTGAAGTTTTATAGTTAATTTAACCGAAGAATATTTTCAATTACAAAGTTACTTTCCTTTATAACCTTTACATAACATCATGTTCTTATGACACCAGCAGAGAGCAGAGTTATAGGACTTGGAAGAAAGATTTAGATTAATTTTGGTGACACCGTTATTGTACCAAACTAACTTTAAATCTTTGAAACTACTACTATTACACATTATGTACTGTGCACTGTAACTTGACTGCAAGCTATTTATTCTTATGTAGAAGTCATTCCTTCTTTATAAAAGTTACAGCATCTTATCGCTTAGGCCCAGACTGCTGTGTAAACTGTTGCAGCGTCTACAGCAGAGCGGCTCTGTGTGCACGCTGACAGTGTGAGCTGCGCTGCTGAGGGCAGCTCTGCATCTGTCTCTAATTTTGTGGACTTTCAGTTATAACAAAGACTCAGGTTTGACCAGCCTCCAAAGACATTAAACATGGGACTATTTAGTCAGCTACAGTCAGCGTAGGTCTCTTACACAGTATGTGACTGTAAAATGTCTTTACTACACTCACACTGTCAGTGTTCAAACACTGCCACAGTAAAAACTACAGCTGCAGTGTCTTTAAAGCCTTACTTTGTTCCCTGTTTTGCAGAGCGATGACAGTCACCTGCTGCTAAAGCCGTCTGATTCTGTCTCAGGTCATGGTGGTCCTGCTCTGGTCCTGTCCTCTTACCTGTCCCCAGCTTTGGCCTCCTGTCTCCTCTCCAGCTCATCTGTGGTTCTTGGGCCTGGTCCTGTAGCTGACACACGGCTGCATCGTCTGCCTGCTTCACCTCACATCACAGCCTGATCCATCCACTACTCCTGTGTCTTTACCATAAACTTTATACCTAACATCTGTGTAATTTTCTGTGTGTGCTCCTGGTGCCATGGACATCACACTGAAACATTATTTTCTACTGTGGTGAGGGATTATGGCGACTAAACCTGATGATTTATATATGCAGTGTTTAAGTGTACAAAGTTATTAAGTGTTATATTTGTTATATCTATTTTGTGAGAGATAAAAAGTTAATGCATAACATAATGCAGCAGATTTTAGGTGTTTAGTTCAGTCAGAATATAACTAATGTTTCAGCAGATCATAGGTAGCTGTTAGTTTCACAAACCTTTGGGAAACCTTTGTTTTATTAGTCTAAAATACTGAGAGAGTCTGACAAAGTTTGTTACTTTAACATTCAGGTTGTTTTCATGTCAGTCTCTTGAGGAGATCCAGAGGCTGTGGAAGGAGACAACAGTAAAAGTGAAAACATGTCTGAAATTGTCCCTCCTATACACCGTACTAACCAAAGAAATATAAATCCAGCTATCGTGTTACTATGCTGCTGTACTTCACAATTTGTACAAAATCTGTAACTATGTGGAGGCTCTGGTCAGCCAAGTGGTATCAGCACAGGTCGGTAAATAAGCTGACAAAAACAATGAAACACATGAACTAAACATAAGCTCTTATTTAAAAAGTTAAAAATGCAAAATCATTCTCAATTAAATTTTACATTTCTCCATAAATCACAGTTCTCTGCATTGCACTGTACTTTTTTCTTAAAATGACATTACCCTGCTGACTGCAATATTGTTAGTCCAAGTTAGTCAGTTGTTAAACTTGATACCAAACTAAAATCTCACAGAGTCTATTTCATTGCTAATATGGTTTAGCAAATGCTAACATTAAGTTAACAGTAACAGAGGGCTAATTTTTTAATACACATCTACACACTCTGGGACAGATTTATCAAAGGTTTGCATGCACGCTAACTGAATAAGATGCGCTAAAACTGGAGCAAACCCAGACGCAGTTGAGATTTGCGTGTCTTACAGGAGCAGAGCAGATTTTTCTCCTATGACCTAATGAATCTGTAAACTGAGGCGTTCTTCCCAGAGTGCGCAAAGTGGAAGGCGGAGAAAATGCAAATTCATTCATTTACCGCCCGCAATATTATTTATCAATGCTCACCGTGACTTATAGCGTATAAATGTAGCACGTTGGAGAAGGACGTGCTTATCTTCTGCACAGATGGCTGCTGTGATTCGTGTGAGACGAAGGAGAAGAAATTAATAAATACGTAGGGTTAGAGTTTGCAGATCTATTTGCCATGACGGATGTAAACATTATTCACCAGCACTTTCAGCTCTTCTTAGTTAAATTTTTGCTTCTGTTTGTGTTCCACTTCCGCACCTTCCATGACACAAAACAATACACGCAATGATGCCGTTTAAATAGCTCCGCCCCCTCTGTTTGCAGCTGTCACCGGCCGCAGTTTGTCTCAGTAATTCACGCGCAACACGCTCATTAATAGTGGCCACGAATTTTCTCACTGCACTCGCAGTTTAGCACCCGTCTTAGTAAATGTGGCCCTCTGTGTAAAACACAGATAACCTACAAATGAAGTGGATAACATCAGACTTAGAGAAGTGTAACTTTTAAATGCTTTTAAAAAATGCTTTTTTGTAGAAATATGTTTTGAACCTTACATTATTATATTTTTTTTAAATCTTAGTAGCGGTAACTACAGGTCTTACTAAAGTTTACTTCCATGTATCAAAATAAATAAATACATAAATACATAAATAAATACTCAGAAGTAAAATTGCTATACCGTCAAAAATAGTCTTTAGCCAGGGATGTTCGATGACGTAATGACGACCAAATGCACTTTGACCTCAGCCCCAGGACATGTTCCTCCACCTTCCAAACTAGGACCAGGGCTTTTATGGCAGGACCCCCTTCCTTTGTAGGTCTTATTTACTGATATATTTTTTCACATAATATAATTAAATAAAAAAAAAAAACACCAAATAACCAAATAAAAGCAGTAACATAATACGGCCAATCTGAAGGCTTACTAGTGTCACCCATTTCCCTGACTTTTTTTTCTGCTCAGTGTTGAGGGAACAAGCCCAAAAAATAATCCTCCATGTGTTCCCTGACCTCTGGCTTTACAAATTAAAGGTCTCCTATTCTGCTTAATCAACTTTTTTGAGATTTGAACCATGTTATAATACTGTGTCTGAGTAATCCTGTGTGCTCCCAACTGAACCAAGAGTTAAGTGGATTTATTATGAGCAGCTGAAACAAAAACTACACTGGAGCTGATCAACAGAGAACAGATGAATCAGTCAGAAAACTACTCAGCGAAGGGAAATATTTTTATTAAAGCACTGAAGCAGATACAGATTGCATGGCTTAGATCATACTCAATTAGGCTACAAGTAAAATTACACTCCTAAAATGTTTTACAAATTACACATAATACCAAAAAAGTGTAGTTAATTACAATAATCTGAGTATTTCTAATGTGTTACTCTGTTGTAGCGACTAACCAGAGAGCAAAGTGGTTTTCACTGAATAAAAATATGAAAAATAAGTTATACATTTAGATAGGCTACATAAAAAACAACATACAACACATAATTTAAGAATTCCAGGCAGGATCACAAACAAAATCTCCAGAAGAACATGTAGCAGAAGCGAAAAGCTCCAGGAGATGGCGCTCGTGTCTCTCACAAAAATCTCTGGCCGCCTGACGCTCTTCAAACTCTTCAGAGTGCGCTTGTATTAGGGGCTTTACGGTAGGTGCGCGTTTCCTTCCTTTCCTGAAGTTAAAAGACTTATTTCCACAACACTTTTAGTTTTTAGATAAAAACAGCCCCCATAATATTGTTGGTTTAGGGGTAAAAGTGTCCTAGTGTGGGGTAAATATGATCAGAAGGTATATTGTATTACCATAAATTCTGAAAAGGTGCCTGTGTTTTTAATAAATGCATTTTACAGCAGCAGGAACTACTTCCAGTTTAAAGTTTGTGTGTTTGGCTCACTGCCTGGTAATGGAGCTCACTGCCTGGTAATGGAGCTCACTGCCTGGTAATGGAGCGGAGAGAGAGGCGGGCTAAAGATGTTTCCTGTTTTGATCCGAGCAGACTTTACCTCCTCGTTACTTTGTTGTCAGACTTTTCTCCCAAACCTGAGCTGTCCCTCTGACGTCCTGCTCCTGATCCTGGCCATCGTCGTCAGAACAGAAACATCTCCAGCTCTGACTTCTGTCTCTTCCATTTTATACAAAAACAACATCTGCTCGCTATCTCTTTATCATCATAGGACTGGGCATTAATGAGAAGAACACCATCAAATCACTGCAGTAAGGCGGTAATGAGGGGCCCCAGGGCAGGTTTTCAGAATGGGCTCCAAAGTTGTCAAGCATATAATACTCAGTGCCACAAAAATTAGATGTTTTTTAAAAAAAATTTATAAAAAAGCTTGTTTTTAAAGGAAGTCATACCTGCTGTGTAATTTACAACACACTAAAAATGCCTAAGCACTGTTTCTTTGCCCCTGGAACAAATGAAATGCCTTGCAGTGTTTAATAATGTGAGAGGTGGAAGGACACTGAGCACAGATCCTCCATCCAGGAAAACTAAAAGTGAATACATAATACTGTGGTAAAAGAGTAATGTTGTGTTTATGTTCAAGAATCATGATTAAAAAAAAAAAAAACTGGAAAATGCAGCCAGTATCACCTCAAAGTAAGAAGGTCATGACTTTTATTCCTGGACCCCCACTGTTAACACCAGTGGTGTCTGCAGGTGTACAGCAGTACGCACTGTGCATACCTTGAGATGTCCCCCGACCCCAATCCCTGCTGCATCCACAGAGGAGCACAGAGGAGCACAGAGGAGCACAGAGGAGCACAGAGGAGCACAGAGCTGCACAGAGGAGCACAGAGGAGCACAGAGGAGCACAGAGCTGCACAGAGGAGCACAGAGGAGCACAGAGGAGCACAGAGCTGCACAGAGGAGCACAGAGGAGCACAGAGGAGCACAGAGGAGCACAGAGCTGCAGAGAGGAGCACAGAGGAGCACAGAGCTGCACAGAGGAGCACAGAGCTGCACAGAGGAGCACAGAGCTGCAGAGAGGAGCACAGAGGAGCACAGAGCTGCACAGAGGAGCACAGAGCTGCACAGAGGAGCACAGACGAGCACAGAGGAGCACAGAGCTGCAGAGAGGAGCACAGAGGAGCACAGAGGAGCACAGAGCTGCAGAGAGGAGCACAGAGCTGCACAGAGGAGCACAGAGCTGCACAGAGGAGCACAGAGGAGCACAGAGGAGCACAGAGCTGCAGAGAGGAGCACAGAGGAGCACAGAGCTGCACAGAGGAGCACAGAGGAGCACAGAGCTGCACAGAGGAGCACAGAGGAGCACAGAGCTGCAGAGAGGAGCACAGAGGAGCACAGAGCTGCAGAGAGGAGCACAGAGCTGCACAGAGGAGCACAGAGGAGCACAGAGCTGCACAGAGGAGCACAGAGGAGCACAGAGGAGCACAGAGCTGCAGAGAGGAGCACAGAGCTACACAGAGGAGCACAGAGCTGCACAGAGGAGCACAGAGCTGCACAGAGGAGCACAGAGGAGCACAGAGCTGCACAGAGGAGCACAGAGCTACACAGAGGAGCACAGAGCTGCACAGAGGAGCACAGAGCTGCACAGAGGAGCACAGAGGAGCACAGAGCTGCACAGAGGAGCACAGAGGAGCACAGAGCTACACAGAGGAGCACAGAGGAGCACAGAGCTACACAGAGGAGCACAGAGCTGCACAGAGGAGCACAGAGGAGCACAGAGCTGCACAGAGGAGCACAGAGGAGCACAGAGCTGCACAGAGGAGCACAGAGCTGCACAGAGGAGCACAGAGGAGCACAGAGCTGCACAGAGGAGCACAGAGGAGCACAGAGCTACACAGAGGAGCACAGAGCTGCACAGAGGAGCACAGAGGAGCACAGAGCTACACAGAGGAGCACAGAGGAGCACAGAGCTACACAGAGGAGCACAGAGGAGCACAGAGCTGCACAGAGGAGCACAGAGCTGCACAGAGGAGCACAGAGGAGCACAGAGCTGCACAGAGCCATAGGCTGTGTTTTTGCAAACGCTGACTGCTGCTCTTTAAGTCAAAAGTGATGTGTTTGCTTTCAGCCAGGAGACAGTAAATCTGTTGAGGTTTGTCCTGACTTTGGTTACGTGGAGGGGACCTGCGTGATGCTTTGGATGTGCCGCGTTATTTCCCCACTGCTCCGAGAGCACACGGGACCTGGCAGTGCCACATCAGTTTGTTCTTTCACTCAAATGCATCTGGAAGCTCGAGCTAACGCTGATCGAGGGTCACAGGATGAGACCCGGGGCCAACGCCAGTGTCACTGTTACAGAGCCATAGTTACACAGAGAAACCTTACGCCACGCGCCCTCGATGTGCGCTTTTTATTCCTCCATTATATCCCCTGTGCACACGGGACATGGATCCACAGCAGTTTGTTCTTTTTTGTTTGTTCAGAAGCATCTGTGAGCTCGAGCTAACGCTGAGGGCCACAGAGCCTGGAGCCATTACGCAGAGAAGACTGCGCTCCACGGCAGTCACTAAAAAGAAGCGAAAGCAAATGGAGAGACATGATTAGGCTGAGAGCTCACTGCTGCCGTGTGCTCCCTTTCCTAGTCTAGACTTTGTTTCTACAGAGCACAGCTGCATGAGTCTGTGTTCTTGCTTCAGACTGGTGGCAGGTCTGTGACAGAGCGAGTCTACAAAAGTATTTTACGCGTGAGCAATCAAACAAAGGACACTGACACATTCCACTGGAGTGGAAGCTGCCATTTGTGATGTTGATGAGCCTCTCTGTTTACAGCCCATTGAGGAAATCGCAGAGTAAAAACTGTAATAAATTGCCACTGAACCTGCTCTCCTCAGGACACTCTCTCTTCTCTTCCCTCCCCTCAGAACACTCTCTTCTCTCTGCTCTCCTCAGAACACTCTCTCTTCTCACTGCTCTCCTCAGGACACTCTCTCTTCTCTTCCCTCCCCTCAGAACACTCCCTCTTCTCTCTGCTCTCCTCAGAACACTCTCTCTTCTCTCTGCTCCCCTCAGGACACTCTCTCTTCTCTCTGCTCTCCTCAGAACACTCTCTCTTCTCTCTGCTCTCCTCAGAACACTCTCTCTTCTCTCTGCTCTCCTCAGAACACTCTCTCTTCTCTCTGCTCTCCTCAGGACACTCTCTCTTCTCTTCCCTCCCCTCAGAACACTCTCTCTTCTCTCTGCTCTCCTCAGAACACTCTCTCTTCTCTCTGCTCTCCTCAGGACACTCTCTCTTCTCTTCCCTCCCCTCAGAACACTCTCTCTTCTCTCTGCTCTCCTCAGAACACTCTCTCTTCTCTCTGCTCCCCTCAGGACACTCTCTCTTCTCTCTGCTCTCCTCAGAACACTCTCTCTTCTCTCTGCTCTCCTCAGAACACTCTCTCTTCTCTCTGCTCTCCTCAGAACACTCTCTCTTCTCTCTGCTCTCCTCAGGACACTCTCTCTTCTCTTCCCTCCCCTCAGAACACTCTCTCTTCTCTCTGCTCTCCTCAGAACACTCTCTCTTCTCTCTGCTCTCCTCAGGACACTCTCTCTTCTCTTCCCTCCCCTCAGAACACTCTCTCTTCTCTCTGCTCTCCTCAGAACACTCTCTCTTCTCTCTGCTCCCCTCAGGACACTCTCTCTTCTCTCTGCTCTCCTCAGAACACTCTCTCTTCTCTCTGCTCTCCTCAGAACACTCTCTCTTCTCTCTGCTCTCCTCAGAACACTCTCTCTTCTCTCTGCTCTCCTCAGGACACTCTCTCTTCTCTTCCCTCCCCTCAGAACACTCTCTCTTCTCCCTGCTCCCCTCAGAACACTCTCTCTTCTCCCCGCTCCCCTCAGGACACTCTCTCTTCTCTCTGCTCTCCTCAGAACACTCTCTCTTCTCTCCGCTCCCCTCAAAACACTCTCTCTTCTCCCCGCTCCCCTCAGGACACTCTCTCTTCTCTTCCCTCCCCTCAGAACACTCTCTCTTCTCCCTGCTCCCCTCAGGACACTCTCTCTTCTCTCTGCTCCCTTCAGAACACTCTCTCTTCTCTCCGCTCCCCTCAGGACACTCTCTCTTCTCTCCGCTCCCCTCAGGACGCTCTCTCTTCACTCTGCTCCCCTCAGGACACTCTCTCTTCTCTCTGCTCTCCTCAGGACACTCTCTCTTCTCCCCGCTCCCCTCAGGACACTCTCTCTTCTCTCTGCTCCCCTCAGGACACTCTCTCTTCTCTCTGCTCTCCTCAGAACACTCTCTCTTCTCTCTGCTCTCCTCAGAACACTCTCTCTTCTCTCTGCTCTCCTCAGAACACTCTCTCTTCTCTCTGCTCTCCTCAGGACACTCTCTCTTCTCTTCCCTCCCCTCAGAACACTCTCTCTTCTCCCTGCTCCCCTCAGAACACTCTCTCTTCTCCCCGCTCCCCTCAGGACACTCTCTCTTCTCTCTGCTCTCCTCAGAACACTCTCTCTTCTCTCCGCTCCCCTCAAAACACTCTCTCTTCTCCCCGCTCCCCTCAGGACACTCTCTCTTCTCTTCCCTCCCCTCAGAACACTCTCTCTTCTCCCTGCTCCCCTCAGGACACTCTCTCTTCTCTCTGCTCCCTTCAGAACACTCTCTCTTCTCTCCGCTCCCCTCAGGACACTCTCTCTTCTCTCCGCTCCCCTCAGGACGCTCTCTCTTCTCTCTGCTCCCCTCAGGACACTCTCTCTTCTCCCTGCTCCCCTCAGAACACTCTCTCTTCTCCCCGCTCCCCTCAGGACACTCTCTCTTCTCTCTGCTCTCCTCAGAACACTCTCTCTTCTCTCCGCTCCCCTCAAAACACTCTCTCTTCTCCCCGCTCCCCTCAGGACACTCTCTCTTCTCTTCCTTCCCCTCAGAACACTCTCTCTTCTCCCTGCTCCCCTCAGGACACTCTCTCTTCTCTCAGCTCTCCTCAGAACACTCTCTCTTCTCTCCGCTCCCCTCAAAACACTCTCTCTTCTCCCCGCTCCCCTCAGGACACTCTCTCTTCTCTTCCCTCCCCTCAGAACACTCTCTATTCTCCCTGCTCCCCTCAGGACACTCTCTCTTCTCTCTGCTCCCTTCAGAACACTCTCTCTTCTCTCCGCTCCCCTCAGGACACTCTCTCTTCTCTCCGCTCCCCTCAGGACGCTCTCTCTTCACTCTGCTCCCCTCAGGACACTCTCTCTTCTCTCTGCTCTCCTCAGGACACTCTCTCTTCTCTCTGCTCCCTTCAGAACACTCTCTCTTCTCCCCGCTCCCCTCAGGACACTCTCTCTTCTCTCTGCTCTCCTCAGGACACTCTCTCTTCTCTCTGCTCTCCTCAGAACACTCTCTCTTCTCTCTGCTCCCCTCAGGACACTCTCTCTTCTCTCCGCTCCCCTCAGGACGCTCTCTCTTCACTCTGCTCCCCTCAGGACACTTTCTCTTCTCTCCGCTCCCCTCAGGACACTCTCTCTTCTCTCTGCTCTCCTCAGGACACTCTCTCTTCTCTCTGCTCTCCTCAGGACACTCTCTCTTCTCCCCGCTCCCCTCAGGACACTCTCTCTTCTCTCTGCTCTCCTCAGGACACTCTCTCTTCTCCCCGCTCTCCTCAGGACACTCTCTCTTCTCCCCGCTCCCCTCAGGACACTCTCTCTTCTCTCTGCTCTCCTCAGGACACTCTCTCTTCTCCCCGCTCCCCTCAGGACACTCTCTCTTCTCTCTGCTCTCCTCAGGACACTCTCTCTTCTCCCTGCTCCCTTCAGAACACTCTCTCTTCTCTCCGCTCCCCTCAGGACACTCTCTCTTCTCTCCGCTCCCCTCAGGACACTCTCTCTTCTCTCTGCTCTCCTCAGGACACTCTCTCTTCTCCCTGCTCCCCTCAGAACACTCTCTCTTCCCTCTGCTCTCCTCAGGACACTCTCTCTTCTCTCCGGTCTTCTCAGGACACTCTCTCTTCTCTCTGCTCTCCTCAGGACACTCTCTCTTCTCTCCGGTCTTCTCAGGACACTCTCCCTTCTCTCTGCTCTCCTCAGGACACTCTCTCTTCTCTCTGCTCTCCTCAGGACACTCTCTCTTCTCTCCGGTCTTCTTAGGACACTCTCTCTTCTCTCTGCTCTCCTCAGGACACTCTCTCTTCTCTCCGCTCCCCTCAGGACACTCTCTCTTCTCTCTGCTCTCCTCAGGACACTCTCTCTTCTCTCTGCTCCCCTCAGGACACTCTCTCTTCTCCCTGCTCCCCTCAGAACACTCTCTCTTCCCTCTGCTCTCCTCAGGACACTCTCTCTTCTCTCCGGTCTTCTCAGGACACTCTCTCTTCTCTCTGCTCTCCTCAGGACACTCTCTCTTCTCTCCGGTCTTCTCAGGACACTCTCTCTTCTCTCTGCTCTCCTCAGGACACTCTCTCTTCTCTCCGGTCTTCTCAGGACACTCTCTCTTCTCTCTGCTCTCCTCAGGACACTGTCTCTTCTCTCTGCTCTCCTCAGGACACTCTCTCTTCTCTCCGGTCTTCTCAGGACACTTTCTCTTCTCTCTGCTCTCCTCAGGACACTCTCTCTTCTCTCCGGTCTCCTCAGGACGCCGCATGACGCTTGTTCGCGCCTGAACGCGGCTCTCTATAGACTTAACCTGGTAATCACTCGCGCATGACGCCTGATTCGCGTCTGGTGTGAACGTACCATAAGACTGAAAGGGTTAATACGAGTTTTTTTTAACCCTTCAGTCTTTATCTGCTCAACTCTGAAACTTAAACAAACACTCTGCTTTTGGATTGGATTTGTGCTCCTCCATTCTCCTTATTGTTACTGCTGCAGTAATATACACTATTCTCCAGTGTAAACACCAGTGACAAGAGCCACCTTATATTCTATATTTTTATCATTATTATCATTATTTATTTATAGTTTTGCAACTGGATGCAGGAACAAAAATACATTTCACTGTACATTGTAATATGTATGACACATGTACATGTCTCCTCCTTGAACCGCCACCTTATCATGGTGGAGGGGTTTGAGTGCCCGAGTGATCCTAGGAGCTATGTTGTCTGGGGCTTAATGCCCCTGGTAGGGTCTCCCATGGCAAACAGGTCCTAGGTGACGAGCCAGACTAAGAGCGGTTCAGAAGCCCATTATGATGAGTAAAAATACAAGGTCCGTTACGTCGCCCGGATTGGCGTCACCGGGGCCCCACCCTGGAGCCAGGCCTGGGGTTGGGGCTCGCAGGCGAGCGCCTGGTGGCCGGGTCTCCTCCCACGGGACCCGGCCGGGCCAAGCCCGAAAAGGCTACGTGGGACCGCCTTCCCGTAGGCCCACCACCCGCAGGAAGGACCATAAGGGGCCGGTGCTATGTGATTTGGGCGGCGGTCAGAGGCGGGTGCTTCGACGACCCAATCCATGGACACAGAAACTAGCTCTGGGGACATGGAATGTCACCTCGCTGGGGGGGAAGGAGCCTGAGCTTGTGCGGGAGGTTGAGAGATACCGGCTAGATATAGTCGGGCTCACCTCCAAGCACAGCTTGGGCTCCGAAACCCAGCTCCTTGAGAGGGGCTGGACTCTCCACCACTCTGGAGTTGCCCGCGGTGAGAGGCGGCGGGCCGGTGTGGGCTTGCTCATAGCTCCCCAGCTCAGCCGCCATGTGTTGGAGTTTACCCCGGTGAACGAGAGGGTCGCGTCCCTGCGCCTCCGGGTGGGGGACAGGTCTCTCACTGTGGTTTCGGCCTATGGCCCGAACAGCAGTGCAGAGTACCCGGCCTTCTTGGAGTCCCTGGGAGGGGTGCTGGAAGGTGCTCCGACTGGGGACTCCATCATTCTACTGGGGGACTTCAATGCCCACGTGGGCAATGACAGTGATGGGGGGGAGCTCCTGCCTCAAGTGGAGGAGTTCAAGTATCTTGGGGTCTTGTTCACGAGTGAGGGAGGGATGGAGCGTGAGATCGACAGACGGATCGGTGCAGCGTCTGCATTAATGCGGTCGTTTTATCGGTCTGTTGTGGTGAAGAAGGAGCTGAGCCAAAAGGCGAAGCTCTCGATTTATCGGTCGATCTACGTTCCTACTCTCACCTATGGTCATGAGCTTTGGGACATGACCGAAAGGACAAGATCCCGGATACAAGCGGCCGAAATGAGTTTCCTCCGCAGGGTGGCTGGGCGCTCCCTTAGAGATAAGGTGAGGAGCTCTGTCACCCGGGAGGAGCTCGGAGTAGAGCCGCTGCTCCTCCACATCGAGAGGAGTCAGCTGAGGTGGCTCGGGCATCTGTTTCGGATGCCTCCTGGACGTCTCCCTGGGGAGGTGTTCCGGGCATGTCCCACTGGGAGGAGGCCCCGGGGAAGACCTAGGACACGCTGGAGGGACTACGTCTCTCGGCTGGCTTGGGAACGCCTTGGGGTGCCCCCGGTAGAGCTGGAGGAAGTGTCTGTGGAGAGGGAAGTCTGGGCATCTCTGCTTAGACTGCTGCCTCCGCGACCTGGCCCCGGATAAAGCAGAAGAAGATGGATGGATGGATGGACATGTACATGTGACAAATAAAACTTATTGTGAGGTTCAATGCCCTACGCTGTTGAAATGGGTCAGAGCCTAATTGACGCGTGCAAACAAAAGGATCCACAGTCCAAATAAAATGCATAAACAAAATTAACATTTATTTACTGGTTTTAGCCTAATCAAAACACAAACCCACCAACTCGGCATCCGCTCTATGCCATCACAGAAAATACTTAAATACATTTATTATATGCAAACAATGAATGAATCAGCTCACCCAGCACGGTTAAAAAACTGTTTCCCCTTTGCCACTCCATCCACCTGAGCCTGGGACCTGCTGCCTTCTGTACCCTGTATGGAAGCTGGGCCACAACCAAAAACTGGTGTTGGGGTGACATCTAGTGGTGCAACATAGGTATAAATAAAATGACAGAAAGGTGACAATATGGCTCACACACTTATCGAACTGTACTAAATGCATCATAATGAGTTATAACGGGGTTTCCTGAAATTCCCTCAGGATTAATAAGTATCTAATGTAATATTATTTTCTAAAAAGAGGTTATAAAGTTATGGCTGGAACCTTTACGTGGCCCTCCAGAGACATGACAACACTGGATATGGCCCCTGGAGAATTTGAGTTTGAGACCCCGGACATAAAGCTTTAGAAACTCAGTGAATGTTGTCAGGGGCTGCTTCGCTCTGAGCAGGTTCACAAAAACACATCGCCTCCTTTAATGCACAACACACACAATCTACACTGTAAAAAAAAAAAAAAAAAAATCTGTAAATTTTACAGTAGCAGCTGTGGTTGCCAGAATTCTGCCGTAAAAATTACAAGCGGCCTGTATTTTATTTTACAGTTTAATATTATCACAAATGTTGTTTTTACAGTTTTTTGACTTGAGTTTTTATTATTATTTTCTGTAAAATTTCAGTTATTATGTCTGTGTTATGTATTTGTTTTTATTCACATTTTAGTTATTGTTTTTAGTGACTTTTGTTTGGGTTCTTTTAACTTCTGTAAATCACTTTGATCATTGCTAGTAGTAGTTTTTCAAAATAAAAGTATTGTAAAATTCAATGGTAGGGATTTTCACAATAAAAGCACTGTAAAACAACAAAATAGGGATTTTCACAATAAAAGCACTGTAAAACAACAAAATAGGGATTTTCACAATAAAAGCACTGTAAAACAACAGAATAAGGATTTTCACAATAAAAGCACTGTAAAACCTCTTCCTCTTTTTATCTCTTTTCCTCTTCATCTATTCCTCTCTTAACCTCTTCCTCCCTTCACCTCTTTCTCTCTTCCTCTCTTAACCTCCTACTCTCTTTATCTCTTCAGCTCTTCCTCTCTTCACCTTTTTCTCTCTTCATCTCTTCCTCACTTCACGTCTTCCTCTCTTCACCTCTCCTTCTTTTCACCTGTTTCTCTTTTCATCTCTTCTCCTTTTCATCTCTTCAACTCTTCCTCTCTTAACCTCTTCCTCTCTTTATCTCTTCACCCTTTCTTTCTTCATCTCTTCATGTCTTCCTCTCTTCATCTCTTCACCTCTTCCTCTTCATCTCTTCCTCTCTTAATCTCGTCTTCTCTTCACCTCTTTACCTCTTCCTCTTTTTATCTCTTTTCCTCTTCATCTATTCCTCTCTTAACCTCTTACTCTCTTTATCTCTTCAGCTCTTCACGTTTCCCACTCTTCATGTCTACTACTTTTATTACTACTTCTACTACTTTTTCAGCCAATGCAACCACTTGCAATGGCTTCTGCCATTGCAGAATATCTAGTTACAATTGTCATGCTTAAATACACTGTAAAAAAATATCTGTAGATTTCATGGTAAAAATCTGTAAAATCTCAACAGTAAAAGACCGTAATTGATATATTGGTAAAATTTTTGGTTACGGCAATTAATTGTAATATTAAAAATAGAGCAAAATTGTATTTTTTAGTTTTATTTTGTTGTAATTTATACAGTATAGCTCTGTTAAAATAATTGAGTCCAGTGTTTATTACAGTTTAACACCTTTTTAAAAGATAATAACTTTAAATTTTACATTAAATAATTATAAAAACTCAAGTCAAAAACTGTAAAAACAACATTTGTGATAATATTATATTGCAAAATGAAATACAGGCCTCTTGTCATTTTTACGGTAGAATTCTGGCAACCACAGCTGCCAATTTTTTAACTTAAAATGTACAGATTTTTTTTTACAGTGTAGTAAGTTATAGTATATTAGACATAATTGGAAGAATTAATTATAATACTTGAGTAATTTACTGATATATGATGATATACGATGGTAAAGTAAGTTATAACAGTAATACTTATATTAACATGTATCATAAGCATAAAAAGAAATGCATTACACTGCATATGTAATGTGTAATGGACCATACTTAGATGTAATTATAAGGTATAATGTACGATATATGTCAGATATTGTATATAGATACATTTTTCTTTATAGTAGTAACCGTTCATTAGGGTGACTAGAGGTGGGGTTAAATAATTTCATCTTCTTCCCGCTCCTTTTCCAGCTACAATAAAATACAAACTGTGAACACGTCTGAAATATATTTATAGATAATGTTATTCCATTTGTTTTTTTGTTTTGTTTTTCTACCCAGTGTGGGTATAATGTATAATATTGTACAGTATATTTATATTTTCTATGTACAATATTTTTATTTTTTTATAGCTCGAAATACAGTAATGAAACTAAACTAAATGTGGGAAGGGTCGCCAACAACTGTACTCAAGTAAGAGTACTGTTACTGCAGAATAATATTACTCAAATAGAAGTAAAAAGTATTTTGTGAAGTAAAATCTATTCAGAAAGTTACTCTCTGCCTGTGCACGAGCGGGGTTTCAAAAATCACATGGACAAAACTGAAAATAAATGTCTTCCATTCCCCCAAAGCCAAAGGAGCAGGGGGAGGAGTCACTGTAGGCCACGCCCCCTCCTGTGCTGCTCAGGATCGGTGCTGCAGGTTTCCTTCAGCGGAGTCTGGTGAGCGTCGCATTCAAGGTAAGAGCATTTAAATAAAGCCATACTAAAGTCAGATCAATGATATACGATTAAAGAAAAGTTTTAAACCAAAATGTAGCTCTGTGGAGACGTTATGTTCTACCAAAGTATATTCAGGTAGTTTTCTGACAGCTGCACGATGCCTCTGGTACACACACAGTGAAGCAATAAGAACTCTACACAGAGCTGCTCCAGAAGAACAAACTAATGCACTGTTTCTGAAGTCAGGACTCTTAAAACTGAAGGGTTTATTTGTTTTACAAACCCTGCCGATTACCATTCAGTCTGCAAAACCTCTTTACAGCAAATGATGACAGTGCTATTTTAAACATCCCTTTGGCAGAACCACACTCAAACAAATGTGCATTTCTGTGGTGGGTGTAAAACAATGGAATTCTCAGGAAAATGAGCTTAAAAAATGTTCAAACTTTCCACAATTTAAGTGTAAGTATAAACAAAAAGTACTAAAGATGGATGGTAAAAATGAAAATAACTAGAGTGAATTTCTGTATGTGTGGATAACTATTTCTTTAAATTATGAAATGAGAAGGGGGTAGGTTTCATAAGAATTGTTCTTCGTCCTACTCCTGTTCTTACATTTCATTTGTTCATACATTTGTTTTCTCTTTTACATTACCATGAAAAGAACAAATACAAAAATGAAAAAAATGAAAGAGACAAAGTGAAATCTGGTCTGCAGGGCGAGGTCAGGGATTGATTTTAAAACAAAGATAAATCTCAGTAGCATTGTCGGGCGTCTTACAACGACAGGAAAGCTATTCTGTTCTATTATTTTGAATGTAATAACTGCATTCTCCTGATAAAACATGAGAAATGCAGCTTAAACTGTGAGTACTGCAGAGTTTGTGTACTGTACTTTACTTTTCATTTGTGTAAAAAAAAGACTGGCAATAAGATACTTTCAGAGAAATGACGTGGACATTAGACACGAAATCAAATCAATGACTACTTTATTTTATTGTTTTATGGTTACAGGAAAAAAACAGATAATCTTCCTGGTGTAGCATTTTATTGTACTGTTTATTAATGTTTAATAAATGTATCTGTCCAGACTGACTGTGTTGTGTTCAGGTGCACTCGGATGGCTCGACCGATGCAAGAAGAGGCCGGTGTTTCAGACGTAAGCAGAGTCCCTGTGTAAATGTGGATGTAATGCAAAACTAGGCAGGTGAAAAGAAAAAAAAAATTGGTTTAGACAAAATATTTCTCCACCCATGAGAGGCGACGAAGCCTAAAGTCAGCGGTGCAAAGGTCAGGGATGTTACAGTCAGGATTTACAACTCTGCAGTGGAGACAAGGTCGATCCTGGGCTCACTGAGGACAATGTTTTTTTATTTATAGTTTTTATGGCACAGACCATGTACTTACAGTGCTGATATAAAGTATACGTCCACTTTTTAATATGTCATATTTTTGCAAATGAGTGACACCTAAACAAATCACTTTTCAATATTAAACAAAGATAATCAGGGTAAATACTGTGTATATTCCTGAACAGTGCAAAGGCTGAAGAGTTTTACTGTCAGTAAAAAGACTCCAGAAGTGTCTTGCCCAAGGACACTATGCACTGAGTCAGAGCGGGAATCAAACCACCAAACCTAAGATTAATAGGCGACCTGCTTCCCATCCGTCCTGTACCAGTTTAACTCAGTGGTGGAAAGTAACTAGATACTTTTACTCAAGTAATTTAAAACATTTGTAAAACATACTTTTACTTTTACTGAAGTACATTTCGGATGATTTAAAAAAATACTTTTACTTAAGTAAAACTTTAAACAGTCCAAGGAGATGGCAGTAGTTTGTGTCCTCTGTGGTGTAGTGGGGAGTGCAGTTGACCTGAGGTCAGAAGGTTCTGGGTTTGATACTACATATACTACATATACTACATATACTACATATACTACATATACTACATATACTACATATACTACATATACTACATATACTACATATACTACATATACTACATATATTACATATACTACATATACTACATATACTACATATACTACATATACTACATATACTACATATACTACATATATTACATATACTACATATATTACATATACTACATATACTACATATACTACATATATTACATATACTACATATACTACATATACTACATATACTACATATACTACATATATTACATATACTACATATACTACATATACTACATATACTACATATACTACATATACTACATATACTACATATACTACATATACTACATATATTACATATACTACATATACTACATATACTACATATACTACATATACTACATATACTACATATATTACATATACTACATATACTACATATACTACATATACTACATATACTACATATATTACATATACTACATATATTACATATACTACATATACTACATATACTACATATATTACATATACTACATATACTACATATACTACATATACTACATATATTACATATACTACATATACTACATATACTACATATACTACATATACTACATATACTACATATACTACATATACTACATATACTACATATATTACATATACTACATATACTACATATACTACATATACTACATATATTACATATACTACATATATTACATATACTACATATACTACATATATTACATATACTACATATACTACATATACTACATATACTACATATATTACATATACTACGTATACTACATATACTACATATACTACATATATTACATATACTACATATATTACATATACTACATATACTACATATACTACATATATTACATATACTACATATACTACATATACTACATATACTACATATACTACATATACTACATATATTACATACACTACATATACTACATATACTACATATACTACATATACTACATATACTACATATATTACATATACTACATATACTACATATACTACATAGTACACATTACACTGTATGGACCCATAGTTTTATTTTTATTTTGTTTTATTTTATTTTTTTCATTTATTATTATTATTTTTTTCTTCCTTAACTTCTTCCTTATATATCAGTTTCATTTGAATAGCTTATTGTTATTTGTTGCTATTATTTTTTCTAAATGGTACTGGTAATTAACTAAATTCTTAAAATGAAGCAAATTTTACACTCAATACATTTTTACTTTTACTCAAAATAACGTGTAGAGTATGTGTGTCCTGAGTGGGACACGCTCACCTTTTGGTTCGTTCGTAAAGACGTTAACTGGCTAACAGTAGATAAACAAAAACTCTGCATATTGCTCTACCTCTGTGGTAATTATTGTTTATTTATGCTAAGTGTTTATAAAATAATCATGATATGAAAGTAATGCACATTACAGGAAATATGCAGAGAACACTCAGTTCACACTCGGGCGACGTTCTTTCAGTGATCTTAGTGTTTTTGTAGCTAGAGCTAACGTTAGCTTAGCCCACAATTGTATTTTGAAAGACGGAAACAAGGTACCGGATGTGAAAATTTGTTAACGTAAATATCCCAGCCTTAAATTAGAGCCGAAAAATCCAACAAATAAGGCTGAAAAAGCCAGAAAGTTGACCGTGTCCAACTCAGGGCCATAGCACTGCCGAGCCTAAACCTCGGACGATAGCGCTATTTCACAATAAAATATTTGTAAAAGAAACTATCCAAACAATATATTGTTATAAACGTAAGAAAATATACTTTTATTTTATACAATTTGCATTAATGAAGATAATAAATGAGCAACTTTATGACTTGTTGAAGATAAAAAAGTAACAGAATTTTAGCCCAAAGTGTCCGACTCAGGACACACACACGTTAAATACTTTTACTTTGACCTGAGTGATATTATTATTTAAGTAACAGTACTTTTACTTGAGTACAGATTTTGACTTCGTCCACCGCTGTTAGAGAACTGAGCTTTTCTCTCTTGCCTCTGTTTTAGCTGTGAAGCTCCCAGCAGAGAGACAGCATGGCCGCTGTGAGACCCGGTGAGTCAGGCTATAAACTCCCTGCAGAAACACGAGCGTGTGCACACCAACAACAGCTGCTGCTGGAGCAGGGGCGTAGCCAGGATTTTTTTACTGGGGGAGCCAGCCGGGTCCTGTCATTTTACTGTGGTGGCACATGGCAGATTATTATTATTATAGGACTAATACAAAAAATGTGAATTATCTTCTGTTCTGAAGCCAGTTATTTGGATGTTTGAGGAAGTTAGGAGCTGAGCCCTGATGTGTGCAGCTCACAGAGAAGCAAGTTGTGATTCACAGAGATTAAGTATGTAACAAACTTACAGCGGGGTCTGGGGGTCCTCCCCCAGGGAAAATGGGACAACGTTTGCTGTATCCTGGTGCATTTTAAAGTGTTTTAGCTGACTATAGAGTGAGTAAAACAATCGCTTGATTTTGCATTAATAGTTGTGATCACAACATCGCAAAATCCTGGAGGGACTGAACAATGCATGTAGTCTGTGTCTTGAAGCATGTTGTTGTTAACAGAGATGGGAACTGATAAGATTTTATCAATGTTGATGCCAGTGTCGATTCTGCTCATCAATCCCATTCTTTATCGATTGTCTTATCAATTCTTGATAAATCTGTGAATAAAAATGAACTAGATCTGTGGTCATACAGTTTATTATGAAGCAGAAATAGAAGCTTATGTTCATTTTCATTGAGCCTATTTTAAACTGGGTTCACTAAACAGAAGTAACATTGTACTGAATGTGCAGCTGTTAAATTACTGCAAATGTAGGCTTTTTAAATAAACAGGATGTGGCTTTAATATTGATTTAGGAGCAGCAGCCCCAGACAGGTGAGAGTCAGACAGGTGAGGGTCAGACAGGTGAGAGTCAGACAGGTGAGGGTCAGACAGGTGAGAGTCAGACAGGTGAGAGTCAGACAGGTGAGAGTCAGACAGGTGAGAGTCAGGGAGGTGAGGGTCAGACAGGTGAGAGTCAGGGAGGTGAGGGTCAGACAGGTGAGAGTCAGACAGGTGAGAGTCAGACAGGTGAGAGTCAGACAGGTGAGAGTCAGACAGGTGAGGGTCAGACAGGTGAGAGTCAGACAGGTGAGGGTCAGACAGGTGAGGGTCAGACAGGTGAGAGTCAGACAGGTGAGAGTCAGACAGGTGAGGGTCAGACAGGTGAGAGTCAGACAGGTGAGGGTCAGACAGGTGAGAGTCAGACAGGTGAGAGTCAGACAGGTGAGAGTCAGACAGGTGAGAGTCAGACAGGTGAGGGTCAGACAGGTGAGAGTCAGACAGGTGAGGGTCAGACAGGTGAGAGTCAGACAGGTGAGGGTCAGACAGGTGAGGGTCAGACAGGTGAGAGTCAGACAGGTGAGAGTCAGACAGGTGAGGGTCAGACAGGTGAGAGTCAGACAGGTGAGGGTCAGACAGGTGAGAGTCAGACAGGTGAGAGTCAGACAGGTGAGAGTCAGACAGGTGAGGGTCAGACAGGTGAGAGTCAGACAGGTGAGGGTCAGACAGGTGAGAGTCAGACAGGTGAGAGTCAGACAGGTGAGGGTCAGACAGGTGAGGGTCAGACAAGTGAGAGTCAGACAGGTGAGAGTCAGACAGGTGAGGGTCAGACAGGTGAGAGTCAGACAGGTGAGGGTCAGACAGGTGAGGGTCAGACAGGTGAGAGTCAGACAGGTGAGAGTCAGACAGGTGAGGGTCAGACAGGTGAGAGTCAGACAGGTGAGGGTCAGACAGGTGAGAGTCAGACAGGTGAGAGTCAGACAGGTGAGAGTCAGACAGGTGAGGGTCAGACAGGTGAGAGTCAGACAGGTGAGGGTCAGACAGGTGAGGGTCAGACAGGTGAGAGTCAGACAGGTGAGAGTCAGACAGGTGAGGGTCAGACAGGTGAGAGTCAGACAGGTGAGGGTCAGACAGGTGAGAGTCAGACAGGTGAGAGTCAGACAGGTGAGGGTCAGACAGGTGAGAGTCAGACAGGTGAGGGTCAGACAGGTGAGAGTCAGACAGGTGAGGGTCAGACAGGTGAGAGTCAGACAGGTGAGAGTCAGACAGGTGAGGGTCAGACAGGTGAGGGTCAGACAAGTGAGAGTCAGACAGGTGAGGGTCAGACAGGTGAGAGTCAGACAGGTGAGGGTCAGACAGGTGAGAGTCAGACAGATGAGGGTCCGACAGGTGAGAGTCAGACAGGTGAGAGTCAGACAGGTGAGAGTCAGACAGGTGAGGGTCAGACAGGTGAGAGTCAGACAGGTGAGAGTCAGACAGGTGAGGGTCAGACAGGTGAGAGTCAGACAGGTGAGGGTCAGACAGGTGAGAGTCAGACAGGTGAGAGTCAGACAGATGAGGGTCCGACAGGTGAGAGTCAGACAGGTGAGGGTCAGACAGGTGAGAGTCAGACAGATGAGGGTCCGACAGGTGAGAGTCAGACAGGTGAGAGTCAGACAGGTGAGGGTCAGACAGGTGAGAGTCAGACAGGTGAGGGTCAGACAGGTGAGAGTCAGACAGATGAGGGTCAGACAGGTGAGAGTCAGACAGGTGAGAGTCAGACAGGTGAGGGTCAGACAGGTGAGGGTCAGACAGGTGAGAGTCAGACAGGTGAGGGTCAGACAGGTGAGAGTCAGACAGGTGAGAGTCAGACAGGTGAGGGTCCGACAGGTGAGAGTCAGACAGGTGAGAGTCAGACAGGTGAGGGTCAGACAGGTGAGAGTCAGACAGGTGAGGGTCAGACAGGTGAGAGTCAGACAGGTGAGAGTCAGACAGATGAGGGTCAGACAGGTGAGAGTCAGAGAGGTGAGAGTCAGACAGGTGAGGGTCAGACAGGTGAGAGTCAGACAGGTGAGGGTCAGACAGGTGAGGGTCAGACAGGTGAGAGTCAGACAGGTGAGAGTCAGACAGGTGAGGGTCAGACAGGTGAGGGTCAGACAGGTGAGAGTCAGACAGGTGAGGGTCAGACAGGTGAGGGTCAGACAGGTGAGAGTCAGACAGGTGAGGGTCAGACAGGTGAGAGTCAGACAGGTGAGGGTCAGACAGGTGAGGGTCAGACAGGTGAGAGTCAGACAGGTGAGAGTCAGACCGGTGAGGGTCAGACAGGTGAGGGTCAGACAGGTGAGAGTCAGACAGGTGAGGGTCAGACAGGTGAGAGTCAGACAGGTGAGGGTCAGACAGGTGAGGGTCAGACAGGTGAGAGTCAGACAGGTGAGAGTCAGACAGGTGAGGGTCAGACAGGTGAGAGTCAGACAGGTGAGGGTCAGACAGGTGAGAGTCAGACAGGTGAGAGTCAGACAGGTGAGGGTCAGACAGGTGAGAGTCAGACAGGTGAGAGTCAGACAGGTGAGGGTCAGACAGGTGAGAGTCAGACAGGTGAGGGTCAGACAGGTGAGAGTCAGACAGGTGAGAGTCAGACAGGTGAGGGTCAGACAGGTGAGAGTCAGACAGGTGAGAGTCAGACAGGTGAGAGTCAGACAGGTGAGGGTCAGACAGGTGAGAGTCAGACAGGTGAGGGTCAGACAGGTGAGAGTCAGACAGGTGAGAGTCAGACAGGTGAGAGTCAGACAGGTGAGGGTCAGACAGGTGAGAGTCAGACAGGTGAGGGTCAGACAGGTGAGGGTCAGACAGGTGAGAGTCAGACAGGTGATAGTCAGACAGGTGAGGGTCAGACAGGTGAGAGTCAGACAGGTGAGGGTCAGACAGGTGAGGGTCAGACAGGTGAGGGTCAGACAGGTGAGAGTCAGACAGGTGAGGGTCAGACAGGTGAGAGTCAGACAGGTGAGGGTCAGACAGGTGAGAGTCAGACAGGTGAGAGTCAGACAGGTGAGAGTCAGACAGGTGAGGGTCAGACAGGTGAGAGTCAGACAGGTGAGGGTCAGACAGGTGAGAGTCAGACAAGTGAGAGTCAGACAGGTGAGGGTCAGACAGGTGAGAGTCAGACAGGTGAGGGTCAGACAGGTGAGAGTCAGACAGGTGAGGGTCAGACAGGTGAGAGTCAGACAGGTGAGAGTCAGACAGGTGAGAGTCAGACAGGTGAGGGTCAGACAGGTGAGAGTCAGACAAGTGAGAGTCAGACAGGTGAGGGTCAGACAGGTGAGAGTCAGACAGGTGAGGGTCAGACAGGTGAGGGTCAGACAGGTGAGGGTCAGACAGGTGAGAGTCAGACAGGTGAGAGTCAGACAGGTGAGGGTCAGACAGGTGAGAGTCAGACAGGTGAGGGTCAGACAGGTGAGAGTCAGACAGGTGAGAGTCAGACAGGTGAGGGTCAGACAGGTGAGAGTCAGACAGGTGAGGGTCAGACAGGTGAGAGTCAGACAGGTGAGAGTCAGACAGGTGAGGGTCAGACAGGTGAGGGTCAGACAGGTGAGAGTCAGACAGGTGAGGGTCAGACAGGTGAGAGTCAGACAGGTGAGGGTCAGACAGGTGAGAGTCAGACAGGTGAGGGTCAGACAGGTGAGGGTCAGACAGGTGAGGGTCAGACAGGTGAGAGTCAGACAGGTGAGGGTCAGACAGGTGAGAGTCAGACAGGTGAGAGTCAGACAGGTGAGGGTCAGACAGGTGAGAGTCAGACAGGTGAGAGTCAGACAGGTGAGAGTCAGACAAGTGAGAGTCAGACAGGTGAGGGTCAGACAGGTGAGGGTCAGACAGGTGAGAGTCAGACAGGTGAGGGTCAGACAGGTGAGAGTCAGACAGGTGAGGGTCAGACAGGTGAGAGTCAGACAGGTGAGGGTCAGACAGGTGAGAGTCAGACAGGTGAGAGTCAGACAGGTGAGAGTCAGACAGGTGAGAGTCAGACAGGTGAGGGTCAGACAGGTGAGAGTCAGACAGGTGAGGGTCAGACAGGTGAGAGTCAGACAGGTGAGAGTCAGACAGGTGAGAGTCAGACAGGTGAGGGTCAGACAGGTGAGGGTCAGACAGGTGAGGGTCAGACAGGTGAGGGTCAGACAGGTGAGAGTCAGACAGGTGAGAGTCAGACAGGTGAGGGTCAGACAGGTGAGAGTCAGACAGGTGAGGGTCAGACAGGTGAGAGTCAGACAGGTGAGAGTCAGACAGGTGAGGGTCAGACAGGTGAGAGTCAGACAGGTGAGGGTCAGACAGGTGAGGGTCAGACAGGTGAGGGTCAGACAGGTGAGAGTCAGACAGGTGAGGGTCAGACAGGTGAGAGTCAGACAGGTGAGAGTCAGACAGGTGAGGGTCAGACAGGTGAGAGTCAGACAGGTGAGAGTCAGACAGGTGAGAGTCAGACAGGTGAGAGTCAGACAAGTGAGAGTCAGACAGGTGAGGGTCAGACAGGTGAGGGTCAGACAGGTGAGAGTCAGACAGGTGAGGGTCAGACAGGTGAGAGTCAGACAGGTGAGGGTCAGACAGGTGAGAGTCAGACAGGTGAGGGTCAGACAGGTGAGAGTCAGACAGGTGAGAGTCAGACAGGTGAGAGTCAGACAGGTGAGAGTCAGACAGGTGAGGGTCAGACAGGTGAGAGTCAGACAGGTGAGGGTCAGACAGGTGAGAGTCAGACAGGTGAGGGTCAGACAGGTGAGAGTCAGACAGGTGAGGGTCAGACAGGTCAGTGCTGTCACAGTGCGTGGACATTTAGCTCCTAACTCCGCGGCTTCACTCTGCTGTGTCCACGCAGTGGGACGTGAGCGCGCCAGGCTCCGCGCGTCTCCACCTCCGCGCTGCCGTGTCCCGTGAGTGCATGTTCATTAATTAGAGAGAGGAGAACGACATGCACTGCACGATGAGCGCCGCGCTTTGTAGGCTGCTCATCGAAGACGACTTTTGCAGCGAAGTTAAAGTAAAAAGGTTAGAAACGCTGCTCGGGAGTGGGGCGGGTCTCGGAGCAAAACCTGCTCACACAAACACAGCTGCACAAAGCCGCATCGATAAGAGGATCGTTAACGGCGGAGGCAGACGATTCCGATGGATTGGAAAAATTAGAAATGGTTCTCAGGTAGAACCGGGTTTCAGTGCCCATCCCTAGTTGTTTATTAGTGCAATGTGTTCGATATTTTTAATTTAACAATTTTACAATAACTTACTAACAACTTTGTCTACATTAAAACTTTTCATGACAGTCCAAGACTTTCACAGTCTGTACTATCAGCTCCTGTCAGTTCCTCGTGCAGCGCTAATGCCTTTCCTTTCAGGCTCTACCACAATAAAGTTGTTTCAGCTGATGGAAAAGGATGAAGTTTTATTTTGAAGGGTCACAAGAGGTGGTCGATTTCTCTTAAAAACTTGACAGTGTGTCCCCATCCAACTGCAGTTTCTCCTCTGCTCTTCTCCATCTCTCCTCTTACTTTTGATCAAAATTAAAAACAAAGTTATTGGAAATAATGATCTCTTTTGTGATAGTTTTTGAGTAAAAGAGACACTGGACCTAAAAAAAACAACAACAAACAAACAAAAAAAAAAAACACAGCGGCTGTTCGCAGAGAGGTAATAAACCGTGCGTCTTTTAATTAAGCCTAAATGCTTTTACACATTTTAACGGTGCATATCTCTGTGATTCCTTAACCCAGGGGTGTCAAACTCATTTTCACCGAGGGCCACATCAGCCTAATGGTTGCCCTCAAAGGGCCAGATGTAACTGTAAGACAGTATAAATCAGGGGTGTCAAACTCAATCGGAGCTGGGGCCAAAATTAGAAAACCAGTCTTGGTCGTGGGCTGAATAAGAGAATTGTATAAATAATAAAGCCAGCCTACTGTATTTTTGTTCTCAGTTAGGCTACAATAGGCTTTTTAACACAGAATAATACTTCCCCACAGAACTACAGGTGTAGATTTGTGGTTTTAAGGGGCTTTGTAGTTTTGTTTTAAATCAGAACTTAGAACTCAACAAATAACAACAAATAGGCCACAGACTACTGACTAACACTGGCCAATTATTTATGTATTAAGTATTATTTACTGCCACAGTTACCTAACTCCTCATATAAGACAGGTGTTTTCATCAGGTCCACTCTGTTTTACTGTGACAGTGGGTACTACCAGCAGATAAATATTTAGGTGCATGTCATGGCCCTGAGGTGAATAAGCCCAGCACAACTTTAAGCTGAGTCAGCTCCTACACACAAACATGTATTATAGGCTTATTTAACATTTATTGAGCAAACTACTGTCCACCTCTCTGTCCTCTGCAGGACACAGTGTGAGCAGGATTATACCTGTTTCTGGGCAGGTTTAGCTCGCTGTGTGTTAATGAGTGCATTAGAGCACAAGTAGCGACAGAAAGAAAGGAAAAAGAGCGACGGAGGGCAGTGCTGTGAATGAACTTAAACAACTCTCTGCTGATAACTTGGTTTTACTGACACAACTTGGTTTTCTGTTTTTAAAGACGTACGGTTTGTAAAGGAGATGTTCTTACACTGCTGTGCGGTTGGAGCGTGGTTTTATTACTGCTACATGAGCTCAACAAACAAAGTGTAGAGAGTTTACAGAGAGTCCCAGTGTTTAAGAAGCTCCTGCTCTCACTGACCCCTCTTTGTCCATTTCTTTTGTGGAAAGTTAAATTTCCTGTTGGAGAATCCTTCACTCTCTCTCTGCTCCTGCGGCTCGTTAAATGCCGCTCGCTAAAACAGCGGGGGAGGGGCAGTGCCGGCGGCGCCGCTTCTGCAGTGCATTATGGGAGATGTAGTTCAAACAGATCAAGCACAATATATCGGCGGGCTATTATTAATATAAAATGGAAATGATCTTGCGGGCCACAAGAAATTATTGAGTTTGACACATGTGCCTTAACTTATCAATGTGAAATAAAAACTGACACAAAGCTTGAGGTCTTCTCTGTCAGGAGGATTTAGCTGCAGGTCTCTGTGTCAAATTTTTTGTCTTACAACAGCTGCGCAAAGACGTAACATCAATCAGTCACGCCAGCGTCATTATGGACCTGCGTAGCCAGTTGTGCAGGACCTCTCAGGGGGGGCCGATGGGGTGGCCAAGTTTTGACCAACAGGGGCCGTGGCCACCCCAGGCCCCCATGTGGCTACGCCTCTGTGCTGGAGACCCCACTGTATTCCCTCTGTAGCAGTTATTCCAAAGACAGGAGTGTGCCCATGTGACCTGCCGCTCCTCAGTTCATGTGATGTCACCTCGGGACTCGTCCAGAGCAGAGAGCGAAACCCAGAGAGGGCTCTGTAGTTGGTGTGGTCCTAAGCAAGTGGTCAGCACTAAACTGGTGACCAGGAGCAGGCCCTGCGGCAGGTTTGCTGGGGCCCCGGGCGAGAAGGCTTCACATTGGCCCCCTTATAATAAAAAATATAGGGTGACCATTTCTGGGCCCCTCTGACCCTGAGGCCCAGGACAACAGACCCCTTATACAGGCAAATTATACAGGCAATTATGCAACACGATCCAGAGCGCGCTGCCTACTGGGGACACACGAGGCATTTCTCACAATATCTGAGCTGGATTATCATAATAAAACATAAGTTCACTCTGTTAAAAGTCTTTGGTCTTCTCTGGAGCCACAGTTTAATGACAGTGAGGCTCAGTCTGTGACAGGAGATCTGTCCTGGAGCAGGGGCGGAGCTGAGCAGCAGAGGGGCTCAGTGTGGACTCCACAAATAAATCTGTGATCAGTCATTCACTCAAGAAATAAATGATAATGCCCAAATAGAGAGGCTTATGTTAGATAATGTAAAGCTTAGGCCCATTATACAAGCCAGGGTTTATTCATCAGTGCAGTCATGAGTCTGTGCTTCAGAAATTGTGATTGTTTTATTTAAGCAGTGGCTTATTTAACAATGCAGTATATCAGTCCCTATTTTAGGCAGCTCATGTTAAAAATGTATTGATGACTTATTAAGTTGTAATAAACAAGTTTATGTCCTGAATCTTTTTTGCAGTAAAACCATAAATTGCGCCCATATTTTTTTACTCCTAAACCATTGCCATTTCTTCATTTCTACATATGTTTTGTTCAAATTTTCCTGGGGGAGGACCCCCACACCCCCTTGCCATAAAGTCCCACTCACTCTTAAATCCCTCTATGAATGTAATCAGTACAGATGTATTGTGGGATGCCCAGTCTGAGCTGCATCAGTCTGATATAATCCCAGTTTTTCAACCTGGAGAATTCACCAGTTTAGTTGCTCAGGACATGAGCCACTGCCATGGATGCAAACAGGTTTTCATCTCTGTGCCCTTCTGAAGTGAGAGCCCCTGCCCCTCAGCAGCTCTCTGCACGGCCCTGGTCCTCGGCCACTTAACAAAGTTTGAAAATCCCATGCAGACCCCTGATAGAAAGCTGTGCTCTATTTAAAAGAATACAGTATGTCATGTTTTTCTCCATAGATTTTCATGGAAATTCACAGAGTGTTGGCAAACAGCTTCAAATTATATTTTTAAACAAGTACACAATTCAACTGAAACTTAATTTCTTTTTTGTACTTAATGTAGAGAATCTCTGGAGCTGGACTCGAGTGCTCCCTCAAACCCCTCCAGTCCACACAGGGGTGTAGGGTATGAACCTGGTCCAGTCCTCCACGACTGGGGCTAGAACCACATAGTTCCTCCTGGATCCAAGGTTCAACTATCGGCCAAATTCTCCTGCCCAGTGCCCTGGCATAGACTTTCGTGTGGAGGCAAAGTTAAGGTCAACCACTCCCTTCACTGTTACAGTGTTGGTAAACCACTCCAGACACTGAGTGACCTGTCACCAACAGGCACAGGGAACAAAACTACAGCAGCCCACCTCCTCTCACCAGTCTCCCTAGAGCCCAAACCATGCGAGAGAAGGTGAGCCCATTTATTTGTAGTCGTATCTCTCAACCTCCTGTACAAGCACACGCTCCTTCCCCCAGTTTCTGCGTCCAGGGTTCAGATCAGTGAGACCCCGTCTTTGACCCCTGCCTGCTTCACAGCTGCAGTTCCTCCTCCCACAGGACGTTCATCTCACATTGCTCTTTTGGCCCTTGCCCAGCCTGGGCCCATGGACCCAGCCACCAAGTGCTCACGTCCGAGCTCCAACCCCAGGCCTAGGTCCAGGGATGGGCCCCCAGCTGATTTTTCTCTTTTCATAGGGGGTTTATTGAACTGCTCTTCATCGGGGATCCGTTTGAATTAGGAGCCTACCAGAGGCATTAAGCCCTCCACAAGCTACAGCATTTAGGTTCAAACTCCTCCACCACAATGGTGTGGCCATTTAAGAGAGGGTTATTAATTTACTTCAAAGTTATTAAAAATACATGCCGTTTATTTTTATAGCAGTCTTAATGTGTTTGTGCATGTTTTTAAATGAATATCTGTCTTTCACAGTTGTCTATTTGATGAAACGCAGGGAAAGCTTTGAACTTCTTCCTCCAAACAGTAAGTTTGAACAGTACAAAGACTGGTCTCTTAACTTAACTACTTAACTAATTATGTACATAATTACATTACATTTTTTGAAAGCGAGAAAAACTTTTTGTGAACAGAAAGCTCTGAAATGGTCACTATGATATAAAAGTAGTGGAGCGTCCGAGGGCTGCGCACTCTCATCATGTCATATTTAGGATATGTGTCACCAGCTGACTGCCTTTTCCACGGTGGAGCCCGATGCAAATGATCAAAACTTGAAACTGCCCCAGGAAAACTTTGTGGGTCCAAAGCTGGGACATTAGTCCTTGTATGGCACAAAAATGTTCTAATTTCAGCAAAAGATGGAAGCTCTGAAGGCCAAGCGAATTTTTTTAGGGAGGTGCTCCACTGGTGCACCATTTTCTAATTACAAAATTATTTTCTCTCCTGCAAATGACCCCTTAAAGGCAAGGGCATTTTCTTTCTGTATAAGTAATTTTCTGTGTTCTGGCGATCCTTTCTTTTCGCTTTATGACCCCTGAGAGACAATCAAATCCATTTTTTTTTTTTTTTTTTTTTTTTTTTGCTGTATGCCCCTAAGAGGAAAAAAAAAAAGATAATAATGTGTGCATTGTCCTCTCAGGGGTCATAAAAGTAATTTTAAAAAAAAAGTTTTTTTGTTATTTTTTCATTTTTATTTTTTGCCTCTTAGGGATCATAAAGTGGAAAAAAAAGATTGCCTGAAGACCGAGAAAATAACCATCCATCCATCTTCTTCCGCTTTATCCGGGGCCGGGTTGTGGGGGCAGCAGTCAAAGCAGCGATGCCCAGACTTCCCTCTCCACAGACACTTCCTCCAGCTCTACCGGGGGGACCCTAAGTTGTTCCCAGGCCGAGAGACGTAGTCCCTCCAGCGTGTCCTAGGTCTTCCCCGGGGCCTCCTCCCAGTGGGACATGAACACCTCCCCAGGGAGGCGACCAGGAGGCATCCAGAACAGATGCCCGAGCCACCTCAACTGACTCCTCTCGATGTGGAGGAGCAGCGGCTCTACTCCGAGCTCCTCCCGGGTGACAGAGCTCCTCACCTTATCTCTAAGGGAGCGCCCAGCCTCCCTGCGGAGGAAACTCATTTCGGCCGCTTGTATCCAGGATCTTGTCCTTTCGGTCATGACCCAAAGCTCATGACCATAGGTGAGAGTAGGAACATAGATCAATGGTAAATCGAGAGCTTCGTCTTTCGGCTCAGCTCCTTAACCACAACAGACCGATACAACGACCGCATTAATGCAGATGCTGCACCGATCCTCCTGTCAGACTCATGCTTCACTCACTCGTGAACAAGACCCCGAGATACTTGAACTCCTCCACTTGAGGCAGGAGCTCCCCTCCGACCTGGAGAGGGCAAGCCACCCTTTTCCGGTTGAGAACCATGGCCTCAGACTTGGAGGTGCTGATTCTCATCCCAGCCGCTTCACACTTGGCTGCAAACCGACCCAGCACATGCTGAAGGTCCTGGTTTGATGAAGCCAACAGAACAACATCATCCGCAAAAAGCAGAGATGAAATCCTGTGGTCCCCAAACCAGACTCCCTCCGGCCCCTGGCTGCACCTAGAAATTCTGTCCATGAAAATAATGAACAGAACCAGAGACAGGGGAGCCGTGCCGGAGTCCAACATGCACTGGGAACAGGTCTGACTTACAACCGGCAATGCGAACCAAACTCCTGCTCCGTTCATACAGGGACCGGACAGCCCTTAGCAAAGGGCCTCGGACCCCGTACTCCCAGAGCATCCCCTACAGGATACCAAGAGGGACACGGTTGAACGCCTTCTCCAAATCCACAAAGCACATGTGGACAGGTTGGGTGAACTCCCACGAACCCTCGAGCACCCTATGGGGGGGTGTAGAGCTGGTCCACTGTTCCAGGGGCGAAAACCGCATTGTTCCTCCTGGATCCAAGGTTCGACTATCGGCCGAATTCATCTGTCCAGTACCCTGGAATAGACTTTCCCGGGGAGGCTGAGGAGTGTGATCCCCCTGTAGTTGGAACACACCCTCTGGTCCCCCTTCTTAAAAAGAGGAAACACCACCCCGGTCTGAGTCCAGAGGCACTGTCCCCAACCGCCACGCGATGTTGCAGAGACGTGTCAGCCACGACAGCCCCACAACATCCAGAGACTTGAGGTACTCAAGTCTGGATCTTATCCACACCCGGTGCCTTGCCACCGAGGAACTTTTTAACCACCTCGGTGACTTCAGCCCGAGTGATGAACGAGTCCACCTCCGAGTCCCCAGCCTCTGCCTCCTCAACAGAAGACGTGTCGGTGGGATTGAGGAGATCCTTGAAGTGTTTCTTTTCACCGCCCGACAACATCCCCAGTCGAGGTCAACAGCTCCCCACCTCCACTGTAGCTGCTTCATAGACGAGTCTGGTCAGAGCTCAAAAACCTGCCGAGCTAATGCTAATGCTAACGCTAATGCTAGCGCCATTGAATGAGCCGCGCTAATGCCGTGCGTCAGTCTGCAGCCTGTTATGATGAGCCATGAGTCAAGTAAGCCTTAACACATTTATAGAAGCTTTAGTTTACATTAAATATGATGAAATAAACTCGTGTCTTTATATTAGAGAGAGTTCTGTTATGATGCAACTTGACGTTGATTAGATTAGCATGTTGTAGGCAGCTAACGTCAGACAGTGATGGTATTTTATGGACAAATGTGGACAGCTGGACCACTGTGTCTTCCTGTATGTCTCCATGTCTTTTTAATGTAAAAGATACACTGAACAAAAATATAAACGCAACACTTTTGCTTTTGCTCCCATTTTTCATGAGATGAACTCAAAAAATCTGAAACTTTTTCTACATACACAAAATAACCATATCTCTCAAATATTGTTCACAAATCTGTCAAATCTGTGATAGTGAGCACTTCTCCTTTGCCGAGATAATCCATCCCTCCTCACAGGTGTGCCATATCCAGATGCTGATGAGACAGCATGATTATTGCACAGGTGTGCCTCAGACTGGCCACAATAAAAGGTCACTCTGAAATATACAGTTTTGTTTTACTGGGGGGGTTTACTGGGAGGTCTGGGGACTCCAGTCAGTATCTGGTGTGACCACCATTGGCCTCATGCAGTGCAACACATCTCCTTCACACAGAGTTGATCAGGTGTCGATTGTGGCCTGTGGAATGTTGGTCCGCTCCTCTTCAATGGCTGTGTGAAGTTGCTGAATATTGGTAGGACCTGGAACACGCTGTCGTATTCGCCGATCCAGAGCATCCCAAACATGCTCAATGGGTGACATGTCTGGTGAGTATGCTGGCCATGCAAGAACTGGGATGTTTTCAGCTTCCAAGAACTGTGTACAGATCCTTGCAACATGGGGTCGTGCATTATCTCGCTGCAACATGAGGTGATGTTGTTGGATGTATGGCACAACAATGGGCCTCAGGATCTCGTCACGATATCTCTGTGCATTCAAAATGCCATCAATAAAATGCATCTGTGTTCTTCGTCCATAACATACGCCAGCCCATACCATAACCCCGCCGCCACCATGGGCCACGCGATCCACAACAGTGACATCAGAAAACCGCTCACCCACACGACGCCACACACGCTGTCTGCCATCTGCCCTGAAAAGTGTAAACCAGGATTCATCCATGAAGAGAACACCTCTCCAACGCCAGGCGCCATCGCATGTGAGCATTTGCCCACTCAAGTCGGTTACGACGACGACCTGGAGTCAGGTCGAGACCCCGATAAGGACGACGAGCATGCAGATGAGCTTCCCTGAGACGGTTTCTGACAGTTTGTGCAGAAATTCTTTGGTTATGCAAACCGATTGTTTCAGCAGCTGTCCGAGTGGCTGGTCTCAGACGATCTTGGAGGTGAACATGCTGGATGTGGAGGTCCTGGGCTGGTGTGGTTACACGTCATCTGCAGTTGTGAGGCTGGTTGGATGCACTGCCAAATTCTCTGAAACGCCTTTGGAGACGGCTTATGGTAGAGAAATGAACATTCAATTCACAAGCAACAGCTCTGGTGGACATTCCTGCCGTCAGCAGCCAATTGCACGCTCCCTCAAAACTTGCGACATCTGTGGCATTGTGCTGTGTGATTAAACTGCACATTTCAGAGTGGCCTTTTATTGTGGCCAGTCTGAGGCACACCTGTGCAATAATCATGCTGTCTCATCAGCATCTGGATATGGCACACCTGTGAGGAGGGATGGATTATCTCGGCAAAGGAGAAGTGCTCACTATCATAGATTTGACAGATTTGTGAACAATATTTGAGAGATATGGTTATTTTGTGTATGTAGAAAAAGTTTCAGATCTTTGAGTTCATCTCATGAAAAATGGGAGCAAAAGCAAAAGTGTTGCGTTTATATTTTTGTTCAGTGTAAAATGTATATCCAGCTCTTGTTTGTATTTTTGTAGAAAAGAAGACGACAGAGTAACTCTTGTGCATTGTTGTGAGTGGTCTGTTTCTCCCACGGGGGATCGGAGTGACGTTTTGTGGGCGTTCCCACCGTTGCTGTATTTGATATAAATGATTGGATATAAGACAGCCAATCAGAAACATTTGTGAATCCCAGTCTGTGATTGGCTGTGCTGCTCGCAGCAATCGTAGTTTGCTTTGTGCCACCTCGAGCGAGCACAGAGCCAGAGTCGCGAGCAGAAATGAGGTGTCGTGTGAGCAAAGATGTTGCGCGAGCGGGCATCCACGTACTCGAGCACCTAGGTAGACTTTGAGTGAGCACGGAACAAAGGTTTGTGTGCTCAAATTATTATTCTCTTTTCAAATGGTAAAGTATGCGCTCGCGACACTCACACTGCACAAATATCGCTCCATATCCCAGGGACTCCAAGAAGACCGGGTACTCTACACTGCTGTTCGGCCCATAAGCCCAAACCACAATGAGAGACCTGTCCCCCACCCGGAGGCGCAGGGACGCGACCGTTCACCGGGGTGAACTCCAACACATGGCCAACACCTCTCAAGGAGCTGGGTTTCAGAGCCCAAGCTGTGCGTGGAGGCGAGCCCAACTATATCTAGCCGATACCGCTGAACCGCCCCCCCCCGCTCTCAGCCCACCCCCCCCCCCCCCCAGCGAGCTGACATTCCATGTCCCAATGCCTAGATTCTGTGTCCATGGGTTGGGCCGTCGAGGCACCTGCCTCTGACCGCCACCCAAATCACACAGCACCGCCCCTTATGGTCCTTCCTGTGGGTGGTGGGCCTATGGGAAGGCGGTCCCACGTAGCCTTATCGGGCTTGGCCCGGCCGGTTCCCATGGGAGGAGACCTGCGAGCCCCAACCCCAGGCCTGGCTCTAGGGTGGCGTAACGGACCTTGTTTTAGAACTCATCATAATGGGCTTCTCAACCGCTCTTAGTCTGGTTCGTCACCGAGGACCTGTTTGCCATGGGAGACCCTACCAGGGGCATTAAGCCCCAGACAACATAGCTCCTAGGATCACTCGAGCACTCAAACCCCTCCACCACGATAAGGTGGCAGTTCAAGGAGGGGAGAAAATAACTTAAACAGAAAAAATGCCCTTGCCTTTCAGGGATCATTAATGGGAGAGAAAAACATTTTGTACTTAGAAAACAGTGCACCAGCAACCCCCCACCACTTTGGTTCAAAGCTGTTCCTGTATTTTTAATCTTGCCAAAAACCAAAATGACCTCTTTTTTTTAAAAAAAAAAAATGTTTTTTTGTGAGTGTGTGTGTGTGTGTGTGTGTCTAAATAGAAAAATGAATGAAAGCAAAACTACATGGACCGAAAACTCTTCACAAATTATTGTTTTCATTGCAGTGTCTGAGCTGAGGGTGGTTCTTCTGGGGAACAGCTGGAGTCAGAGGAACTCCGTGGGAAACCTCATTTTGGGAAAGACTGTATTTGATTCCAAAACGAAACCAGATCATTGTGTAAGAGTCAGTGGACCACTTCAGGATAAGACAATAATTGTCATCAACACTCCAGAGCGCCTTTTATACACCACTGCAGACAGACTGACAGAGTTAATAACAGAGATCACAGAAGCCTCTGCCCCTGGTCCTCATGTGTTCCTGCTGGTTCTACAGCCTGAAGACTTCACTGAGCAACACAAAACCAGACTACAGTCAGTCCTGGAGAGGTTCAGTGAGCAAGCCTTTGACCATTCACTGGTGGTGATATCACCTGCCACAGAGATTAATCTAAATGTCATGGAAGCATTTATGAATTCCCCACCAATAAAAGATATGATCAGTAAGTGTAGATATGGGAATTTCAGGAAGAAAAATCTTGATCAAGAGGAGTTGCTCAAACAACTGGGTCAAATTACAAAAGATAAGAATGGAGAACATGTGAGACTGACTGGTCCATTTAAACAACCAGGGTTTCATCCGGCCAAAGCAGTGAAATCCAGTGAGTTAATTAAAGAAATATCAAAATCTTTGTTTCTCATTACTTTTTCCTAACTGCGGTGTGTTAATGTTTGTGAACAGGCCCGCGTATGGTCCCGCCTGTCCCAGAGAAGCCTCGTGCCTTATGCAGAACCTCTGTTTCTCACAGTAAGAAATAGCAGCTGTGTAGCTGCAACTTTTTTGTTTGTTTTAAACATGTTTCATTATAATTCTTTTGGCAGTCAATCTGCAGAGGTTTGGCAACATAAGCCTTAGATTTCTAGAAACAGAAGCCTTCCACAAAAGTGTTTTTTGTCCAGCTCAGGGATATGTGTTTGCATCTCAACCACTGCTGGTTCAGCCAATGGTGTGGCTGTACTCACTAATCTCGGCATCTGTTGGAACTTATATACTATTACTTATACTAATGTAAGCTACAGTGGTATTGGGTGAAACTGATGGTTGCTCACAGTTGGTTCATCCAAAGACCCAGCAGGGGTAAAGCATGTGGTTTTGTTCAGAGTAACACAGAAGCATCTGGACTCAAGTTAATCTAAGGGAAATGTGACTGACTATTGGACATCAGGCTGACTGGCCTTTCCAAATGGGAAGCAATAAGATTCAAACTAGTGTGACTTTGCTGGCCAAGTATGGCCTGCTCCTGGTTAGCTCGCCAAAAATATTCCTTGTTTAGAAATGCTCATTATGCAAGTTTGTGTTTCTGCAAAATTCTATGGGCCTATATTAAAATCCTGAATATATTTTAATACTGAAACATATATTTGTAAAGAGGGAAGTTTTGTGAATTGGAAAGATTCAAATGAAAATGTAGACAGTCCATATTTTGTACTTTACCATTTCTACCTGTTTTCTTTACAGCATCTGCAATGAGGATTATCCTGTTCGGAAAGCCTGATGATAAAAAGACAAAAATTGGTAACGTCCTCAGTGGGAATCAAGATCTCCATTCTGCAACACAACACTGCGTGGCCACCTGTTCTAATGTCAGTGGAAAACTGCTAACAGTGGTTAAAGCCCCAGACTTGTTCAGTCTGTCTGAGCAAAAGGTGAAGGAAGAGGTTAGAAGCTGTGTGAATTTGTGCCTCCCAGGACCAAATGTCCTGCTGCTGTTAGTGAAGCCTTCAGATTTCACTGAGAACAACAGACAAACTCTGAAGTTCATCCTGAGTCTGTTTGGTCCAGACGCCTTTAAACACGCCATGGTTGTCATTGTTCAGGGACATGAGAAGACTGATCCTGTTGATAAATTAATTTCTGATTGTGAAGATCAATACTGTCTGTTTGAAGACTACCACTGCCTAATGAAGATAGTAGAGTATATAGACTTAAAAAACAGTCATTCTTTTCTTGTTCTCACTGAAGAGAAGAAACCATCTGTGAACCTGGTTCTGTGTGGGAGGAGAGGAGCAGGGAAGACCTCAGTAGCTGAGTCCATTTTAGGGAGAACAGAGCGTCCTGCAGCCAGCAGCCCAGGGCAGTGTGTTAAACATCAGGGAGAGGTGTGTGGGCGTTGGGTGTCTCTGGTGGAGCTGCCGGCTCTGTCTGGAAAACCTCTGGAGGCAGTGATGCAGCAGTGCCTCAGCTGCATCTCCCTCTGTGGTCCTGAGGGCGTCCATGCCTTCATCCTGGTTCTACCGGTGGCTCCCCTCACCGACGAAGACAAGGCAGAGTTAAAGACCATCCAGGACACATTCAGCTCTCGAGTCCATCCCTTCACTATGATTCTGTTCACTGTGGACTCAGACCCCACTGCTCCAGCTGTGGTTAACTTTGTTCAGAGAGACAGAGACATCCAGGAGCTCTGTCAGAGCTGTGGAGGAGGAGCTCTTATATTCAACACCAGGGACCGGCAGGCGGTCAATAAAATACTGATGGCTGTGGAGAAGATGAGAGGTCAGGGACCCTCATGTTTCACAAAGGATTTCCTTATTCAAGCTCTGATGGAGAAGGTTTTGATGCAACATATTAAACAGGACACTTTGGTTGTTCCAGGAAAGAGCAGAGAGTCTCTGAGGATAGTTGTAATCGGGAAAACCGGCAACGGTAAAAGTGCCACAGCAAACACAATTCTGGGTCGGGAGTGTTTTAAATCTGCCATTCACCCAAAATCTGTCACAAAATTCTGTGAGAAAGCAGAAGGACAAGTTGACGGACAGAGAGTTGTGGTCGTCGACACTCCTGGTTTATTTGATACATCGCTGACTAACAAAGAAGTTCAAGAAGAGCTTGTAAAATGCATCACAATGCTGTCTCCTGGGCCTCACGTCTTCTTATTGGTGCTGCAGATCGGACGATTTACACAAGAGGAAAAAGACTCAGTGGAGCTGATCAAAAACTACTTTGGGAAGAAATCATGTCCTTTTATTATTATTCTCTTTACTAAAGGTGATGAGCTTCAGACCATGTCCATTGAGACTTACATTGAAGAGAGCGGCGACTGTTTGAAGAAAATTATTCGAGACTGTGGAGGGAGGTACCAGGTTTTTAATAATAGAGAGAAAAGTGACCGCTCACAAGTTCAACAACTGCTGGCTATGTCCAACAAAATGGTGTTAGAAAACGGAGGGAGCTGCTACACCACTGAGATGTTCCAAGAGGCTGAGGCGGCCATAAAGAAAGAGATGGAGAGACTGCTGCAGGAGAAGGAGGAGGAGATGAGGAGGAAGGAGGAGGAGCTTCAGATCAAACACAAACAAGAAATACAAGCTTTGGAAAAACGAATGAGAGAAGAGAGAGCTGAGATCAACCAGTGGAGAAGAAGAGAACTTAAAGAACTGGAGGACAAGATCAACAAGGAGCGAGAGCTGAGGAGCTCTGAACAAAAACAGAGAGAAGAGGAGGACAGGAAGAGGAAGGAGCAGGAAGAGATCGAGCGGCTGCAGTGGAAGGAAAGAGTTGAGGCTTTAGAAGAAAAAATAAGATTTGAGTCACATTCAAAACAAACAATCGATAAAAAACTCGAAATGAGCCGAGCAGAGATGAGAAAACAGCAGCAGGCCTGGGAGCGAGAGAGGAAGGACTGGTGGGAAAATCGGATCTCTGAGAATAAAAAGATTCGACATCAGGAGAGCCTAAGAATGAAAAAGCTTCAAGAGGAAATCAGCAGGAAGAGGAATGAAGATCAAATCCGACTAAAACAGGAGGAGAAGCAGCGACAGGAATTAATCTTAAATCATAAAAAGGAGATTGTGAAACTGAAGTTCGAATATGAACATGAGGCCCGGAAACAAGCGGAAGAATTTAATGATTTCAAAGCAAAGTACAGCAGAGACTTTGATGCTCTGATGGAGAGTCATGCTGAGGAAATCGCAGATCTGAAGAAACAACACGAGGAAGAAATGCTCCACATCCGAGACCAGCACACGACAAACTACAGTCTGCTGCACAATCTCTCAAGTTTCAAAGAGAAAGTTTTAAAAGCAGAGTTGGACGTCAAAGACCAACAGCTCCAGGATGAATATGAACAAAGAGCCCACCTCAGGAATCAACATAAAGAGGAACTGATTAAATTAAGGAAGAAATACAAAAACGATTGTACAATCTGTTGAGCTCAAAACTAAATTTTACTTTACCCATTTTTGTTGGCTGGGTTTTGAATGATTGCAGAATCACAGAAAGACCAATTTCTCTTCTGTACCCAGGTTTGAATAAGAACTTGCTTGCTTCATGGAGAGACGGACACAAAACTAAGCAGTTGTGTAAAAGTCATAAAAATACGAGGGTGAGAGTTCATGGCTCTCAGCTTCCATCATTAAATGTATTGTTTATAGCCCTCCAGCATCATTAGAGCAGCATTTTTATACATTTGTGCATCTCTGCCACTCTCAAGCCACATCTTTAATTTGAATTTATGATTGATTATATCAACTGTATATCATCAGTATTCAAAAATAATAATGATGTTAGACTGATGTTGTGGAATAAAATTATTTAGACAAATGTTTGAAAATGTGCTTTTATTTTACAGGTTACTGCAGCAATGTAAGAAAAATAGGTAACACTTTAGTTTAGGGTCCACCTATTAACCATTTAGATGCTAATTAGCATGCTAGTTAGTGGCTAATTACCTCTTACAGTTTTTCTCAGTTGCTTTAACTCATTTACTGAAACCTGGTTCCATTCAATCCTTTTCTTCAAACTTATATTCCAACAGGATTCTCTGTTTGTAAATCATTTAGAACATTTCTCATCATTTCACACAGCGCTCACAGAGACACAGCTTCACTGAAATCACTTTGTTTGGCCAAAATGCAGTTTTTTAAACATAGAACTGTGAACGTAGCTGCAAAAATCTAACATTTGTGAGCACTCAGTGTCTGATTACAGGGAAATGACTTCTGTTTCACTGTTTTCATACAGGAATCAAAGGAAAGAGTCTCAGCACAGAGTCAGAGGCACATTTGATACATCTCAGAGCTGTCATTTGTAAAACAGCTCATACAGAAAATCCAAACCAGATTTCAGGTTCTCAAAACAAAGCCTTTTCTTTGCAAAATGTTCTATAATAAAACTCTTAAAATATCACTCAAAAGCAAGTTTTTGCATCAAAATGATCAAACTGCAGTCACATGTTTTCATTCATTCATTCACTCATTCACCCATTCACATGCAGCTCAGACTCTGAGTCCTGCTCTCAGTAACTGCAACTCTCACTGATTTACTGCAGCTCTCACTGATTTACTGCAGCTCTCACTGATTTACTGCAGCTCTCACTGATTTACTGCAGTTCTCACTGATTTACTGCAACTCTCACTGATTTACTGCAACTCTCATTGATTTACTGCAGTTCTCACTGATTTACTGCAACTCTCATTGATTTACTGCAGTTCTCACTGATTTACTGCAACTCTCACTGATTTACTGCAACTCTCATTGATTTACTGCAGCTCTCACTGATTTACTGTAGCTCTCACTGATTTACTGCAACTCTCACTGATTTACTGCAGCTCTCACTGATTTACTGCAACTCTCACTGATTTACTGCAACTCTCATTGATTTACTGCAGTTCTCACTGATTTACTGCAGCTCTCACTGATTTAATGCAGCTCTCACTGATTTACTGCAGCTCTCACTGATTTTCTGCAACTCTCACTGATTTACTGCAACTCTCATTGATTTACTGCAGCTCTCACTGATTTACTGCAGCTCTCACTGATTTACTGCAGCTCTCACTGATTTACTGCAGTGAGTGTTTAGGTTCATAGTCACACAAATGAATGAACAAAGTCTGTGGGTGTTTTCCTAAAACCTGACAAAAATACAGACAACATATTTGTACACAAATATAGAAAGTACATTTACGTTGTGTACTGTACTGTGCAGTACTGCGCAGTACTGTGCAGTACTGTGTTGTGCAGTACTGCGCAGTACTGTGCAGTACTGTGCAGTACTGTGTTGTGCAGTACTGCGCAGTACTGTGCAGTACTGTGTTGTGCAGTACTGCGCAGTACTGTGCAGTACTGTGTTGTGCAGTACTGCGCAGTACTGTGCAGTACTGTGCAGTACTGTGTTGTGCAGTACTGTGCAGTACTGTGCAGTACTGTGCAGTACTGAGCAGTACTGTGCAGTACTGTGCAGTACTGTGCAGTACTGTGCAGTACTGAGCAGTACTGTGCAGTACTGTGCAGTACTGTGCAGTACTGTGCAGTATCTTACCCAGGTCTGTGGTTACTGTGATGTAAACCTGCAGTGGTGTGTTCTTTACACTGTAGTCTACTGTAAGAAATAACCATGACATCAAACTGAAGCAGGAACATGAGTTTTATTCTTCATCCTGACATCTTTACCTCTGTCACTGAGCTCTGCTGACAATAATGAAAATATGTTTACTCTGATAAAGAAACAGAGGACGTAATTCTCCTTTTGTGATGTTTGCTGGGAGACAGATCCAACCTCACTGTAAACAGGAGTCCTCAGTGCTTATGCTTTATTCCTTTATAAAAAAAAAGAACAATAAGAAAATCTATAGTTTTCCATAAGTATATAACATATACTGTGTCTTTGATTCCTGTGTGAAACTGAAACAGAAGTCATTTCCCTGTAATCAGACGCTGAGAGCTCACAAATGTTAGATTTTTGCAGCTACGTTTAAGTTTCTATATTTAAAGAAACAGAATTTTGGCCAAACTCCCTCTCCATGTGTGAGCAGGACTGTTGTTTTGGACAAACAAAGTGATTTCAGTGAAGCTGTGTCTCTGTGAGAGCTGTGTGAAGAGTTTTTAGAGAGTTTGAAAACTGTGTGAAATGATGAGAAATGTTCTAAATGATTTGAAATATAAGTTTGGAAAAAAAAGATAAACTTAGTAAATGAGTTAAAGCAATTGAGAAAAACTGTAATGCTGCACATTTTTCTGATTTCAGTAAAAGCCTCAAGTTCAAGATCGAACCGGACCAAAGTCTGGACATTGGAAAAATGACATTTTACCTGCAGCGCCTGGCCTCAGGTGTCTCTGTAAACCCGAGGTACAAAAGCTGCTGATCTCTTCTCCCGTTCCGCCGAGCTCTGTGTCAGTTTGTGCTTTACACCTTTTTGCACTTTTGCCTTTTGTTACTTACTGAGAGAACCTGAATATTCCCTGGAATAATAAAGTATCTCTCTAATCCTAAACCTAAATATCAGTACAACCGCTTCCAGACGGCTTTGTCTCCCTCTGCTGGGCCTTCAGAGTACTGCAGTACACTCTCAAACAGAGATGAGGCCTTGCAGCAACTTACAGCTCCACAATAGTTACTTGTTATTGTTAAAAGTGCCATATAAAGACAAAAAGTGGACAAATAAGCCTCCATTTTGATAACATCTGCTCGTTAGATTCATTTATCACCATTAGTTTTCCTCGATTGCTTTAACACATTTCTACTGTGGTCTCAAAATATAAAGCATTCTCGGCAAAATGACTTTTTATGCAATGAAAACTCTCCAGACATGCTCCAAAAGAAACATCTGCGTCAGCATTAGAACGGTTGTGCAGTGATTTAACGTGCACACTCTCACTTCACATTACACAACAAAAATGCTAAATATTACCAAGTATATTTGTCTCACTTACAAGTAACTTTTCAGTAAGACACAGGGACTTGTTTTAAGACAGTAAACCTTGAAAATAGACCTTGAAATATATTTTTTGGACTTTATTTAACTCCTATCAGAAAACAGTGAAAGTCCAGATGTTTTTAGCAGCAGTGGGACAGAAGAGTGCTGCTCTCAGTCAACTGCAGTTCTCATTGATTTACTGCAGGGAGCGCTGTGTTTATACTTTATACCAGTGGTTCCCAAAGTGGGGTCTAGAGCCCCCTGGGGGTCCGTAAAAGTACTGCAGGGGGGTCCCCAGATGCTGTCTATATTACAATTTAAATTTCAAGTCATTATTTATTTCAGACACATGGTTTTGGTCCACAACAACAAATAAAACATACGAAAATATAAAAAGACAATTAAATATGAATGAAAATATTAAATACCTAAAAACATTAAGTTATATACTTACAGTTATATACTATATCATTTTAGCCAGCAGTCTGTTTCTGTAATGCTTTCATAGGAGAAAAACATGGCAGAGTTTTCTGAATAGAGGGAAGTTTTATCGTTGGGGATCTGCGTGGGATTTTTGGAAATTTAAGGAGGCCATGACAGTCCTGACTTTGGGAATGGCTGCTTCATAGAAATGAACAGAAGACGAGGCATATTTTCACTGCCTAAAACCAAACTGTTCAAAGCTCCAGAATGTGTAAATGTGTATGTTCTGTTCATTTTTTTCTCTGTGGTTGTCAAAAAGTAAATACATCATTATCCTAACAGTCTCACATGTTCTCAGTCACTTTTATCTCCACATAACTCTTTCATTTTAACTTAACTCTCCTACAGGCCTAACTTTTTTTTATTTTTTTTTATTTCATGATTAACTTCAGTTCTCATCACACACAGCAAAACTTTATTCTGTTTATGAAATGTAAGCCTTAAATTCCAGTTTGTGTGGTGCAGACACATCCAGCACAAACCTCTGCCTCTGCTCAGTCTGGGACCTTTTTCTACTTTGTCCTGATGTGCACATCTCTGTAAGAACTACATTTTGGATTTGTGCTCACGCAAACACAAACAAACTCATTTCTCAACAAACACTTTCACACCAATTTATGACAAAAACACACCCAAATCATTTTAGTTCAAAAAATGTTTTTTATTTGCCTTGTAGGCTTGATCATTTATACAAACACTAATGTGGCCACCTCCACATTTATACCTCTGTCTGCCATATATGGGGCAATGGCGCCACCTAGTAAAAAAACAATAAAAACTAAAATTCCAATCCCTCACTATCATGAATCCATGAAATACTTGATAAAAATGTGAAATTATATTGCAGTGACAGTGTTTAATAAAAATGTTTTAATGGGAGTAAGTGGCACAAAAAATGTCTTAGGGGTAAAGGTTTTTTAGACACTTTTTTAAAAGGATTTTTCGGGAAAAAAAATTCTGAAATCTGAAAATTCATCCAAAAATACACACCTGAGGCAAAATCTATGCCATTTAAATCGACACAGCAAAAGTTATCCACAAAAAAACTGCTGCAAAACATCAGAAACTGTCTTAGAGCTGCAGGAGGAGTAAACTGTCACGTCCTGATTCTACACTTTATTGATTACAGAGCGCGTGTACCACCAGTAGGGCCTGTGCCACAGTTTGAGAAGCACTGCTGTGGACGTTTCCTGAACCTCTTGATGGTTTTGTGGAGAGTTCCCAGGCTCAGAACAGGCCCAGACCGGTCCAGGGAATGTGGAGGATGAGGAGTTTGGCCGCGGGGCGACAGAGAGACACAGACCGGCCTGGGACCAGCACTTACCCAGCCCCCCCTCAGACGGGATGGGTCCGGCTGCTCCGAATGGTCCCAAACTCTGTAAATCACTGTGGGTAAAACAGGACTGAGCCTGGAGGAGGAGGAAGATCTTAAAATACAAGAACAGTGAGTGAAATAAGAACTAAATTTTACTTACATTTTATATTTGTAAAGCTGCTCCTGGCTTTACATTTTCTTACATTTCCTCCAGATGTAAGGCCAAGACTCCATCTGAGCTCTGAACAGAAAGCCCCACCGCCTCTGGTCTGATATAAAAACATGTCTCTTTACAAAGGCATGATGGGTAAAAGCACAGCTTTAACCCTGTTGTTACAGAAAATCCTGATGGCTTTGGTCACAGGAGGATTTCTTGTTCTTTTTTTTTTTTAGATATTTTTAGGCCTGTTTTGATAGGACAGCTGAGAAGTGACAGGAAATCATGGAGGAGAGAGTGGGGAGAGACATTCGGCAAAGTTTCGGAGTCCAGACTAAAGCCCTACTTGCACAGGATCAGTATTACCCAGGGACCTCCAGTAATTTGTAAAAATTGCCAATGTCGTCTGTGATTTTTATCCTGTGTGAATCATCCATGTCTGTTAAAATGTCTGTAAAAATTCCCTCAAAAGTTACCGACCATATTTCGGCCAAGACAACGGTCCTCTGATATGTCCCGTGAGAATCCCCAGGTCTGTGATTCAGGCTGATTTTGTCGACAGATTGTTTCCTAAAGTTCGTAACATCGTTCCAAAATGTCTTTAACGCTCCATTTTACCTCTGTATTTAAACTATCTTTATAATAAGATGTCTCTTTTGGTCTTGCTCCGAAACGATTACTTTTTACTCAGAGTAAAAAGTAAAAAAAAAAAGTAAACAAACTATGTTTAAGATGTGACCCGGAAGTTTTTGGAGCAACATGGGGCTGTTTTGGAAAGTTAGGACGCTTTCAGTGCTAAAGTTAGATCCAGAGACGAATCACAGTGAATGGATTAATAAAGAGCGCCACCTGCTGTTTAAGAAGAGAAATGTCCACAGATAATGGATGACCTGCTTCGTAGCCTGAGGTAAAGTTTGTTTTTTTGTCAGGACAGGAAATCAACAAAAGATAGTAGTTTAGGATTAAGTAGAGCTAGAAACATAAAAGAAATCTGGGATTTTTATTATAAATCTGTGTGATTTTCAGTACGTCATATCTGGAATAAAGTTTGTAAAATCCAGTAAATCACAGACATTTATGAATGCCTGACTAAAAACACTGACATCGGGGGGTAATTCACAAATTACAGAGGTCCAGGGGTAATGCTTATCCCGTGTGAATAGGGTTTAAAACCCACTTTGAAGGCAGGCTGTAGTTGCCCTGCAATGCACCGCAGCTCCTCCAACAGCAGAAAGATTTGTAAACCTCTGAGTGTTTCAGTGAGCTCTGCTGGGGCCAGAGTCTGGAAGTGAAGAGAACATCATCCCGCTATAAACCGGCCCTGACCAGGTTCTTCTCCGTACAAGACGACGGAGGAAGGAAAACAGTCGTCCAACGGCCGATGGGATCACTTGTGGAGCGCTAACGCTCATCCACCACGGCCTGTGTGCTCCGGCTGAAGAAAAAGCATGCTGAGTATTTCACAGCCACTCACATGAAGCCCCGCCCACTCCAGGAAGCACTGACCAATCAACAACGAGCCCTCTCCATCCAGTCTGCTCTCAGTCATTTATCCAAAAAACGGTGCACAGCTCTGTTTCCACTGATTCCTCACAGACATTTTTACTTTTGAAGGAAAATGGCGTCAGACAAAAAGTTTAAGGAACTAAAAAGCTTTTTTTTTTCAGTTTCTGTTTAAATGTGTGTAACTACGGAGCCCCTTAGAGGACATCGTTGAAAAAAAAAAACATGGTGAAAAACAAAATGAAAGGAAAAGAAAAAAAAAAAAAGCAAAATCCCAAGAAACTATTGCAAGATCTTGAGAAAGTTTTGCGGGATCCCGGGAAAGTTTTTAAAGCAATTGTTTACTTCCGATATTTCAGCCAGTGTATTGCAACGCACTCACGCACTGTTGAACCATTTCAACTCTACAGCTCCCGTCAGTTTGTTAATGCTACCAACAGCAGGAGGACAGATATTTATGCTGTGCGTGTGATTGGGTCTGTGTGGGGAACTAACGTATGTGTGTCCTGAGTCGGACACTCTCGCCTAAAATTCTATTACTTTTTTATCTTTAACAAGTCATAAAGTCACTCATTTATCATCTTCATTAATGCAATTTACATAAAATAAAAGTACATTTTCTTACGTACGATATATTGGTTGGATAGATTCTTTTACAAATATTTTATTGTGGCTGTATGAAAAAGCGCTTTCGTCCGAGGTTTAAGCTCGGCAGCGCTATGGCCCTGAGTTGGACACACAAAAGTTCTAATATCGAACACACTCACCTTTCTGGCGTTTTTGGTCTTATTTGTTGGATTTTTCACTTGTGATTGGCTCTAATTTAAGGCTGGGATATTTATGTTCACAAATCTTCACATCAAAATAAGATTGTGGGCTAAGCTAACGTTAGCTCTAGCTACAAAACACTAAGATCACTGAAAGAATGTTGCCTGAATGTGACCTGAGTCACATTCAGGCAAAATTATTTTCATATCATGATTAATTTATAAACGCGTGTTCCAACGCTCGTGCACGTCGCTGTGGAGGAGTTCCTTGCAAAGGAACAATGAAGGGCGGGGCCTGACGCATGTGTGTTATTCAAAAAAAGAAAAAAAAGAAAAGGTTTCTCAGCAGTCGAAAAAAATCCTCCCTAATGTCTTTAAATAAAGGTATAAATTTAAAAAAAAAAAACTTTGGGCCTTAGGCGGGGCACACCCTGGGCCCTCACACTGCACGCCTCCGGACGGTGGAGGACCCCTCAGTATCACGAGGAGGACCTGCAGACTCCACACAGAGAGAGTGAGTTAACCTCTTAGCAGGCGAGAGCCACTGCGTCATACTGACTTCATGCATCACATTTGTATTTGTTCTTGATTCTTTGATGTCTTTGTTGAGATTTTTCCTTAACATTTGTCCTTTCATAATAATCTGACATATTTCATAAACGTCCCTCACTTTGGCTCTGACTCTGTTTTCTCAGTGTGGATAATGGATTATTACATTCATGTGAAAGTCAGATATGGTAAAGACTGAATGTATTTGTGTAGGCGTACGTATATTATTATGGTACATTTTATTTCTCTGTATTGTAAATCAGGTACATATATTTTTGCACTTTAGGAATTAAGTTTTTGTCTGCTGTGGTTTTATTGATGATAAGTTATTTCTTGTCTGCTGTCAAAGATGAGTTTGTGTGTATTGTGAAACTCATGAATGAATGAATGTAAGAATGAAACAAGCTCAGACCTGACTGTCTCCTCTCTGCCCAGCTCCCCCCAGGCCTGGCCCCGCTCTCACCCACACAACCCTAGCTCCCAGCAGAGGGCGCTGCTTCCCAGTTCAGTGGGATTTACCCATGGCTCTTTTCAACAAACATCAGCTTCTGAGTTAACCTGAAGTCACACCACAAACGTCTGGAGAGTCTGTAACGCAGCTCAGGCGGCTCTCCTCTGAGTTTTACAGACGACTCTCCGTCCGAACAGAAAGTTGTCTTTACAGAGCCCTGCAGCTTCTTCTTCTGCAGGTTGTCCTTGTAAAATTCTGTTACATTTCTCCTCCTAAAAAGCCAACTTCTCAGTGCGTAGTGTTTACATTACTGCTGTTTTTAATGAGCCTTTATTTTGAAAGTCTAGCAAAAGTTTATTTTGACACTTGTTTCCTGTGTTTCCCGGCTGTAGCTCTGCGTAGACGCTCGAAAAATAGAACTCCAACCTAATTTGAGCGTAGCGTAGCGGTGAGTCGTTTGTAAGACGCGCGCAAAGCTGGGGACACACTACAGGATTTTCTCAGTCGTTACAGATTCTGTAAAGACCAGGAGCTCACACTAACGACTGGTTTCAGCAGATTTAGTTCTGACGACTGAAAGACTGCGCCTCACACACGACAAGATCTGCTGAGGCCGCAACTGACGCCAAACAAACGCAGCAAACTCTGGCCAGAACTAAATGGTAAACAAACATGGAGCTACCTGGGTCGCTGTTGCCGTTGTGTGCGCAGCTCTCTGTTTGTAAAAAAGGAAAAAGAAAAAACGTTTATGTATCCAGTTTCACTTGGGCAGCGCTCAACTTTCTTCAGTGTTTGCCATGGCTGTTTATGTTTTCTTCTTCAAATTTCTGCAAATCTCCCGCCGCTTCCTGTTGTTTCATCTTCGTTCTCTGACGTTATTTCCTGTGTCCCATCAGCTGTTTTTCATCGGCCGCTGGACTCCATGAATTCCCAGTTGGATGTAAACGTCCCACACTACAGGAGAGTGGTCCAGAGTCGGTGTTTGATTGCTTGCAACTGACGTCAGGCCGGGTTTTTGCGCCGATTCGAGTCTTTGAACATCACACACTAACAGATTTCAGAGCTGACTGCTGATTACGATTCCCTGCAGCTTGTTTCTCTGTTTCAAAGTTTCTGGTTACTGCCCCTTGTGGAGGACAGTTACAGTCCTTATACTGTGCAGCCAGGAGTATAAATTAGTGTTTCCCTTTGTCTTTGTGTTCACCCTGAAGAAGGCGCAAGCCGACACGCGTTGGTGTGTTTTAAGGTCTCCAGCCCTCATGAAATAAAGGCCTTTTATATTTTTCCAACCAAGTGAGTGCCTGGACCTTGTTTTTCTTCAATCCCTGCAGCTGGTGTTGACTGGGACAGACTCGACACAACTGTGGATCGTTATAAAATCGGGCAAAAAGATCGTGTAGTGTCCCCAGTTTAAGACGTCCCCGGTGTGAACTGTCAGATTGATTAAAACAGAAAGCAGCTCACTCGTGTCTGCTTTGGTGTGAGTTGGGGGTTAGAGGTCGACCGATGTTGGTTTTTCTGTGGCCGATGCCGATTTTTTTAATTCAGAGCATAAACATTGATAAACACTGCCAATTTTTTTGGGCCAATATCTAGAGTCAGTTTTCCTAATTTTATGAAAGAAATGAATATTCTACTATTATAATATTTTAGTATTTCTCATGCAGACAGCGGTGTTAGACTGTGACAGAGAAGAGTTAGAGATGAGTTAAGTCTCAGTCAGACTCTGTGCAGGCGGAGCTTGGGCAGAGTTTGTTCTCCGAGCTTCTGTTCCAGAGAAATGACAACAATCTTTTTATTCAGGCTCAGATAAAGAGATTTTGGATGTTTCCTATGAACTGCAGAGTAAGAGCCCAAACTGAGACAAGATGGGGTCCTTCAGTCACATGGGGCCCCTACAGGAGCCTGGACATAAACTAGCTTTAGAGAGCAAGAATCAGCCGATTGCCGAACAACAGTGGTTCAGAAAGTGGGGTCCGGGGCCCCCTGGTGGGCTGCGAAGGTACATTAAGTACATAAAAAAAAAAAAGAGTTTAAAATTATTACAATTGAGTACTTATTTAAAAATATAATTTTGAAGCAATTTTTAGCCACCCATCTGTGATTTCTGTAGTATTATTTGTAATATTTTGGTAGGATTATTTGCTGTATTCAAAGTATTTTTGTACTATTATTTCTAGTATCTATAGTTTGTATTTTTATAGTATTATTTGTAGTGTTTTTAAAATATTTTTGTAGTTTTTTTGTTATTGTCTTTGAAGCATTTGTACTATTATTTGTAGTATTTTTGAATTATATGAATTATTTTTTAAGTATTATTTGCTGTATTCATAGGATTTTGTACTATTATTTGTAGTATTTTTTAAAGTATTTTTTAGTATTTTTGTAGTTGTATTTGAAGCAGTGGCGTCTTCATAACCTTAATATCTTAATATCTATGGAGGAAAACACGACCTAGACTTTTGAATATAGTAAAGTTTTATTGTCAGGGGTCTGTGTGGATTTGTCAGATTTTTAAGGAGGCTGCAACACTTTTGACTTTGGGAAAGGATGGACTATAAAATGCAAAAAATTACCTCTAATCTGAGCAGAAAGACAGGGCAGGTTTTTTTTTTAATATATAATAAATGCAGAATATGTTTAATTTGTTTTTTTGTTTTTTTTATCAATTTCCATTAGGTCCTCAGATCTGTTTATCTGTTTGCTTTACACTAAATGTATTCTGTATTTATTTACTGTGTTATCTTCCTCCTCCTCCTCCTGCACCTCCTCCTCCTCCTCCTGCACCTCCTCCTCCTGCACCACCTCCTCCTCCTCCTGCACCACCTCCTCCTGCACCACCTCCTCCTCCTCCTGCACCACCTCCTCCTGCACCTCCTCCTCCTGCACCACCTCCTCCTCCTCCTCCTCCTGCACCTCCTCCTCCTCCTCCTGCCTCCACCTCCTCCTCCTCCTCCTGCACCTCCTCCTCCTCCTCCTGCCTCCACCACCTCCTCCTCCTCCTCCTGCTCCTCCTCCTCCTGCACCTCCTCCTCCTGCCTCCACCAGCTGCTCCTGGTAACTCCTCCTCGTCTGTGACTGGGACTGAGCATGGAGCCAGGGCCGGGTTAAGGATTTTCGAGGCTTTCTGAAGTTTTAAAGTAACCTAAACCTAACCTCTCTGCATCATTAGACAACAGTAGGCTCTGGAATGAAGTGTAAGTATTTATACTGTGATGTCTGCTATTTTATTATTATAAAATAATTCATTAATGGACTTAACTATTTTTATTACATCTAACAGTAGCACACTATGGTGTTCAATCATAAAAAAACATTTCATATTTATTATTATTTATATATTTTTTTACAATATCTAAATGTCAGGATTGGAAAATCACTTCAGGCCCAGGAAAACTCTAAGAATATAAAACAAACACAAAACAGTAACACACATTTTTAAGCATCAGCCAGGTTTTTCAAACCATTTCCAGATCTAAAGCAGCATTAGGCCTGAGCTAAACCATCTCAAACATATCTCAAAATGTAATAATAAATATAGCCGCAAGCGGCGATGGTAGGCCCTCGCCTGCCGCGCCCGGAGCTGGGGCAGATTTGCCCAAACTTGCCAAATTTTTAGATGTGGCTCTTTAAAAATTTACCAAATGTGACATAATTCTGTGGCTCCATAGGATTCCATTGTATAGGATTCCCATTGGAATATAATGGGGCGTTTCTGACATTGTCGTGGCAAAACCGTACAAAGTAAAGCATGAGTCCTATTGACTTTTTTCATAGTTGTGAGCTGATGCATTTCTCTGCCAAATTTTGCGCATTTTCAATAAACTTTATTTTTGCCCTTCCATAGGGATTTTTGCCTCACTCTGCAGGGGGCGCTATTGCAGCAATTGGCATTTTTTCTTCTTTCATGCCCATAGGTCCATGGTGTAAATAAGTGATTAAAATTTGAGCCACATTGGGCTCTGCATGTGTGAGTTATAACAAATTAGGCGTTGTTAGCGAGCCACAGAATAAACCTGAAATTTGGGGCTGTGCTGTGGCAACACCGTTTAATATTCTACACAACCTTCAACAACTTTTGGTCAGACGCCTCTCCAGATGATGTTGACAAAATTTGAGGTCATTTACTTAAACGCCCTCAGACGAGTTCGTTAAAATGTGAAGGCTGCAAATCAGGGGGTCACATGATCAATCCAAGATGGCCGACTTCCGGTTGGTCAGGGGGCGTGGCCACAATATAATTTTTTGTTCGTATGGACATGAAGCATATGTGTACTAAATTTCATTTGGCTCCGTCAAAGTAAGCGCTGGGACGTCCCATTGGCTGAAGTGGATATTTGGGGCGTCACCATGGCAACAGGATGGGAGATGGGGTGGGGCCATCATTGACTTTTTTGATGAAGGTCATGTGACAGATATGTGTACCAAATTTCGTTAGTGTACAATAAAGTTTATTTTTATCGTCCCATACAAATTTGTATTTTGCTCTCTAGGGGGCGCTATCGTGCCCATTGTGAACATTCACATAGTAATCTGTTCAGGGCTTGGGACTCCACCAACGATTAAAATTTGAGAGAAATCGGTCAAGATATGTGCGAGCTATGACACTTTGAAGGGTGTCGGCGAGCCACAAAAACAACGCCAAAATTCGGGCCGTCACCACGGCAACACCGTTTAATATTCTACAAAACCTTGAACAACTTTTAGTGTCCCACTTGTCTAGATGATGTGGAGCGATTTTGGTGTCGCTGGGTTAAACGCCCTAGGACGAGTTCGTTAAAGTACGAGAGGAGGAAATGGCGCCTCCGGTGCAGCGTCACATGATCAATCCAATATGGCCGACTTCCTGTTGGTTGCCTAGCAACAGCTCAATATAATTTTTTGTTTGGTCCGACATGACCAATCATTGACCTGAATTTTGTTGGTCTACGACGAACTTGACTTTTGGGTCTTTCCATAGGGGTGTTACTCTAGGGGGCGCTGTCGCGCCCCTTTTTTGTCATTGTTTGATATTTACATAAATTATCAAATTTTTCGCCGGGCTGGCACTGCGTGCCAATTTTTGTGAGTTTTCGTTCACGGCAAGTGACCTAAAAATGCGATTTCGGGGACAGAAAAAAAAAAGAATAATAATAATAATAAATATAGCCGCAAGCGGCAATGGTAGGCCCTCGCCTGCCGCGCCCGGAGCTGGGGCAGATTTGCCAAAACTTGCCAAATTTTTAGATGTGGCTCTTTAAAAATTTACCAAATGTGACATAATTCAGTGGCTCCATAGGATTCCATTGTATAGGATTCCCATTGGAATATAATGGGGAGATTCTGACATTGCCGTGGCAAAACCGTACAAGGTAAAGCATGAGTCCAATTGACTTTTTTCATTGTTGTGAGCTGATGGATTTCTTTGCCAAATTTTGTGCATTTCCAATAAACTTTATTTTTTCCCTTCCATAGGGATTTTTGCCTCACTCTGCAGGGGGCGCTATTGCAGCAATTGGCGTTTTTTCTTCTTTCATGCCCATAGGTCCATGGAGTAAATAACTGATTAAAATTTGATCCACATTGGGCTCTGCATGTGTGAGTTATAACAAATTAGGGGTTGTTAGCGAGCCACAGAATAAACATGAAATTTGGGGCTGTGCTGTGGCAACACCGTTTAATATTCTACACAACCTTCAACAACTTTTGGTCAGACGCCTCTCCAGATGATGTGGACAAAATTTGAGGTCATTTACTTAAACGCCCTCAGACGAGTTCGTTAAAATGTGAAGGGTGCAAATCAGGGGGTCACATGATCAATCCAAGATGGCCGACTTCCGGTTGGTCAGGGGGCGTGGCCACAATATAATTTTTTGTTCGTATGGACATGAAGCACATGTGTACTAAATTTCGTTTGGCTCCGTCAAAGTAAGCGCTGGGACGTCCCATTGGCTGACCCGGATATTTGGGGCATCACCATGGCAACAGGATGGGAGATGGGGTGGGGCCATCATTGACTTTTTTGATGCAGGTCATGTGACAGATATGTGTACCAAATTTCGTTAGTGTACGATAAAGTTTATTTTTATCGTCCCATACAAATTTGTATTTTGCTCTCTAGGGGGCGCTATCGCGCCCATTGTTAATATTCACATAGTAATCTGTTCAGGGCTGGGGACTCCATCAACGATTAAAATTTGGGAGAAATCGGTCAAGATATGTGCGAGCTATGACACTTTGAAGGGTGTCGGTGAGCCACAAAAACGACGCCAAAATTTGTCGCGTCGCCACGGCAACACCGTTTAATATTCTACAAAACCTTGAACAACTTTTAATGTCCCACTTGTCTAGATGATGTGGAGCGATTTTTGTGTCGCTGGGTTAAATGCCCTAGGACGAGTTCGTTAAAATGTGAAGGGTGCAAATCAGGAGGTCACATGAACAATCCAAGATGGCCGACTTCCGGTTGGTTGCCTAGCAACGGCATAATATATTTTTTTGTTCAGGATCATATGATCAATCACTGTGCCAAATTTCATTCGGATACGACAAAGTTCATTTTTGGTGTATGGCCATAGGCGCAATGTATTTTGATTTTCCAGGGGGCGCTGTCGCGCCAATTTTTTGAGTTTTTTGATGTTATGCATTTCAAAAATTCTTTTTTCCTGAACTTTAATTTTGTGCAAAATTTGGTGAGTTTTCCATGGTGGCAAGTAGCCGAACTGCGTTCGGGGGGGGGGAGAAGAAAAATAATAATAAATATAGCCGCAAGCGGCGATGGTAGGCCCTCGCCTGCCGCGCCCGGAGCTGGGGCAGATTTGCATAAACTTGCCAAATTTTTAGTTGTGGCTCTTTAAAAATTTACCAAATATGACATAATTCAGTGGCTCCATAGGATTCCATTGTATAGGATTCCCATTGGAATATAATGGGGAGTTTCTGACATTGCCACGGCAAAACCGTACAAAGTAAAGCATGAGTCCTATTGACTTTTTTCATTGTTGTGAGCTGATGGATTTCTCTGCCGAATTTCGTACATTTCCAATAAACTTTATTTTTGCCCTTCCATAGGGATTTTTCCCTCACTCTGCAGGGGGCGCTATTGCAGCAATTTGCATTTTTTCTTCTTTCATGCCCATAGGTCCAGGGAGTAAATAACTGATTAAAATTTTATCCACATTGGGCTCTGCATGTGTGAGTTATAACAAATTAGGCGTTGTTAGCGAGCCACAGAATAAACATGAAATTTGGGGCTGTGCTGTGGCAACACCGTTTAATATTCTACAAAACCTTCAACAACTTTTGGTCAGACGCCTCTCCAGATGATGTTGACAAAATTTGAGGTCATTTACTTAAACGCCCTCAGACGAGTTTGTTAAAATGTGAAGGCTGCAAATCAGGAGGTCACATGATCAATCCAAGATGGCCGACTTCCGGTTGGTCAGGGGGCGTGGCCACAATATAATTTTTTGTTCGTATAGCCATGAAGCATATGTGTACCAAATTTCGTTTGGCTCCGTCAAAGTAAGCGCTGGGACGTCCCATTGGCTGAAGTGGATATTTGGGGCGTCACCATGGCAACAGGATGGGCGATGGGGTGGGACCATCATTGACATTTTTGATGAAGGTCATGTGACAGATGTGTGTACCAAATTTCGTTTGTCTATGACAAAGTTTATTTTTTTCGTCCCATACAAATTTATTTTTTGCTCCCAAGGGGGCGCTATTGCGCCCATTGTTAATATTTGCATACTCATCTGTTCAGGGCCGAGAACCCCGTTAACGATTAAAATTTGAGAGAAATGGGTCAAAATATGTGCGAGCTATGAGACTTTGAAGGGTGTCGGCGAGCCACAAAAACGACGCCAAAATTTGTCGCGTCGCCACGGCAACACCGTTTAATATTCTACAAAACCTTGAACAACTTTTAATGTCCCACTTGTCTAGATGATGTGGAGCGATTTTTGTGTCGCTGGGTTAAACGCCCTAGGACGAGTTCGTTAAAGTACGAGAGGAGGAAATGACGCCTCCGGTGCAGGGTCACATGATCAATCCAATATGGCCGACTTCCTGTTGGTTGCCTAGCAACAGCTCAATATAATTTTTTGTTTGGTCCGACATGACCAATCATTGACCTGAATTTTGTTCGTCTATGACGAACTTGACTTTTGGGTCTTTCCATAGGGGTGTTACTCTAGGGGGCGCTGTCGCGCCCCTTTTTTGTCATTGTTTGAAATTTACATAAATTATCAAATTTTTCGCCGGGCTGGCACTGCGTGCCAATTTTTGTGAGTTTTCGTTCATGGCAAGTGACCTAAAAATGCGATTTCGGGGACAGAAAAAAAAAAGAATAATAATAATAATAATAATAATAATAATAATGAAGAAATCTTTGAATTTCAATTATGCCTCGCCACAGGCGAGGCACCTATATATTTTTAGAAAGGGCGTGACACGACCAATCTGTTTGTGGGGTCCTTAGTCAATGACGAGCGCAACACGCTCGTCATTGACCTTGTCGAAGGACGTGTGCCCATTACCGAAATTTTGTCCCAACAATTACAAATATGCCGCGTTCGCGGCACACACCTATATCACCGGATCCGGCATGATCTCATGAGTGTGGCTATTAGTGTTTGATTAATGGTGAGCGCTTCGCGCTCTGTTTTGGTGCGCTTCGCGCACTTTTGGGCAGTGCGCTTCGCGCACTGCTCTTCAGTTACAATAGGCCCTACGCCACCCTTGGGGCTCGGGCCTAATAATAATAAGAAAAAACGGAACAATTTCAATTAGGCGTTTTTTTCTTATAACAATATATATATATTTAGAAAGTACTCGCGTCCAGTAACGCACTCATGGGGTCCATAGTCAATGACGAGCGCGTTGCGCTCGTCATTGACTTGTTTTTTTTGGTCTTTGTTTTAGTCGGAACAATTACAAATGTGCCGCATTCGCGGCACATACCTATATCACCGGATAGTGCTTGATGCCATGAGTGTGATTAAGAGTGTTTGGTGAAGGATGAGCGCTTCGCGCTCTGTTTACATGCGCTTCGCGCACTTTTGGGCAGTGCGCTTCGCGCACTGCTGAACAGTCACTATAGGCCCTCGCCACTCCTGGCGCTCGGGCCTAATAATAATGAAGAAATCTTTGAATTTCAATTATGCCTCGCCATAGGCGAGGCATCTATATATATTTAGAAAGGGCGTGACATGACCAATCTGTTTGTGGGGTCCTTAGTCAATGACGAGCGCGTTGCGCTCGTCATTGACCTTGTCGAAGGACATGTGCCCATTACCAAAATTTTGTCCCAACAATTACAAATATGCCGCATTCGCGGCACACACCTATATCACCGAATCCGGCATGATCTCATGAGTGTGGCTATTAGTGTTTGATTAATGGTGAGCGCTTCGCGCTCTGTTTTGGTGCGCTTCGCGCACTTTTGGGCAGTGCGCTTTGCGCACTGCTCTTCAGTTACAATAGGCCCTACGCCACCCTTGGGGCTCGGGCCTAATAATAACACTACCAACGACTCATTGTACAGTCTGCTGCCTGGAACTTTGGACTGGATTGTAAATAATTTCTGACATTTATTCCCCCTGCATTTCACTGTTGATTATAATTCAGCAAGTTTGTTTGTTTGTTTGTTTACTTTATTTCGAGCCATAAAAAATAAAAATATTGTACATAGAACACACAGCCTACTATGGCTCTGTGCTCCTCTGTGCTCCTCTGTGCTTCTCTGTGCTCCTCTGTGCTCCTCTGTGCTTCTCTGTGCTCCTCTGTGCAGCTCTGTGCTCCTCTGTGCAGCTCTGTGCTCCTCTGTGCTCCTCTGTGCTTCTCTGTGCTCCTCTGTGCTCCTCTGTGCTTCTCTGTGCTCCTCTGTGCAGCTCTGTGCAGCTCTGTGCTCCTCTGTGCTCCTCTGTGCAGCTCTGTGCTCCTCTGTGCTCCTCTGTGCAGCTCTGTGCTCCTCTGTGCTCCTCTGTGCTCCTCTGTGCAGCTCTGTGCTCCTCTGTGATCCTCTGTGCTCCTCTGTGCTCCTCTGTGCAGCTCTGTGCTCCTCTGTGCTCCTCTGTGCTCCTCTGTGCAGCTCTGTGCTCCTCTGTGCTCCTCTGTGCAGCTCTGCGCTCCTCTGTGCAGCTCTGTGCTCCTCTGTGCTCCTCTGTGCAGCTATGTGCTCCTCTGTGCTCCTCTGTGCAGCTCTGTGCTCCTCTGTGCTCCTCTGTGCTCCTCTGTGCTTCTCTGTGCTCCTCTGTGCTCCTCTGTGCTTCTCTGTGCTCCTCTGTGCAGCTCTGTGCTCCTCTGTGCAGCTCTGTGCTCCTCTGTGCTCCTCTGTGCTTCTCTGTGCTCCTCTGTGCTCCTCTGTGCTTCTCTGTGCTCCTCTGTGCAGCTCTGTGCAGCTCTGTGCTCCTCTGTGCTCCTCTGTGCAGCTCTGTGCTCCTCTGTGCTCCTCTGTGCAGCTCTGTGCTCCTCTGTGCTCCTCTGTGCTCCTCTGTGCAGCTCTGTGCTCCTCTGTGATCCTCTGTGCTCCTCTGTGCTCCTCTGTGCAGCTCTGTGCTCCTCTGTGCTCCTCTGTGCTCCTCTGTGCAGCTCTGTGCTCCTCTGTGCTCCTCTGTGCAGCTCTGCGCTCCTCTGTGCAGCTCTGTGCTCCTCTGTGCTCCTCTGTGCAGCTATGTGCTCCTCTGTGCTCCTCTGTGCAGCTCTGTGCTCCTCTGTGCTCCTCTGTGCAGCTCTGTGCTCCTCTGTGCTCCTCTGTGCAGCTCTGTGCTCCTCTGTGCTCCTCTGTGCAGCTCTGTGCTCCTCTGTGCTCCTCTGTGCTCCTCTATGCAGCTCTGTGCTCCTCTGTGCAGCTCTGTGCTCCTCTGTGCAGCTCTGTGCTCCTCTGTGCTCCTCTGTGCAGCTCTGTGCTCCTCTGTGCAGCTCTGTGCTCCTCTAAGCTCCTCTGTGCAGCTCTGTGCAGCTCTGTGCTCCTCTGTGCTCCTCTGTGCAGCTCTGTGCTCCTCTGTGCTCCTCTGTGCAGCTCTGTGCAGCTCTGTGCTCCTCTGTGCAGCTCTGTGCTCCTCTGTGCTCCTCTGTGCAGCTCTGTGCTCCTCTGTGCTCCTCTGTGCAGCTCTGTGCTCCTCTGTGCTCCTCTGTGCAGCTCTGTGCTCCTCTGTGCTCCTCTGTGCAGCTCTGTGTTCCTCTGTGCAGCTCTGTGCTCCTCTGTGCAGCTCTGTGCTCCTCTGTGCAGCTATGTGCTCCTCTGTGCTCCTCTGTGCTCCTCTGTGCAGCTCTGTGCTCCTCTGTGCTCCTCTGTGCAGCTCTGTGCTCCTCTGTGCTCCTCTGTGCTCCTCTGTGCAGCTCTGTGCTCCTCTGTGCTCCTCTGTGCAGCTCTGTGCTCCTCTGTGCTCCTCTGTGCTCCTCTGTGCAGCTCTGTGCTCCTCTGTGCAGCTCTGTGCTCCTCTGTGCTCCTCTGTGCTCCTCTGTGCAGCTCTGTGCTCCTCTGTGCTCCTCTGTGCTCCTCTGTGCTCCTCTGTGCAGCTCTGTGCTCCTCTGTGCTCCTCTGTGCTCCTCTATGCAGCTCTGTGCTCCTCTGTGCAGCTCTGTGCTCCTCTGTGCAGCTCTGTGCTCCTCTGTGCAGCTCTGTGCTCCTCTGTGCTCCTCTGTGCTCCTCTGTGCAGCTCTGTGCTCCTCTGTGCAGCTCTGTGCAGCTCTGTGCTCCTCTGTGCTCCTCTGTGCAGCTCTGTGCTCCTCTGTGCTCCTCTGTGCTCCTCTGTGCAGCTCTGTGCTCCTCTGTGCTCCTCTGTGCTCCTCTGTGCAGCTCTGTGCTCCTCTGTGCTCCTCTGTGCAGCTCTGTGCTCCTCTGTGCAGCTCTGTGCAGCTCTGTGCAGCTCTGTGCTCCTCTGTGATCCTCTGTGCTCCTCTGTGCAGCTCTGTGCAGCTCTGTGCTCCTCTGTGCTCCTCTGTGCAGCTCTGTTCTCCTCTGTGCTCCTCTGTGATCCTCTGTGCTCCTCTGTGCTCCTCTGTGCAGCTCTGTGCTCCTCTGTGCTCCTTTGTGCAGCTCTGTGCTCCTCTGTGCTCCTCTGTGCAGCTCTGTGCTCCTCTGTGCAGCTCTGTGCTCCTCTGTGCTCCTCTGTGCTCCTCTGTGCAGCTCTGTGCTCCTCTGTGCTCCTCTGTGCAGCTCTGTGCTCCTCTGTGCTCCTCTGTGCTCCTCTGTGCAGCTCTGTGCTCCTCTGTGCTCCTCTGTGCAGCTCTGTGCTCCTCTGTGCTCCTCTGTGCTCCTCTGTGCAGCTCTGTGCTCCTCTGTGCAGCTCTGTGCTCCTCTGTGCTCCTCTGTGCAGCTCTGTGCTCCTCTGTGCTCCTCTGTGCTCCTCTGTGCTCCTCTGTGCAGCTCTGTGCTCCTCTGTGCTCCTCTGTGCTCCTCTATGCAGCTCTGTGCTCCTCTGTGCAGCTCTGTGCTCCTCTGTGCAGCTCTGTGCTCCTCTGTGCTCCTCTGTGCAGCTCTGTGCTCCTCTGTGCAGCTCTGTGCTCCTCTAAGCTCCTCTGTGCAGCTCTGTGCAGCTCTGTGCTCCTCTGTGCAGCTCTGTGCAGCTCTGTGCTCCTCTGTGCTCCTCTGTGCTCCTCTGTGCAGCTCTGTGCTCCTCTGTGCTCCTCTGTGCAGCTCTGTGCTCCTCTGTGCAGCTCTGTGCAGCTCTGTGCAGCTCTGTGCTCCTCTGTGATCCTCTGTGCTCCTCTGTGCAGCTCTGTGCAGCTCTGTGCTCCTCTGTGCTCCTCTGTGCAGCTCTGTGCTCCTCTGTGCTCCTCTGTGCTCCTCTGTGCTCCTCTGTGCAGCTCTGTGCTCCTCTGTGCTCCTTTGTGCAGCTCTGTGCTCCTCTGTGCTCCTCTGTGCAGCTCTGTGCTCCTCTGTGCTCCTCTGTGCAGCTATGTGCTCCTCTGTGCTCCTCTGTGCTCCTCTGTGCAGCTCTGTGCTCCTCTGTGCTCCTCTGTGCAGCTCTGTGCTCCTCTGTGCTCCTCTGTGCTCCTCTGTGCAGCTCTGTGCTCCTCTGTGCTCCTCTGTGCAGCTCTGTGCTCCTCTGTGCTCCTCTGTGCTCCTCTGTGCAGCTCTGTGCTCCTCTGTGCAGCTCTGTGCTCCTCTGTGCTCCTCTGTGCAGCTCTGTGCTCCTCTGTGCTCCTCTGTGCTCCTCTGTGCTCCTCTGTGCAGCTCTGTGCTCCTCTGTGCTCCTCTGTGCTCCTCTATGCAGCTCTGTGCTCCTCTGTGCAGCTCTGTGCTCCTCTGTGCAGCTCTGTGCTCCTCTGTGCTCCTCTGTGCAGCTCTGTGCTCCTCTGTGCAGCTCTGTGCTCCTCTGTGCTCCTCTGTGCAGCTCTGTGCAGCTCTGTGCTCCTCTGTGCTCCTCTGTGCAGCTCTGTGCTCCTCTGTGCTCCTCTGTGCAGCTCTGTGCTCCTCTGTGCTCCTCTGTGCAGCTCTGTGCTCCTCTGTGCAGCTCTGTGCTCCTCTGTGCAGCTCTGTGCTCCTCTGTGCTCCTCTGTGCAGCTCTGTGCTCCTCTGTGCTCCTCTGTGCAACTCTGTGCTCCTCTGTGCAGCTCTGTGCTCCTCTGTGCAGCTCTGTGCTCCTCTGTGCTCCTCTGTGCTCCTCTGTGCAGCTCTGTGCTCCTCTGTGCAGCTCTGTGCTCCTCTGTGCTCCTCTGTGCTCCTCTGTGCAGCTCTGTGCTCCTCTGTGTAGCTCTGTGCTCCTCTGTGCTCCTCTGTGCAGCTCTGTGCTCCTCTGTGCAGCTCTGTGCTCCTCTGTGCTCCTCTGTGCAGCTCTGTGCAGCTCTGTGCAGCTCTGTGCTCCTCTGTGCAGCTCTGTGCTCCTCTGTGCTCCTCTGTGCAGCTCTGTGCTCCTCTGTGCTCCTCTGTGCAGCTCTGTGCAGCTCTGTGCTCCTCTGTGCTCCTCTGTGCAGCTCTGTGCTTCTCTGTGCAGCTCTGTGCAGCTCTGTGCTCCTCTGTGCTCCTCTGTGCAGCTCTGTGCTCCTCTTTGCTCCTCTGTGCTCCTCTGTGCAGCTCTGTGCTTCTCTGTGCTTCTCTGTGCTCCTCTGTGCAGCTCTGTGCTCCTCTGTGCTTCTCTGTGCTCCTCTGTGCTCCTCTGTGCAGCTCTGTGCAGCTCTGTGCTCCTCTGTGCAGCTCTGTGCAGCTCTGTGCTCCTCTGTGCAGCTCTGTGCAGCTCTGTGCTCCTCTGTGCTCCTCTGTGCTCCTCTGTGCAGCTCTGTGCTCCTCTGTGCTCCTCTGTGCAGCTCTGTGCTCCTCTGTGCTCCTCTGTGCAGCTCTGTGCTCCTCTGTGCTCCTCTGTGCAGCTCTGTGCAGCTCTGTGCTTCTCTGTGCTCCTCTGTGGATGCAGCAGGGATTGGGCGGGGTCGGAGCTGTGCGTACTGCTGTACACCTGCAGGCACCACTGCTGTTTTCCACCAGATGCCCTGTACACTCTGTAGACACAGATTACAGCGGGGGGGCAGTCTGTGTTGAAGCTCAGGTGGAAATGAAGCGTGGCTTTTATGTTTAAAACATTGCATTTCTGTGTAATTCCACCGCCGACCTTCAGCACAGGTTTAGGTGAGAAGAGTCAGATGTAGTCAGCTCTTTGTTCTGAGTTGTGTCTGAGTTACTGGATCCAAGCAAACAGTTGCCGGATCCAACTGCGTCAAAATAATGGAGTTTCCGAATCCCGTTCTGGCAAGATCCGGCTCAAAATAAGCCCTGGGTATATTTTATACTGCAGTTTCTTTTTATGCTTCTTATGCCAGTTGTAAGTAATGAACCTGCGTCTGTTGCTGCAGATGAGTTTCCCCTGGAGCACATTTGTTTTCATTGTTATTTTCATCATTGTTAGTTTTTTTTAAAGCCAGTTAGTTTTTAATTTTGATTAATTGCGTTTTGGCAGTTTGCTATTTTTAATGGTCGTTTTCTTCTTTCCTGGGCCCCACTTTCATGTTTGCAGGGTGCAGGATTCATTTTGATCTTAATGCAGATTTATTTGAATCGCTGCTCATTGGGGCCCCCTGCTGGCCGAGGCCCCAGGCTCGGGTGACAGAGCCTTCTCCGTCGCTGCCCTCACCCTCTGGAATTCACTCCCACAACCCATCCATGACTCACCGACCTCCCCACCTTCAAAAACCATCTCAAGACCCACCTTTTCAGAACTGCTTTTAAAGTTTAAAGTTTAATATTTGTTTGCTTGTTGTGTTGTTTGTTTCTCTTGTTTTTACCCTTGTACAGCGTCTTTGAGTGTCATGAAAAGCGCTTTTATAAATAAAATGTTTTATTATTATTATTATTATTAGAAGCCCACCTGACTTTACTCTGCTGCACATAACACAGCAGACCAAAGACTCACAAACACCAGCTCAAAACAACAACAACTCTACAACACTGCAAACACAACAAAATGCAAATCGTGTATAAAAATGCAACTTCTTTAGGACCAAGAGTCAAAGGGCCACCTGACATTTTCACAGTTCAATACAAAAACAGGTTTTATGGAAATGTCTCCTGTTGTTTTGTGTAAAGTTTGACCCAGCGGCAGAACAAAGCTTTGTGATTGTTCATGACATTAATATGAACACATGACTTTATTGTGTTTTTGTCATCGCTCACCAGACGCAGGCCTGCAGTGAGCGAGAACCAGGTCCACAACACAGATGGTCATGTGATTCATGCGGCCTCTAACGTGTGCTTTTTGGGGACGTAAATGTCTTTGTATTTGAAGTAGAATGTATTTATGTGACAGGAACATGCACAACAATACACTGACCTCAAAAGGGAAACGTGTTGTGTGCCAGGTTTTAGCAGAACTGATCGTTTCCACCTGCAGTCCCTGCACAGGAAGACGTTACAGCACATTTTGATTTTAATTTCTGCCTTAAAAATGTATTTTATTTAAATTTAGTGGAAAGTATTTATTCAAATAATAAAGTAAAGTTGTGGATGAATCAGAGACCAGGAGATGCAGTCTTTTTCTGTAAAATTGGACCATAACCACTGTGGACTGGACTCTGTTATACACTGTAAAAAATATCTGTAGATTTCATGGTAAAAATCTGTAAAATCTCAACAGTAAAAGACCGTAGTTGATATATCGGTAAAATACTGTTTTGGTTACGATAATTAACTGTAATATTAAAAGTAAGGCAAAATTGTATTTTTTTGTTTTATTTTTTGTAATGTATACAGTATAGCACTGTTTAAAAAAATCGAGTCCTGTGTTTATTACAGTTTAACACCTTTTCAAAAGATAATAACTTAAAATTTTACAGTAAATGTTGATTAAAAGTTAAGTCACAAACTAAAATATGCATTAACCAATTTTTTTTGAAAGATAACTTTAATTTGCAGTAAATAATAATAAAAACTCAAGTCAAAAACTGTAAAAACAACATTTGTGATAAAATTATACTGTAAAAGGAAATACAGGCCTCTTGTAGTTTTTACGGTAGAATTCTGGCAACCACAGCTGCCAATTTTTTACTGTCAAATTTACAGATTTTTTTTTACAGTGTAGATATGGAGTTTTTAGTACATTTTTTATTTCTAAATTTATCTTTCAGGACACAGTTTTTGTTATAAATACAACATTTTACCCAGAGAAGCATACACTGTAAAAAATATCTGTAGATTTCATGGTAAAAATCTGTAAAATCTCAACAGTAAAAGACCGTAATTGATATATCGGTAAAATACTGTTTTGGTTACGGTAATTAACTGTAATATTAAAAATATGGCAAAATTGTGTTTTTTAGTTTTTAATGTATACAGTATAGCACTGTTAAAATAATTGAGTCCTGTGTTTATTACAGTTTAACAGCTTTTTAAGATAAAAACTTTTAATTTTACAGTAAATGTTGATTAAAATGTAAGTCACAAACTGTAAAATATACAGTTAATCTATTTTTTTGAAAGATAATAACTTTAAATTTTACAGTGAATAATAATAAAAACTCAAGTTAAAAAGTGTACAAACAACATTTGTGATAATATTATACTGTAAAATGAAATACAGGCCTCTTGTAATTTTTACAGTAGAATTCTGGCAACCACAGCTGCCAATTTTTACCTTAAAATGTACAGATTTTTTTTTACAGTGTATTATACTTACAGTGAAGCCTGACATTTTTCATACCCCTGGCAAATTCACCTGCCACTTTTTGTTCAAATGCTAAAAAACAAAAGCAGAGAAATATTTTTTCCACAATGACTTATCTTTTGGGAGAAGCCTGTGTCATTTCTGGTCAAAAAAACAAACAAACAAAAAATAAAAAAATAAAAAAAACTTGGTTGAATGAAAGTAACTTTAAGTAAAGTAAATTTTGAATGTTTGTTTTATTGTATTTTATTTGTGTATGTGATAAGTTTAATGAATGACTTGGTTTTATGTAGGATTAATCAAAAATGTTGAGAACAGATAAACAACACTAAGTTAAACCCAGCACGCTCTGTTTTTGAAGATTTTAAAAACATAAAGCCACATGAAATAAAGGCTTTTTAAACTTCAGATAAATGAAGAGCGCCTTGTTTTTTCTTAATTTTGCAGCTTCTTTGTTGCCAAACACCAAAAAGCACCTTCAATACAGAAAAACTAATTGATTAAAAACTTCCTGAGCACTTTGGGTCCTTTTATTTTATGGGAAAACAGATTTACCTTGACTTTAATACTTAATAATAATGTGTTTTTTATGTTGTTGTTTGTTTTTTTCTCAGATCATGATGGAGTACTCTTTACTAAATCAGGTGCTCACTCGAACATGAAACTCTCCCAGCATTTGGCCGTTGTCTGGAGCTGATGACCTGTTTATGATTCTTTTTTTGCACGTTTCTTTCAGACTTTTTAAAAAAATTGTCTATGGCAGTGTTTCCCAACCAGTGGTACGGGACCCCTACAGGGACGCGAGCGCTTTGCAGGGGGTACAGGGAATTATTTCATCATCTGAAGGAAATATTTGCCATATTTTGACTTTAATGAAAAAGCAGCTCAAGAGGAAAAGGTTAAACTGCTAGAAATAATATTTTAATAGGTCTGTTGAGGTTCTGTATTGAAATTATTCATACCCCTGGCAAATTCACCTGCCACTTTTTGTTCAAATGCTCAAAAAAAAGAAAAAAAAGCCGAGAAATATTTTTTTACACAGTGACACCTCTTGTACGTCGTCTTATTATCTTTTGGGAGAAGCTGTGTCATTTCCAGTCAAAAAAAAACAACAAAAAAAACTTGGTTGAATGAAAGTTTAAGTCAGAATTTGCCAAGGTTATAAATAATTCCAGGCTTCACTGTATGATATGCTTCTCTGGGTAAAATGTGGTATTTAGTTATAAATTACAGTTATATCATTAAAAATAACAAAAACTGTGTCCTGAAAGATAAATTTAGAAATAAAAAAAGTACTAAAAACTCCATATCTATAACAGAGCCCAGTCCACATCGGTTATGGTCCAATTTTACAGAAAAAGACTGCATCCATTATTTTTGTCGATTTCACTCCTGGTCTCTGATTCTCTCATCCACAACTTGACTTTATTATTTGAATGAACACTTTCCACTAAGTTTAAATAAATTACAGTTTTAAGGCAGAAATAGTGCTTACATTTTTAAATTAATCGACCAAATTACTTGTAACAATTTAAACATGATTTAAAATTCAAAAACTAGTTAGATTTTATGCATGTTTCTTAACTTCAGAGGTTTTTAATTCCTTTTGTTATGTTCGAGTGAGCACCTGATTTAGTAAAGAGTACTTCATCATGATCTGAGAAAAAAACAAACAACAACATAAAAAACACATTATTATTAAGTATTAAAGTCAAGGTAAATCTGTTTTCCCATCTGTTTTTCTGTATTGAAGGTGCTTTTTGGAGTTTGGCAACAAAGAAGCTGCAAAAATTAAAGAAAAAACAAGGCGCTCTTCATTTATCTGAAGTTTAAAAAGCCTTTATTTCATGCAGCTTTATGTTTTTAAATTTTTTTAAAAACAGAGCGTGCTGGGTTTAACTTAGCGTTGTTTATCTGTTCTCAACATTTTTGATTAATCCTACATAAAACCAATTCATTCATTAAACTTATCACATACACAAATAAAATACAATAAAACAAACAGTTGGTAGAGCTGCTTGTCCATGAACCAGAAGGTTGGTGGTTCAAACCCAGCTTCTACTGTTGTGTCCATGGGCAAAACACATGATCCACCTTGGCTCTGGTGTATGAATGTGTGAATGGCTGAATCGTTTCTTGATGTAAAGTGCTTCGAGTACCCATGGAGATAGAAAAGCTTAACTTTATTTGAATGAACACTTTTCACTAAGTTTAAATAAATTATATTTTTAAGGCAGAAATAGGATTTACATTTTTAAATTAAACGACCAGATTAGGTGTAACAGTGAGTTTAAACATGATTTAAAATTCAAATTGTTTGTGGAAGTAAATTATACTGTAACTTATTGGCTAAATGACTTTTTACAGTGATATTATGTCCAGAAAAAACAATAATAATGTGATTTAAACCTGCAGATGATCTCAGCTTGTGCTTCTTTAAACCTCTGCACAGAGAGCGTTCCCTGTGTAATTACTGCAGCGCTCCCGGCCTAAGCAGCTAACTTCCGAGAACTTTTCCTGGAAACTGCTGTGCACAAACCGGTTCACTGGAGTCTGTGGAGATGTCGTAACTCTCTGAGCAGCTGTGGGATTGCGAGAGAGGGCAGGGTTTGTGGAAGAGTCGGCTGCTGTCAGTACTTGTTCAGTGAGCTTTACAGTCACTACAAAAGATCAGGTTGAGAAACAGCACGCCTCTGCTCTCTCGCGCTGCTGCAGGTAACTCCAGGTTCAAGCGTCGCGGATAACAATCAATGATTAGATTACATTTTTGTGGGTTTTTAAGTTTTTAAAAGATCGGATGTTAGTTGCCGACAGCCTGTGGCCTGCTGCCTTCAGGTTCGGCGGTGACCTGCGTTACTCACTGCAGACTGCATCACTGACGGCTGAATGATGCACAGAAAGTGTGCAAGCTCTGTTCCTGAAGCAAACGTGACACTGCTTTTGGGAATATTTTAGTTTTTGATGCCGAACAACGTTTAGCAAAGAAAGAACGTCTGCTTTGAAAACCTAAAAAACCTGTCAATGTGCTAAAGTAACACAAACACGAACACGAACACGAACACGAGCACGAGCACGAGCACGAACACGAGCACGAGCACAAGCACAAACACAGAGGTACAGGCGGTTTCTGAAGTCTGCCTCTAAACATAAAGAGCGGTGTGTTTTTGCAAACAGCAGCGTCTCTGGGCGTCCCGCTGTAGCTCTGGGGCAGTTATGTGAAGGCTGTGCTAATCACAGACTGCAGAAATGCCCAAATAAGGACAAAACCCTAACGAGACGCGCTCATTACCTGTCCCTCTGCGAGACCGGGACAGCTGCAGAGACAAGAGACAGGACGGGTTTTCTCTTCATTTCAGTCACAAATCCACAAAACACACAAAGAATTTTGCTTCACTCACAAACTCTACACCTGTACAGGTGAAGAGTGTCTCTAAATGTCCACAGACACACCTGTACAGGTGAGTGGTGTCTCTAAATGTCCTCAGACACACCTGTACAGGTGAAGAGTGTCTCTAAATGTCCTCAGACACACCTGTACAGGTGAAGAGTGTCTCTAAATGTCCTCAGACACACCTGTACAGGTGAGTGGTGTCTCTAAATGTCCTCAGACACACCTGTACAGGTGAAGAGTGTCTCTAAATGTCCACAGACACACCTGTACAGGTGAAGAGTGTCTCCAAATGTCCTCAGACACACCTGTACAGGTGAAGAGTGTCTCTAAATGTCCTCAGACACACCTGTACAGGTGAGTGGTGTCTCTAAATGTCCTCAGACACACCTGTACAGGTGAAGAGTGTCTCTAAATGTCCACAGACACACCTGTACAGGTGAAGAGTGTCTCTAAATGTCCTCAGACACACCTGTACAGGTGAGTGGTGTCTCTAAATGTCCACAGACACACCTGTACAGGTGAAGAGTGTCTCCAAATGTCCTCAGACACACCTGTACAGGTGAAGAGTGTCTCTAAATGTCCTCAGACACACCTGTACAGGTGAGTGGTGTCTCTAAATGTCCTCAGACACACCTGTACAGGTGAAGAGTGTCTCTAAATGTCCACAGACACACCTGTACAGGTGAAGAGTGTCTCTAAATGTCCTCAGACACACCTGTACAGGTGAGTGGTGTCTCTAAATGTCCACAGACACACCTGTACAGGTGAGTGGTGTCTCTAAATGTCCACAGACACACCTGTACAGGTGAAGAGTGTCTCTAAATGTCCTCAGACACACCTGTACAGGTGAGTGGTGTCTCTAAATGTCCACAGACACACCTGTACAGGTGAGTGGTGTCTCTAAATGTCCTCAGACACACCTGTACAGGTGAAGAGTGTCTCTAAATGTCCTCAGACACACACCTGTACAGGTGAGTGGTGTCTCTAAATGTCCACAGACACACCTGTACAGGTGAGTGGTGTCTCTAAATGTCCTCAGACACACCTGTACAGGTGAAGAGTGTCTCTCAATGTCCACAGACACACCTGTACAGGTGAGTGGTGTCTCTAAATGTCCACAGACACACCTGTACAGGTGAAGAGTGTCTCTAAATGTCCTCAGACACACACCTGTACAGGTGAGTGGTGTCTCTAAATGTCCACAGACACACCTGTACAGGTGAGTGGTGTCTCTAAATGTCCACAGACACACCTGTACAGGTGAAGAGTGTCTCTAAATGTCCTCAGACACACACCTGTACAGGTGAGTGGTGTCTCTAAATGTCCACAGACACACCTGTACAGGTGAGTGGTGTCTCTAAATGTCCTCAGACACACCTGTACAGGTGAAGAGTGTCTCTAAATGTCCTCAGACACACCTGTACAGGTGAAGAGTGTCTCTAAATGTTCTCAGACACACACCTGTACAGGTGAGTGGTGTCTCTAAATGTCCTCAGACACACCTGTACAGGTGAAGAGTGTCTCTAAATGTCCTCAGACACACCTGTACAGGTGAAGAGTGTCTCTAAATGTCCTCAGACACACCTGTACAGGTGAGTGGTGTCTCTAAATGTCTTCAGACACACACCTGTACAGGTGAGTGGTGTCTCTAAATGTCCACAGACACACCTGTACAGGTGAAGAGTGTCTCTAAATGTCCTCAGACACACACCTGTACAGGTGAGTGGTGTCTCTAAATGTCCACAGACACACCTGTACAGGTGAGTGGTGTCTCTAAATGTCCTCAGACACACCTGTACAGGTGAAGAGTGTCTCTAAATGTCCTCAGACACACCTGTACAGGTGAAGAGTGTCTCTAAATGTTCTCAGACACACACCTGTACAGGTGAGTGGTGTCTCTAAATGTCCACAGACACACCTGTACAGGTGAGTGGTGTCTCTAAATGTCCTCAGACACACCTGTACAGGTGAAGAGTGTCTCTAAATGTCCTCAGACACACACCTGTACAGGTGAGTGGTGTCTCTAAATGTCCACAGACACACCTGTACAGGTGAGTGGTGTCTCTAAATGTCCTCAGACACACCTGTACAGGTGAAGAGTGTCTCTAAATGTCCTCAGACACACACCTGTACAGGTGAGTGGTGTCTCTAAATGTCCTCAGACACACCTGTACAGGTGAGTGGTGTCTCTAAATGTCCTCAGACACACACCTGTACAGGTGAGTGGTGTCTCTAAATGTCCTCAGACACACCTGTACAGGTGAAGAGTGTCTCTAAATGTCCACAGACACACCTGTACAGGTGAGTGGTGTCTCTAAATGTCCTCAGACACACCTGTACAGGTGAGTGGTGTCTCTAAATGTCCTCAGACACACCTGTACAGGTGAGTGGTGTCTCTAAATGTCCTCAGACACACCTGTACAGGTGAAGAGTGTCTCTAAATGTCCACAGACACACCTGTACAGGTGAGTGGTGTCTCTAAATGTCCTCAGACACACCTGTACAGGTGAAGAGTGTCTCTAAATGTCCTCAGACACACACCTGTACAGGTGAGTGGTGTCTCTAAATGTCCACAGACACACCTGTACAGGTGAGTGGTGTCTCTAAATGTCCTCAGACACACCTGTGCAGGTGAGTGGTGTCTCTAAATGTCCTCAGACACACCTGTACAGGTGAGTGGTGTCTCTAAATGTCCTCAGACACACCTGTACAGGTGAGTGGTGTCTCTAAATGTCCACAGACACCTGTACAGGTGAAGAGTGTCTCTAAATGTCCACAGACACACCTGTACAGGTGGGTGGTGTCTCTAAATGTCCTCAGACACACCTGTACAGGTGAAGAGTGTCTCTAAATGTCCTCAGACACACACCTGTACAGGTGAGTGGTGTCTCTAAATGTCCTCAGACACACCTGTACAGGTGAAGAGCGTCTCTAAATGTCCTCAGACACACCTGTGCAGGTGAGTGGTGTCTCTAAATGTCCTCAGACACACCTGTACAGGTGAGTGGTGTCTCTAAATGTCCTCAGACACACCTGTACAGGTGAGTGGTGTCTCTAAATGTCCTCAGACACACCTGTACAGGTGAAGAGTGTCTCTAAATGTCCACAGACACACCTGTACAGGTGAGTGGTGTCTCTAAATGTCCTCAGACACACCTGTACAGGTGAGTGGTGTCTCTAAATGTCCACAGACACACCTGTACAGGTGAGTGGTGTCTCTAAATGTCCTCAGACACACCTGTACAGGTGAAGAGTGTCTCTAAATGTCCACAGACACACCTGTACAGGTGAGTGGTGTCTCTAAATGTCCTCAGACACACCTGTACAGGTGAAGAGTGTCTCTAAATGTCCTCAGACACACACCTGTACAGGTGAGTGGTGTCTCTAAATGTCCTCAGACACACCTGTACAGGTGAAGAGTGTCTCTAAATGTCCACAGACACACCTGTACAGGTGAGTGGTGTCTCTAAATGTCCTCAGACACACCTGTACAGGTGAGTGGTGTCTCTAAATGTCCTCAGACACACCTGTACAGGTGAAGAGTGTCTCTAAATGTCCACAGACACACCTGTACAGGTGAGTGGTGTCTCTAAATGTCCTCAGACACACCTGTACAGGTGAAGAGTGTCTCTAAATGTCCTCAGACACACACCTGTACAGGTGAGTGGTGTCTCTAAATGTCCTCAGACACACACCTGTACAGGGGAGGGGTGTCTCTAAATGTCCTCAGACACACCTGTACAGGTGAAGAGTGTCTCTAAATGTCCACAGACACCTGTACAGGTGAAGAGTGTCTCTAAATGTCCACAGACACCTGTACAGGTGAGTGGTGTCTCTAAATGTCCTCAGACACACCTGTACAGGTGAAGAGTGTCTCTAAATGTCCACAGACACACCTGTACAGGTGAGTGGTGTCTCTAAATGTCCTCAGACACACCTGTACAGGTGAGTGGTGTCTCTAAATGTCCACAGACACCTGTACAGGTGAAGAGTGTCTCTAAATGTCCTCAGACACCTGTACAGGTGAAGAGTGTCTCTAAATGTCCACAGACACACCTGTACAGGTGAAGAGTGTCTCTAAATGTCCACAGACACCTGTACAGGTGAAGAGTGTCTCTAAATGTCCTCAGACACACCTGTGCAGGTGAAGAGTGTCTCTAAATGTCCACAGACACACCTGTACAGGTGAAGAGTGTCTCTAAATGTCCACAGACACCTGTACAGGTGAAGAGTGTCTCTAAATGTCCACAGACACACCTGTACAGGTGAAGAGTGTCTCTAAATGTCCACAGACACCTGTACACGTGAAGAGTGTCTCTAAATGTCCACAGACACCTGTACAGGTGAAGAGTGTCTCTAAATGTCCACAGACACACCTGTACAGGTGAAGAGTGTCTCTAAATGTCCACAGACACACCTGTACAGGTGAAGAGTGTCTCTAAATGTCCTCAGACACACCTGTACAGGTGAAGAGTGTCTCTAAATGTCCACAGACACACCTGTACAGGTGAGTGGTGTCTCTAAATGTCCTCAGACACACCTGTACAGGTAAATGTCCAGTTCTACCTTTGTAATAATGTTTGTGTCTGTGTTTGAAAACCCGGATGTGGATTCTCTGCAAACACAACACAGGAAGAACCGGCTGTTCCTCTGATTACTCTCAGGACGGTCGGACTGGTTTCTACTGCACCAAAACCTCAGGACAAAACTAGGTCTAAACCAGGACTAAACCAGGACTAAACCAGAACTAAACCAGGACAAAACCAGGACTAAACCAGGACAAAACCAGGACTAAACCAGGACAAAACCAGGACTAAACCAGGACAAAACCAGGTCTAAACCAGGTCTAAACCAGGACAAAACCAGGTCTAAACCAGGTCTAAACCAGGACTAAACCAGAACTAAACCAGGTCTAAACCAGGACAAAACCAGGTCTAAACCAGGTCTAAACCAGGTCTAAACCAGGACTGAACCAGGACTGAACCAGGACAAAACCAGGTCTAAACCAGGACTAAACCAGAACTAAACCAGGACTAAACCAGGTCTAAACCAGGTCTAAACCAGGACAAAACCAGGTCTAAACCAGGTCTAAACCAGGACAAAACCAGGTCTAAACCAGGTCTAAACCAGGTCTAAATCAGGACAAAAGCAGGTCTAAACCAGGTCTAAACCAGGACTAAACCAGAACTAAACCAGGTCTAAACCAGGACAAAACCAGGTCTAAACTAGGTCTAAACCAGGACAAAACCAGGTCTAAACCAGGTCTAAACCAGGACTAAACCAGGACTAAACCAGGTCTAAACCAGGTCTAAACCAGGACTAAACCAGGACTAAACCAGGACTAAACCAGGTCTAAACCAGGACTAAACCAGGACTAAACCAGGACTAAACCAGGGCTAAACCAGGACTAAACCCACACAACACACCTGTACAGGTGAGTGGTGTCTCTAAATGTCCTCAGACACACCTGTACAGGTGAAGAGTGTCTCTAAATGTCCACAGACACACCTGTACAGGTGAGTGGTGTCTCTAAATGTCCTCAGACACACCTGTACAGGTGAAGAGTGTCTCTAAATGTCCTCAGACACACACCTGTACAGGTGAGTGGTGTCTCTAAATGTCCTCAGACACACCTGTACAGGTGAAGAGTGTCTCTAAATGTCCACAGACACACCTGTACAGGTGAGTGGTGTCTCTAAATGTCCTCAGACACACCTGTACAGGTGAGTGGTGTCTCTAAATGTCCTCAGACACACCTGTACAGGTGAAGAGTGTCTCTAAATGTCCACAGACACACCTGTACAGGTGAGTGGTGTCTCTAAATGTCCTCAGACACACCTGTACAGGTGAAGAGTGTCTCTAAATGTCCTCAGACACACACCTGTACAGGTGAGTGGTGTCTCTAAATGTCCTCAGACACACACCTGTACAGGGGAGGGGTGTCTCTAAATGTCCTCAGACACACCTGTACAGGTGAAGAGTGTCTCTAAATGTCCACAGACACCTGTACAGGTGAAGAGTGTCTCTAAATGTCCACAGACACCTGTACAGGTGAGTGGTGTCTCTAAATGTCCTCAGACACACCTGTACAGGTGAAGAGTGTCTCTAAATGTCCACAGACACACCTGTACAGGTGAGTGGTGTCTCTAAATGTCCTCAGACACACCTGTACAGGTGAGTGGTGTCTCTAAATGTCCACAGACACCTGTACAGGTGAAGAGTGTCTCTAAATGTCCTCAGACACCTGTACAGGTGAAGAGTGTCTCTAAATGTCCACAGACACACCTGTACAGGTGAAGAGTGTCTCTAAATGTCCACAGACACCTGTACAGGTGAAGAGTGTCTCTAAATGTCCTCAGACACACCTGTGCAGGTGAAGAGTGTCTCTAAATGTCCACAGACACACCTGTACAGGTGAAGAGTGTCTCTAAATGTCCACAGACACCTGTACAGGTGAAGAGTGTCTCTAAATGTCCACAGACACACCTGTACAGGTGAAGAGTGTCTCTAAATGTCCACAGACACCTGTACACGTGAAGAGTGTCTCTAAATGTCCACAGACACCTGTACAGGTGAAGAGTGTCTCTAAATGTCCACAGACACACCTGTACAGGTGAAGAGTGTCTCTAAATGTCCACAGACACACCTGTACAGGTGAAGAGTGTCTCTAAATGTCCTCAGACACACCTGTACAGGTGAAGAGTGTCTCTAAATGTCCACAGACACACCTGTACAGGTGAGTGGTGTCTCTAAATGTCCTCAGACACACCTGTACAGGTAAATGTCCAGTTCTACCTTTGTAATAATGTTTGTGTCTGTGTTTGAAAACCCGGATGTGGATTCTCTGCAAACACAACACAGGAAGAACCGGCTGTTCCTCTGATTACTCTCAGGACGGTCGGACTGGTTTCTACTGCACCAAAACCTCAGGACAAAACTAGGTCTAAACCAGGACTAAACCAGGACTAAACCAGAACTAAACCAGGACAAAACCAGGACTAAACCAGGACAAAACCAGGACTAAACCAGGACAAAACCAGGACTAAACCAGGACAAAACCAGGTCTAAACCAGGTCTAAACCAGGACAAAACCAGGTCTAAACCAGGTCTAAACCAGGACTAAACCAGAACTAAACCAGGTCTAAACCAGGACAAAACCAGGTCTAAACCAGGTCTAAACCAGGTCTAAACCAGGACTGAACCAGGACTGAACCAGGACAAAACCAGGTCTAAACCAGGACTAAACCAGAACTAAACCAGGACTAAACCAGGTCTAAACCAGGTCTAAACCAGGACAAAACCAGGTCTAAACCAGGTCTAAACCAGGACAAAACCAGGTCTAAACCAGGTCTAAACCAGGTCTAAATCAGGACAAAAGCAGGTCTAAACCAGGTCTAAACCAGGACTAAACCAGAACTAAACCAGGTCTAAACCAGGACAAAACCAGGTCTAAACTAGGTCTAAACCAGGACAAAACCAGGTCTAAACCAGGTCTAAACCAGGACTAAACCAGGACTAAACCAGGTCTAAACCAGGTCTAAACCAGGACTAAACCAGGACTAAACCAGGACTAAACCAGGTCTAAACCAGGACTAAACCAGGACTAAACCAGGACTAAACCAGGGCTAAACCAGGACTAAACCAGGTCTAAACCAGGACTAAACCAGGACTAAACCAGGACTAAACCAGGTCTAAACCAGGACTAAACCAGGTCTAAACCAGGTCTCAACCAGGTCTAAATCAGGTCTAAACCAGGACTAAACCTGGACTAAACCAGGATTAAACCAGGTCTCAACCAGGACTAAACCAGGTCTCAACCAGGACTAAACCAGGACTAAACCAGGACTAAACCAGGTCTAAACCAGGACTAAACCAGGTCTAAACCAGGTCTCAACCAGGACTAAACCAGGACTAAACCAGGACTAAACCAGGTCTCAACCAGGACTAAACCTGGACTAAACCAGGATTAAACCAGGTCTCAACCAGGACTAAACCAGGTCTAAACCAGGTCTCAACCAGGACTAAACCAGGACTAAACCAGGACTAAACCAGATAATAATATAAATAATGCATTAGTCTTGTACAGTGCGTTTCGAGGCACTCAGAGTTTCTCATCTGCCCCAGTTTTCAACAAATTATGGCTCTGTTGTTCACATTTTCTCCAACAGAGAGGAAACTAAAAACACATTTGTCTGTGTTTCTTTACCATGTCACTGTTATTATCAATTCTTTTCAAAGCGTACGCTGCAGCTTCATGTACTTTGGATTACTGTAGTCTACATGACAGAAAATTGTATGGATTTCCTTAGTTTTTTCTGTTTTTTTTTTTTTTTTTTTTTTTTTTTGTATGCGCTGCAATTTCTGAAAAAAATATGTTTCCCAGTTTTCGGTAAAATCAGTGGTTCCCAATCTTTTTGGTCTTGCTCCTGGGCTTTGTCGCGCCTCACTCATGTTCAGAATAAAACCTCTGTGTTTATTTGTACAAACAAATTCACTGTTACCTTCTGATAACACAGATTTTCTGGCATTTTTTGCATTGAAAATCAAATTCAAATAAAAAACATAAAAATAACAATACATATGAAAAATTATAATGAGCAAATCTAACAGAACGACAAAATAATAATTAAAAACATAAGAAAACTATTATTATTTTATGTTCAAAATGAAAAAAAAAACAATTTAAAAACAGATATTAAAACTAAAAATATGTAACAAAATATAACAGACCTATTAAAATATTATTTCTAGCAGTTTAACCTTTTCCTCTTGAGCTGCTTTTTCATTAAAGTCAAAATATGGCAAATATTTCCTTCAGATGATGAAATAATTCCCTGTACCCCCTGCAAAGCACTCGCGTCCCTGTAGGGGTCCCGTACCACTGGTTGGGAAACACTGCCATAGACAATTTTTTTAAAAAGTCTGAAAGAAACGTGCAAAAAAAGAATCATAAACAGGTCATCAGCTCCAGACAACGGCCAAATGCTGGGAGAGTTTCATGTTCGAGTGAGCGCCTGATTTAGTAAAGAGTACTCCATCATGATCTGAGAAAAAAACAAACAACAACATAAAAAACACATTATTATTAAGTATTAAAGTCAAGGTAAATCTGTTTTCCCATGAAATAAAAGGATCCAAAGTGCTCAGGAAGTTTTTATCAATTAGTTTTTCTGTATTGAAGGTGCTTTTTGGTGTTTGGCAACAAAGAAGCTGCAAAATTAAGAAAAAACAAGGCGCTCTTCATTTATCTGAAGTTTAAAAAGCCTTTATTTCATGTGGCTTTATGTTTTTAATTTTTTTAAAAACAGAGCGTGCTGGGTTTAACTTAGCGTTGTTTATCTGTTCTCAACATTTTTGATTAATCCTACATAAAACCAAGTCATTCATTAAACTTATCACATACACATATAAAATACAATAAAACAAACATTCAGCCCAGCAGTAGCTCAGTTGGTAGAGCTGCTTGTCCACTAACCAGAAAGTTGGTGGTTCAAACCCAGCTCCCACTGTTGTGTCCTTAAGCAAGACATGTGCCCCCCCTTGGCTCTGGTGTCTGTACACACTGGAGAGTGTGAGGGAAAAAGCCTTTGCACAGTGGCAGTGAACAATAAAGTAAAATATAAACTTTTTAAATCAAAAGGGACATGAAACTAATCTTTTCTGTTTCCTAAAATCAGAAAACGGCTCTCGCTGTGAACACTCAGGGGCCCCGGGGCCGCCTCTCTCTGACAGCCCTCGGCCGGGGCCAATCACGGCGCGTCTGAAGGCACCTGAGGAATCCCGCGCACCTGGACCAATCAGCGGCGAGCTCCGGAGAACGTAACCTTTTATGGCAAAACGCTGGCCTCGCTCCGCCGTAAATAAAGCCGGCGCTCTTCCGCGGAGCGCCCGACTTCCCCCGGAGGAACAGAAGCAGCAGCAGCAGCCCCACCGCCGTCAGCTCCGCGGACAGCAGACCCAGACCCTCACCTGACCACCGCTCACCTGCACAGGTAACCGGCACGGCGCACACGCGTAAAATCAGTCTCTGTCGTTACACACCGTGACGCTTGGAGCATCTTTAGCCAAAATTTACAGCTTTCTTTAAAAACTTTGACGCGAACAGTTCACGCTGCAGCTCAACCCAACTTTTTCCCACACGAGGTGAAAAGTTACAGATGTTTTTAGCTCAGCTAAAAATTTAAATGATTGCTTTTTTTTTTTTGGCCGCGTTATCCGCAGCAGATCTTTGCCAACTTCTTAAATTGTAAAAGTTATTTCAGTGTTGTTGCTTTTTTCTTCTTTTAATGTCGTTAAACTTGTTTTATGTTTTATTCTGGCTCTGTAGTCTGAACGCGACACATCTGTATTTATTTTGACCATCCTTTGCGTGTCTTTGTAGATTCGTGATCATCTTTTTTACTTGTAATGTTTTAAAAAGGCTCACAGTGTAGCTTACAATCTTAAAAAGGCAATTGAATGTTTTTAAAAATACAATTATTAGCCTATTAATTTCCTTGTAGCTGCTGAAATCATGTCAAGTTTTCAGCAGTTGTGGAGGAAGTACTCTGTTAAATAAAAGTATCATAAGATTTTCTGCTAAAGTACTTTCAAATGTACTCGTTTTTAGGCTACTAGTATTTCACATGGACTCAGTAAATAAAAAAATGTGTTAAATGTGAGGGATTTGGCTGAAAAACTGTCAAAACCTGTGGGTGTGGTCTTCTGTGTTTTTTTTTTTTTTTTTTTTTTTTTTTTTTTTTTTTTTTTTTTTTTGTGTTTGTTTCTAAGGAGCACAACTTTACAGATACTTCTTAAATATAGGTGTTGTTTGTCTACAGTGAGGGCACAGCAAAAACTAAAGATTTTAAACTAAATCTCAAAATACTTCAACCCAGTTCCTAAACGTGGTGGAGTAAGAAGTAAAATAACCTTCTGTAAAGTATGGCCGACTTCCTGTTGGGTTTAGGGCAGGGCCATCATGTCATTTTTTGCCTGTGCTGACACGTTCTCTGATCCTGCAGAGTTTAATTTTTTCTACCTCCAAAAAGATTTGATCGCCTCCCAAAAGCACAATGTAATCTGATTTTTTTTTTTTTTTTTTTTTTTTTTTTCCAGGGGTCGAAACTGAGACGTTTTTCAATTTAATTTTTTAATTTTTTATTTTTTTTCTGGTGAAATGTTACTTTTGCAAACTTTAATTTTAGGTCGATGTTGGATTAAAGTTAACAAATGTCCTTAATCTGCAAGAACCCATTCATTGCAATGACATATTACTGGTGTTACCACGGTAACAGTTATAGACGGGGGCATGACCTCATTTGCTTTTATGTTCAGAATAACATGAAGGATGTGTGCGCCAAATTTTTTTTAGTCTACGTCAAACTAAATTTCTTGGTCCCATTCAAACTGTGTAGGGGGCGCTGTAGAGCCATATTTTTGACTTTTGGCCGTGTGTGTGGGTGATTTTTGCCGGAGTCTGTTGGATAAAAACCTGGGGGAGGTATTAATTAAAGTATGAGTGGCATGATTTTGTAGGTCCCAGGTTTTGCCTAATATGGGCGACTTCCTGTTGGGTTTAGGGCGGGGCCAGGTCTCAGGTTGAGCTTGTCCTGACGTGTTCTGTGATCCTGCCAAGTTTTTTATTTTTCTATGTTGAAATAAGTTTGATTGGCTCCCATTGGCAGAATGCATTTTCCAAATTCCAGGCCACAACAACGGCCGCCTTCTAACATAACCTGGACCTCACTTTAAAAAAACAAACCGGTTCTTCCTCTTAAAGCACTTTTTAGGTCACTGGGACACGTTTAAAAAAAATATTTAACATGGAAAAAGCTTTTTTTTTCTTTTCTTTTTGCTCATCAACCCCTGTCCTGATTGTACATGGCAAAAAGGAATTTATTTTTAACTCTAAATGCAGTTTGTACACATAATTCTAACATATTTGTAAATAAAACATGCATTATTTACCATTTATAGATGCAAAGTATTTTGTTTTTGTTTGTGCAGGGATTCCCAGTCCTGATAGGTCTCTGATTAGTCCTAAAACAGATTTAATCCATTTTTACTTTGGTCTAAACTCAGCTTCTTCCTCTTAAAGCCCTAAGGGGCGGGGCTACACTCACTGTTATCCAATGGAATTATAAGGAATTATTTCCCACAATGCACTGAGAAAATGGTGGATGTGGTGGTGATGTTTTTGTTTGTGTATTGTTTAGCCTCTGACTGACAGAGTTACAGAGGAATTAACAGGAATTAACAGGATTTAACATTTCTGTATTGGAAAACAAATTGATTTTAATGTGAGTCAGTGAGGAAGAGAGGGAGTCATTAGAAAATACTTTTTAAAATTAATTTATTAACGTCTCTGTCAAATATCATCACCCGAGCATAAGAAATGACAGGATGAGAGCAAAAAATACTTTTCTTCTGGGGCAGATGGATGGAAACATGGCTGCCGTCCCGCCTCCTGTGTTTGACTCTCACTGACGGGGCCGGCCCCTGCTGTAGGCAGACTGGGCAGCTGCAGAGGGCCCCACAGACATTAGAGGGGCCCCAGGTTTATTGCTCACTTTCTGATTTGATTAATTTGCTCACTCTATTTGAAAATTCTGCATTTGTGGTGGGGGCCAATGCTGTCTACTTCCTGTTTACCTGGGCCCCCCTGCTAAACTTGCTAATTAAAAAAAAAAAAAAAAAAAAAGTCAAACTTTCATCCCAATAGAAAAAGTCAGTGTTTTTTAAAGAAGTTAAAATGCTGTATAGTAAAACTTTAAAAAAATGACTTGGCCCCCAGTTCTATCCTGCTTAGGGCCCCTGAAAGTTCAGGACCGGCACCGCACACTGACAGGCTCATGCAGGCAAGGAGGGGGTCTTGACACAACAATAATATGCAACGCCGGTTGCGGGAATCTAACCGCCAACCTGTGTGTGATGTTAATGGCGCTGTGCTCTTCCAGAACATGGACGACGAAGATGTTGCTGCCCTGGTCGTGGACAACGGCTCTGGAATGTGCAAAGCTGGCTTCGCCGGAGACGACGCCCCTCGCGCCGTGTTCCCCTCCATCGTGGGGCGGCCCCGTCACCAGGTACCCACCCCAGAAGATCTGTGTCCTGCTGCCTTGCTCCTGGGTTATTTCTCGAGTAAGAAGTTAATCTGAAGCTGTGGTTGTCTCTCAGGGCGTGATGGTGGGAATGGGACAGAAGGACAGCTACGTGGGAGACGAGGCCCAGAGCAAGAGGGGCATCCTGACTCTGAAATACCCCATCGAGCACGGAATCGTCACAAACTGGGACGACATGGAGAAGGTCCGCCCCCGATGCATGCAGATGATTTAAAACAAGCAGAAATAATTTGTTTTTGTGTTGCATGATCTCTTATTTTTGACCTAATGCAGATCTGGCATCACACTTTCTACAACGAGCTGCGCGTGGCCCCTGAGGAGCACCCCGTCCTTCTGACAGAGGCCCCGCTCAACCCCAAGGCCAACAGGGAGAAGATGACTCAGGTAGGTCACCACCAGGACGGTTCCCGACCTCAGGAGAACACACCACGAACTCCTGCACAGGTCACAGCTGGCAGTGGGTTAGGATGAGTCCAGGGGCCCAGTCACATGTTCCTGTTTTCTAAATCCACTTTTTGTAGAGGACAGTTTACAAACAAGAGTTTCCAAAGTGCTGCACATGAAACAATAAATAACTATTCCTTTATTTAGCTCCACAAGTTCCCAGTAAATAAGAGCGGTATAAATAATAAATATGAAATGATAAAAGACAACAGAGGACCACACAACTCGTGCAGAGTTAAAAACCAGAATAAAAGTGGGTCTACAGACGAGACTTAAGTACACTGCAGGGCTGTTCTGACCTGAAGGGGGCAGTGTTTCACAGTTTGGGCCGAGCACAGAGAAGGCGTCTTGGTCGTCTCTGGAACAGCGGCACGTTTTACGACTTTTAAAATCATTATGTGACTAACAGAAAACAAATGCTTTACTGATGACAGGACCAGCAGAGTACAGCTCTGTTGCGCTCTGGCACAAAGGGAGCATTGTCTCTTGTGATCTTTTGTGGCTAGATGGATTCAAAAATCTTGTACTTTTTAAAATATTTTTAGTGCAGAATTATTCCACTGCTTGTGTTATTGACATTGTGTTTTTGTTCCAGATCATGTTCGAGACGTTTAACACTCCTGCCATGTACGTGGCCATCCAGGCCGTCCTGTCACTGTACGCCTCCGGTAGAACCACAGGTAAGATTCAAATACAATGTTCCTACAGCGCCATCTGCTGGACAAGGAATGCAGTTGGCTGTGACGTGTCTGTAATGACTGTGGGTAACTCTTGATACAGGTCCTGCTCCCACACAAGCTTTAAGACTCTTAAAGGAAAATGTATGGCGTACATCGAGCTGAAATTGAATTAAAATCTTCGAGGTTAAAGATGCACAGATCTGATGTTTGCAGAGACTGAAAACATGCACATTTCTGTTATTTTAGTTCCATAAATCCACTGGAGATCACATTCTACTGCAATATGAGGTTAATATAGTGGCTGCACTGAAACAAACTCTCATTGGCCCAAACCACGCTGTCCCGTCTCTGGAACAGTGGGTGGACCTTTACTTCAGGTCAGACGGGCGTTTAAAAAAAAAAAAGACTCCTTTCAAAAAGTGGTGGTTTAGACTCAGGATGATGGCAGTGATCTGTTTTAATGCATCCCTAGTTATGGGAGTCATTATTTTGAAACCCGTCCTGTCACAACTGGAGGGACTGTATATTTTGAGACTGATATTAACACCAGCTTTGGTTATTGGACTGGACAACCTGACCTAGTGAGGGTCTGTGCAGGTCCATGGACAGATCTGAACTTTGTTTAACCTCAAACCTTAATCTTCTCATCGCAGGAATCGTGATGGACTCCGGAGACGGCGTCAGCCACACGGTGCCCATCTACGAAGGCTACGCTCTGCCTCACGCCATCCTCAGGCTGGACCTGGCCGGGAGAGACCTCACAGATTACCTGATGAAGATCCTGACTGAGAGAGGCTACAGCTTCACCACCACAGGTATTTACCGTACTCCTGCTCCGGATCCTGGCTCACAGCTGCAGCAGGGCCCCTGGGAGCGGGAGGGCTGCTCCATTATGGAAAAAATCATAATTGGAATAAAGATTTTATTTTTTTAACTGTTGTACTGCCAAAGTAATAACCTGTAGAGGAAGAGTAGTTTTATCATTTATTAACTGATCCAGAGATCCTAGTACAAGACGAAAACGTTCTGGACAAAGACAAGAGTGCATCTAGTTTTAACAGCTCTGCAAAGTCCCTACGTATGGACATTAGGGCTGCAACTAATGATTATTTTGATAATCCATTAAGCTCTCAGTTACTACTTTGATTTAATAATCAGATGGAAGCGCGAGTAAAATGGTTAACTTGGTGTTTTATAGTTTTTGTTAAAAATCGGTGATAATGCTACTAAAATCACTTTAAATTAAACAAAATTAAATCAGACAAAGCTACAAGCTTCTTGAAGATTTTTATATAGAGCATATATATAAAATCATCTGTAATACATGTAAGATTTATTCAAAAACACAATGTACATTGTTTTTAACTGTTTACTGCTCTATCTAGGTAAAAAAAAAATCCTCCCCTCACAGCACCTGGTATGTGTCAGAGTCTGTTAAACATCCCAGTTGGTGATTATTTCAATCATCGATTATAATAAATTAATCTGATTCGTTGTTGCAGCCCTAATGGCCATAAAGAGCATGCACGTCATTCAGAGTCCAATTGTTTTTTTTCACACTGAGAGCCAAAATTGTAATCAGAATTTAAAATGTGATTAATTGCGCCGCTGCTGACGGATCACGCCGCCGCATGGGTTAAATGCAGAGATTATATTTGTCTCTGTACAACAGCAGCCTGAACATTACTCCCTGTAGGTTTGGCACAGCTGAGGAATCAAAATGGCAGTGTACCCTCAGATTTGCCCTGAGGAGCCCGCTCTAACCGCGCCCTCTCCGTTGCAGCCGAGCGGGAGATCGTGCGCGACATCAAGGAGAAGCTGTGCTACGTGGCTCTGGACTTCGATCACGAGATGCAGACGGCCGCCTCCTCCTCGTCTCTGGAGAAGAGCTACGAGCTGCCGGACGGTCAGGTCATCACCATCGGCAACGAGAGGTTCCGCTGCCCCGAGTCCCTGTTCCAGCCCTCCTTCCTCGGTAAGACTCGCAAAAACTGACGAGAGGTTTGTGGTGAGAGGAGAGGGTTAAAGAAGGAGGCTCCCAACGTGACCCAGAACAGAATCTCTGTCCCATCTCATGCAAACTCAAACAATCAAATATATTTTAGTGTCCAAGGGGAAATTTGTCCTGGGCAACTGCAGAACATGGAGCTGTTTGAGGAAGCAGGTTTAGTCCAGGCTCCTCCTCCTGCTGCCTGAAGGAGCGCTCTGATTGGATAACTCACTTCCTATTTCACAGGAACACTGAAAGAATTAAGAGTTTAAAAAACAGTGCTTTAACTTTTTATGAATTTATACTTTAACATTTTAGTCTATTTAGAAATTTACTTTATACAATCATTTATCAATGCAATGTTATGCAAATAGACGCATTTTTTAATTGTAACCTTGCTTTTTTTTTTTACTTTAACAATGTCAGATTTAAAAAAAAAAAAAACCCAATAAAATACACTACACTTTAAATCTCTAAATTATTGATATAATTAAAATTTGCCAAAAAGGGCAGTGTACAATATTTAGATGAATTACTTTTTTCATGCTTCTATATACTGTGAGTACAAAAGAAATGACTAACCTGTGCTCTACATCACTTTAATGTTAAACCTGAAAATCACCTCCAGTCACATGACGGACTTTTCCTCTAAAATGGCCGCCTTCTCAGGTTTACTGTTGCCATGGTGAATCCTCCCGATAAACTCAGAGTTGAGACTCTACTCCAAACCTGTTTTCTGAAACCAGAAACTCTGAGGGGGATGAGTTAAGAATTAAACTCCTGCTTTGTGAAATGGGGCCCACATGAACACATTCATACAGTAACAGGACAGTTATCAACTCTGCAGTGCAAATACAGCAAAGTGGATTATTGCACCTTCCGTAAGTTAATAAATGGTCAGAATAAAAATAAATGAAACCAGTTTGGATAAGAATATAAAGGCAATAACAGGGTCAAATGGCAGCAGGTGAATCAGTGAACTCCTTGTTAAGCAAAATGATAGATGTTGGAATTAAAGGGCGCTTTATTCAGTTGGTTTTACACATGTAGGCCCTAGAGCGCCCCCTGAAGGCAGCAGCTCATAATCGGTGAATAAATCAAGGATCAGGCCACTGTAGGGAAGGGACCTTTAGCTCATAACTTGTTCCCCTTCACGGCCAGTGACCCCTAACCCATGCAGACGTCCTGTCGTGTCTCTGTCTTGTTTCTGCCGCTCGGAGACGAGTTAACAAACCTCCTCCTGCCGCCTCTGTGCCTTTCAGGGATGGAGTCGGCCGGCGTGCACGAGACGACCTACAACAGCATCATGAAGTGCGACGTGGACATCCGTAAAGACCTGTACGCCAACACCGTCCTCTCCGGGGGCACCACCATGTTCCCGGGCATCGCCGACCGCATGCAGAAGGAGATCACCAGCCTGGCCCCCTCCACCATGAAAATCAAGGTAACGCACCGTAAACAAACATCTGTGGGCCCTCTGCCACTTCCAGTTTCAGCATTGTTTAGGTGTTGTTCCTGTATATCAGTTTTTTTTGTCTCTGATGCAACTCTAAACCTGTCCAACTGTGACGTTACTGCCTCGTTGTTGGTGGAACAGATGAACCTGTTCCTGACAAAGAGGGCTCTAATCTAATTTGTGCACTCAAATGTTGTGCAAATGAAGCTTCAGTTGCACACGGTAATCCAAAGGAGCAACTAAAGAAGTCAGCTTTATTTTTTTATTGGTTACTTTAAAGGTGATATGAGCTGTGTATTTTTATATTTCACAATAATTACTCGTATTGTTGCAGATTTTATGTAAACCGGTTTAAATCAGATTAGTTTTACTGACGACAATGGTACAGAGTTATTAACAAATATATTTTACGTAATGGCAAAGTTTTTGTTTACATTTTTTGTTTTGGTTCTAAACCTGCATCACCAGTCGTCCAATCAGAAAAGAGATCATTGTTTTGCTTTAGACAGTACTGTTTTAAACCACTAGAGCACTGCTGCCCTGCTGTCAGGGCATTAAAAGTTCATTACTGTATTTTCCAGACTATAAAACGCACAAGCCAAAAAATAAGTTGCATTTTTTTGGGGGGAAATTTATTTTACAAAATCCAACACCAAGAACAGACATTTCATCTTGAAAGGCAAGTTATAGTAATAATAGAATAGAGAACAATAGGCTGAATAGGTGTGCGCTATGCTAACGTAACACATTGATGGTTATTCAGCTACATGAAGCATAAACAACGAACTGAATAGGTGTCTCGTATGTTAACGTAATATATTAACAGTTATTCACATAACTATAGCATAAAGAACATAATATAACAAGTTCACCAAACTCACCATCTCACTCCTAATCGCTAAATCCTTTAAATTCTTCATCCTCTGTGTCGCTTCTGAACAACTCCGCCAACTCCGGAGGTAGACGAAGCGCCGCTTCCTCCTCTGCGTGGCTGTCGTCAGACTCAGCATCAGCTCCATTTCCAATTATTCTGCTCTTTCTCAGTTGTCTTTATAGCCTAAGTTGTTAGTGGTAATGTTTACATTTTAAATTGTCAGTGGTACAGGTGCAGCAGATGCTGGTACACAAGCCTAGAGCGCCCTCTAACCAACACCTGAAATATTTTAATATACAAGTCACACCTGAGTATACGTCACTGTCCTAGCCAGACTATGGAAAAAGTGTGACTTATAGTCTGGAAAATATGGTAAATGGCATCAAAAAGCTAATAATGAAGTTAAATCATTGACAATATTTTTGTTTTCATATCCTACAGTGTGAGACAGAGGAACGAGTTTACTTGGAACCAAATTAAACAAACCTCAGCTGTTATTGTTCCTTTTATGAACTGTATTTTACGATGCTGGCAAATAATCCTGGACAGTTTAAGCAGCTGTTGTACGTTTGTGCCATTAAATTAGAGCAGAGCTGCAGGAGCCTGGGTCTGCTCACTCCTGCAGTTAACTTAAACAGTCCTGGGACAATCTGAAGCCAGCTTTGAGTTCTGAAACTGAACCTCTGACCGCAGCTCTTCTTGTCCTGTGTTCTTTCAGATCATCGCGCCGCCTGAGAGGAAGTACTCGGTCTGGATCGGAGGCTCCATCCTGGCCTCTCTGTCCACCTTCCAGCAGATGTGGATCAGCAAACAGGAGTACGACGAGGCCGGGCCCTCCATCGTCCACCGCAAATGCTTCTAAACTCTCCCCCGGCCCCCGCCAGCTCCTCACAACGACTGTTACACATCTGTCCTTTTTGTAGCTTTTCAAAACATTTTCAAACTGTCAATAAATGCCAAGGTTTGATAAACTGTTTTAAAGTGTCTTTTATTTGACTTTTACACAGTAAGAGCACTAATGAAGCTCAACAGTGCCCCCCTCTGGTGCCAGGAGTAGACTATCCATTTATTTTTTTTCTATAGGCTCTAATAAAAAAAAATTAAGAGTTTAAAAGCTTGACAGCAGCTAATCCGCTCTGTGGCAACTCAAAACATTGACGAATTTAAGTTTTAGAAAATCAGTGTTTAACTTTGCTTTTTGACAAGTTTCAGATGCATAGTAAGTGAAATTATTTGTTTTATGGTCTAAACTAATCAGAGCTGATTAGCCTCGGTTGAATTTGTAATATACTGTTTTTTTTTTTAAGTCAATGGTAAAATTTGCTGCACATCTTAATGTGAAGGGAGTTTGACACGTTGTCTTCCCAATAATCACTAAATAAAACTAAACTGCACTGTCTTGGTAATGTGGATGTCTGTCTGCAGTGTTGGACGAATGAAAGTGGGGAAAAAAACTAAATGAACAGTGGTGTAATCCATGTTGCTATCACCATGTGGTATACAGCAGATATTAGCATTACAGTTTTTATTTTATGTACTTTAGTTTTCCTTCAAACTTTCATATTTTATAACAGAAGGCAGGCAAAAAACAAACAGAACAAGAAGATGTGGGATTAAGTTGCTTATTATCCTTTACATCTAATAAAAGAAAAGCATAACGGACAAATCAAATACAATGGATGGTCGTCGCTTTTCATCAGCCTTTTCTTTCTGAAGCCTCAGGTTGAAGGTGAAGCGCTGCATTCTTCAGATGTTACTGATGTTAGGCCAACTCTGTTTTTTTTTTATTTGTCTGGCTGTCATGAAAATCTGCCAGCTTTGGACAAGTTTGTTTATATTCTGTAAATAAAAAGGCAGGTGAATACTACATCATGGCCCAAATACATCTTTAATGCAGTGGACACCTTGCTAAAGAGAAACTGAGAACCTGACCTGTGTGGCTTTTGTTTTGGGAATGTGGAATATAAAATATCTGAGACGCGCGAAATCTCTCCATATTGGTGAATTTGTAGGAGTTATTTGTGTTAATTAGTTTCCCAATGCTCTCCTTAATTTAAAGTGTAGACTATATTCAGTATAATTTTCCTGAGCAGTTTTTGATTTGCGTTCATGAACATTTGTGTGATTTCTGATGTATTCTCTCATAGAAGACTTTTAATATTTTTAATGCAATAGTCGCCGAGCTGAAGATATTTATAAAAGTCAGTAAGTTCTTGATTATCTTTACCAGACAGAACACAGCAGCTCTTTCCCGCTCCGCTGAGGGAAACTCCTGTCTTGGATCATGGACGGGAATCGCGTCCTGGCCACATTTATGCATTCATTTCTTTATGAGGATGAAATTGTTTCACTAAGTCTAAGCAAATACCAAATACTCTGACCCACTGAGTCTGAACATCGTCTGTAACCTGACTAAACTCTGCAGTGGTTTAACAATAACGACTCTGTGGCCTTCCATTTTGCTACATAATGGTGATGTTTAATATTTAAATTAAAATGTGTGTGTTTGTGTGATGTTTTCTTTTTGTTTTTATTTATTTGTTGTAGTTGTGTGCAGTTTTCTCATCAGGAACAGGTTTGGTTAATGGCGTTAGTTAATTATCACTGTAAGAGCCACTTTGAGTTTTTTTTCTTGTACAAAATCTTCTATTTAGAATATTATCAACTTAGTCATCTGAGCTTTCTTAATCACAACAAAAAACATTTAAAAATAAACCAGCTGTACTTGTTTTTTTTTTTAGAGTTTTATCTCTTGTTTTGTCTTATATCCAAGAGATGTGGAAGTTTTGTAGTTTGTATAATTGTGTGAAAAACAAATAAGTCTTGAGTCAAAGTTGTCTTTGTGGCTTTTTTTCTCTTGCAAGAGAACGAGCGAAGAAGAGAAGAGCGAAGGTCAGAAAAACTCAGAGCAGGTTTTTTTACACAGACGTTCCACTGAACTTAAACATAAAGAGAAAAAAACAGGAAGAATCTGTGGACATACAGTAGTTCCTCTGAGAAAGGTGTGAGCTCAGGTACGTGACTAAAATTAAGTATTTTGTCAACCACAGACGCAAATAACTTTATTAAATTATTGGCTTTATTACATTTAAAATAGCTAAAATGACTACATTATTGGTAATTATTAAATGATCAGTCCCTAAAAGTCCGGGTCCTGACTCAGTCTCGAACCCTGAAAGTCTCGGCTTAGACTCGGTCTGGGTTCACTCTGGTCTCGGTCTGGTCTTTGTCTCAATGACTACAGCGTTGACCCTGTCCCTGCTCTGAGATCCTGGTGAAGAGTTTTATCTGTGGCTCAGGAGTAAATAATATCCCAGGAACAGTGAACACAGCACGGACAGGAATAAGATGTAGGTCCACTTCTTGCGTTTGCGGAGGAACTCGTCCTGGAGCTGCCTGTAGCTCTGCGACTGCTCTTTCAGGTTCTGCTTTAACTCCTGACACTGACTCTCCAGGATCTCCTTCCTCTCCTGATCCCAGTCCTGTCGTTTCCTCTCCGTGTCTTTCCGGAGCTGCTCCAGTCGTTTCTCCGCCTTCTGCCTCTCCTCTGCCTCAGACCGAGCTCTCCTCTCCGCCTCCTCCAGCTTTCTCTTCCACTCCTGACGCACAGATTCTTCTTGTTTTCTGCGTCTTTTGGCCTCCTCCTCCTGCTCTTTCTTCCTTTCCTGCCGTTCTTGGTTTAAACGCTCGTCTTTTTCCTTGAGCTGCCCGTCTCTCAGCGCCCTCTCTTGCTCGAACCTTTTATTGCACTCAGAGATTTGATTTTTGAGCGTTTTGAGCTCCTTCTCATGCTGCATCTTCACCTCCTCCTCTCTTCTCTGCATTTCAAACATTTCTTTAGTGAAGCCACAGTCCTTCTCCACCATTTGCTCAATTTTTCTCAGTAATTCCACAACTTGTGTGCGATTAGTTTCGTCTTTATTATTTAAGACATGACACCTGTTTTCACATTCCCTCATTATGTCCTTAACAAAGTCATCACACTCTTCGATGTAGCTCTCAAAAGACTGGCTCCCCAGTTCGTCGCCTCTCGTAAAAACGACCAGGACAAAGTCTGCGGCCTTTTTCCCGAACACCTTTTTGATGAGCTCCAGGGAGTCTCTGTCTTCTGGGCTCATGTTCCCGATCGGCAGCACCAGCAGAAAGGCGTGAGGGCCTGGAGGTAACAGAGAGACGCAGTTGGAAAGCTCTTGGTAAAGTGGTTGATCTTTGAAACTCTTGTCGAACAAAGGCGGCGTGTTCACGACAGCGACATGGCGTCCTTCAACCATCCCAAACACTTTCTCACAGCTTGTGTTTGCTTTTTTCGGAGCAGCTTTTGGTTTGAAAAAGTTCTTTCCTAAAATAGTGTTTGCGGTAGCGCTCTTCCCACTGCCACTTCTTCCCATCAGAACAATCCTAAGACCCATCGGGCTCATAGACACCTCTGGAGTTTTCAGTCCTTTGCGTTGCTCCAGAATCTTCTCGATTTGAGCTTCCATGAACATGTCTTTGGTGAAACTTCTGACGCCCCCTTGTGTGAGTTTCTCCACTGTCTCCATCATCTCCAGGACCTGCTGACTGTCCCTGATGTTCAGGTACAGCGCCCTTCCTCCACAGCTCTGACACAGCTCCTCAATGTCCACGCGAGTTTCTTTGGGGAAGTTCACAGCAGAGACCGCAGCAGCGTCCGACTCCACAGTGAGCAGAACCACAGTGAAGTCGCCGACCCGAGAGCTGCACGTGTTCTGTAGTATTTCTAACTCATTCTTGTCTTCGCCGGTGAGGGGAGCCACCGGTAGAACCAGGATGAAGGCATGGATGCCCTCAGGACCACAGAGATGCAGCTGAGGCACTGCTGCATCACTGCCTCCAGAGGTTTTCCAGACAGAGCCGGCAGCTCCACCAGAGACACCCAACGCCCACACACCTCTCCCTGATGTTTAACACACTGCCCTGGGCTGCTGGCTGCAGGACGCCCTGTTCTCCCTAAAATGGACTCAGCTGCTGAGGTCTTCCCTGCTCCTCTCCTCCCACACAGAACCAGGTTCAGAGATGGCTTTTTGTTTTTTCTGACGGTAAGAATTAAACCAGTGTCTTCCTCCTGAGATGGTTCATGTCCCAAGTACTCTCCATGGTTCTCTTTTATAATTTGTCCCACTCGTGTTAAAAGCTCTGGTAACCCCAGGTTCTTTTGGTTCAGATATCTGTATCTACACCTGATGATCATGTCTCTTAAATGTGGATCACTCATATATTTGTCCATGAATCCTGGCGTCTCTTCTCTGGGTGGTGATATCAGCACCAGTGAATGGTCAAAGGCCTGCTCACTGAACTCCTCCAGGACTGACTGTAGTCTGGTTTTGTGTTGCTCAGTGAAGTCTTCAGGCTGTAGAACCAGCAGGAACACATGAGGACCAGGGGCAGAGGCTTCTGTGATCTCTGTTATTAACTCTGTCAGTCTGTCTGCAGAGAGCTCAGGCTGAAGCAGGTCTGGAGAGTTGATGACTGTGAGGGTTTTGTCTTTGAATGAAGCGCTGCCTTTGACACATCGGGTTAAATCTTTGGTGAACTCTTTCTTTCCCAAGATGAGGTTTCCCACAGAGTTCCTCTGGCTCCAGCTGTTCCCCAGAAGAACCAGCCTCAGCTCAGACACTGGAAATAAAACACATAAAATTAACATTTATTTATGAACCAAAGAATTATTATTTAACCTGCTGCAAAATCACATTTACAGTCTGATAACAGAGCTATGGAAACCTCAACAGCAACACGGCCAAAATACACACTGCTTATTAAATCTATGACAGAAGCTAACATTGATAATGAGACATCTGTGTTTGCTCTGTTAATGTCTGTCCAGTAGAGGGCACTGTTGGTTCAGGTATCAGATGTTGAGATTCCAGAGTGTTTTCAGCTTTATTAGTTGGTGCTGCATGCAGTTTGTGATTTGGAACAAGATTGAACACCTCCCCACAGAAATATATGAGCCTAAACTGACAGCAAAACATCCTGGCTTGGGACTGGCACAAAACACAGTTGCTGGATTACTTCGGTAACAATCAATAATGAAATAACTGCCAATAACATAATAATTTTGGCACTTTTAAATCTAATAAAGCCAATAACATAATAACTTGGCAATGTAATATTTTTAGCCAATAATGTTGACTACGCAGCATCCAAGAGAGACACAGACAAAACCTAAAAATTTGCTTGGATAAGAGACAAAACATCTAAAACTCCAGCTGATTCATTTTTAAATCAGATGTTGTGATTTAGATTACAGCTTAGAAAAATTAGCACAAGAAAAAAAAAACTCAAACTGGCTACATTAATATCACGTTATTGACTCAAAAACATTACAACACTGTTGCCAAGTTATGACATTATTGGCAGGTATTGCATTATTAGCCATTATTACATTATCAGTTGCTATATCTTCCCTTATTAAATATAGTTATGGTCAAAATATTAGTGCCCTTTAATGAAATCACATACTATCTTTATCTTTTCAATGGCCATAAACCAGGCTGTTTTTTATTGTGTTTGATCAAAGAACAAAGACATCTGCAGTGAGTTTCTGACTCAGTCACTTCGTCTCCTGAGGGACCTTAACTCAGTCTCCCAGGGGCCCTGAGCCTGGTCCCCAAACCTCATGTTGATGTGAAAACACTAAACCACACAGGGCTAATCATTCTGACCATCTCAGTTTTTACTTTATTTACCAGAGAAGAACTCTTGAATATTTACTTTACTTTCCAAAGTGAATGAGGCCATATCTCTGATGAATGATTTACTATTTAGGTCTGAGTCTGGTACTTTGACCTTTCAGCACATGTCAATATATAACTGTATTCTCAATACGTTTGGGTTTACAGCTAAAATAACAAAACTTGTGTCAGTGTCCAAATACTTATGAACCTAACTGTATATGACTGTTTTCCACTGTGGCCCCAGGCACAGCTGGAGCGATTCCACCTGGAGAGACTTAAACTATCTCAGGTGAATGAGTGAAGTGTAACAAATGATTTAGTGGAGGAATAAACCTTTGAGAGGCAAAGGTGGCAGGCTGTGACTGAGAAAAGAAATCACAGTCTTCCTGGGTGAATTTATGCTACAGCTTCATTTCTCAGGTTTAATTTTTCAAATACAAAATGATGATGTGCTGTCAATTTCAGAACAAGTGGCAGAACGTCATGATTTTCAGAACAAGTGGCAGAACGTCATCATTTTCAGAACAAGTGGCAGAACGTCATCATTTTCAGAACAAGTGGCAGAACGTCATCATTTTCAGAACAAGTGGCAGAACGTCATCATTTTCAGAACAAGTGGCAGAACGTCATCATTTTCAGAACATGTGGCAGAACGTCATCATTTTCAGAACATGTGGCAGAACGTCATCATTTTCAGAACAAGTGGCAGAACGTCATCATTTTCAGAACAAGTGGCAGAACGTCATCATTTTCAGAACATGTGGCAGAACGTCTTCATTTTCAGAACAAGTGGCAGAGCGTCATCATTTTCAGAACAAGTGGCAGAACGTCATCATTTTCAGAACATGTGGCAGAACGTCTTCATTTTCAGAACATGTGGCAGAACGTCATCATTTTCAGAACATGTGGCAGAACGTCATCATTTTCAGAACATGTGGCAGAACGTCATCATTTTCAGAACATGTGGCAGAACGTCATCATTTTCAGAACAAGTGGCAGGACGTCATCATTTTCAGAACATGTGGCAGAACGTCATCATTTTGGCCTGATCTGTAAAGAAGGCCATGGTGCAGGAACGTACAGGTCGTAATCAGTAAGAGGCCGGGACTGACCCATGTACGGTGAGGTCAGCTGATGTTAGTGAGGCCGAAAGTTAATCATTTAACTTGATAACAGTGAGATTTATTTGCTGTTGGGAGTGTAGTGTACAGACAGACAGACAACATACATTATAAGATTACTTTCTATTGAGCAATAAGGAAATGTCTGGGTATTTTTCTTCAGGAGCAGAGGACCAGACCTGAGCCAGGATCCTGGTCAGGACCCAGCCGAGGATTACTGTGCAGGTTTTAGGAGCTTCCAGAGGAAACCCACCCAGACACAGAGAGAACCTGCAAACTCCTCACAGAGAGCCCCACACGATCTCAGAATCAAACCAAGGACCTGATGGTGTGAGGCGAGAGTGCTAACCAAACAAATGAGACACAATTTTGTTTTTGTTGTAAGAAAAATAACATTTCAATAAGATATTATTTTGAGCAATAAAAAATCCAATAAAATCACAGTGCAGCCTTTTTGAATTTTGTGTTTGTGATGAAGTCTGCAGGAGAGCGAGAGAAGTCTGGAGGCACAGCAGTTTCCTCTTTACTCATCTTCATAAACTTTACATTCAGGTTGAGCTGCAGTGAATCTCATTTTAGAGACTCACTCTTTATGGATTTGTTAAATCTATGAAACAAATTATGTTCTGACAAAAAGCTGTTGCAAATAATTCCGAGCTTTAATTTGATAAAAAACAATAAAATGTGAATGAAGATAATTAATTTGAGAATATATTTAGTGTTGTGATTGTGGCAGAGTGGTTAGCACTGTCGCCTCACAGCGAGAGGAGTGAGGTCTTTCTGTGGAGTTCTCTGTGAGTCTGGGTGGGTTTCCTCCATCGACCTACAACAGACACACACACATCTGCACATATGAATCTGTTCTGTTGCATTTTACTCCTCATAACCATTCTGTACCTATTTTACCTTTTACTGGTGTTTTTGTAAAAACTGAGCGACTGTGACTGAGTAATGTCCCGTTTCTGTCAAAGTCTAAGTCTGATCCTGGAGCTTGGTCCTGACCAGGATCCTGGCTCAGGTCTGGAGCAGCAGCTTTAAAGCACAGGGCAAATACAGAGGACACATTTCCTACAGGGATAATAAAGCCTGCCTTCCCTTCACTTATTTATCCCTGAGTGACTCTGACCTGCATCACTTCAGTGGAAATGTTTACTCTCAGTACTCACAGTACTCTCAGTACTCTCAGTACTCACAGTACTCAGTACTCTCAGTACTCTCAGTACTCTCAGTACTCTCAGTACTCACAGTACTCACAGTACTCTCAGTACTCACAGTACTCTCAGTACTCACAGTACTCTCAGTACTCTCAGTACTCACAGTACTCTCAGTACTCTCAGTACTCTCAGTACTCTCAGTACTCACAGTACTAACAGTACTCACAGTACTCTCAGTACTCTCAGTACTCTCAGTACTCACAGTACTCACAGTACTCTCAGTACTCTCAGTACTCTCAGTACTCACAGTACTCTCAGTACTCTCAGTACTCTCAGTACTCACAGTACTCACAGTACTCTCAGTACTCTCAGTACTCTCAGTACTCACAGTACTCGCAGTACTTACAGTATGGAGGTAGAGCTTGGTAACTCTGGCTGAGCTTCAGGGGCCTCACGTCTGCCACTGTGGAAAACAAAAACATAACAAATATTAAAACCTGACCAAACCTTCAGTTATCGCGGAGCTCACCGCTGCATTCACTGTGAGCTGATGACGCTGTGTTTTTACCAGAGCTGCAACTAACGATTATTTTGATAATTGATTAATGTGTCAATTACTTTTTTGTTTAGTCGATTAATAATCAGATAGAGGAACGCAAGTAAAATGGTTTAAAACTTGATGTATTTTAGAGTTTTTGTTAAAAATTGGTGATAATGCTGCCAAAAATCACTTACATTTTACAAAATTAAATCAGAAATAGCTACAAGGAGGGACAGTGATGGTACAGAGGAGGGACAGAGATGGTACAGAGGAGGGACAGAGATGGTACAGAGGAGGGACAGTGGAGGTACAGAGGAGGGACAGTGGAGGTACAGAGGAGGGACAGTGATGGTACAGAGGAGGGACAGAGATGGTACAGAGGAGGGACAGTGGAGGTACAGAGGAGGGACAGTGATGGTACACAGGAGGGACAGAGATGGTACAGAGGAGGGACAGTGATGGTACAGAGGAGGGACAGTGGAGGTACAGAGGAGGGACAGTGATGGTACAGAGGAGGGACAGAGATGGTACAGAGGAGGGACAGTGGAGGTACAGAGGAGGGACAGTGATGGTACAGAGGAGGGACAGTGGAGGTACAGAGGAGGGACAGTGATGGTACAGAGGAGGGACAGTGATGGTACACAGGAGGGACAGAGATGGTACAGAGGAGGGACAGAGATGGTACAGAGGAGGGACAGTGGAGGTGCAGAGGAGGGACAGTGGAGGTACAGAGGAGGGACAGTGATGGTACACAGGAGGGACAGAGATGGTACAGAGGAGGGACAGAGATGGTACAGAGGAGGGACAGTGGAGGTACAGAGGAGGGACAGTGATGGTACAGAGGAGGGACAGTGGAGGTACAGAGGAGGGACAGTGATGGTGCAGAGGAGGGACAGTGGAGGTACAGAGGAGGGACAGTGATGGTGCAGAAGAGGGACAGTGATGGTGCAGAGGAGGGACAGTGGAGGTACAGAGGAGGGGCAGTGATGGTACAGAGGAGGGACAGAGATGGTACAGAGGAGGGACAGTGATGGTACAGAGGAGGGACAGTGGAGGTACAGAGGAGGGACAGTGATGGTACAGAGGAGGGACAGTGGAGGTACAGAGGAGGGACAGTGATGGTGCAGAGGAGGGACAGTGGAGGTACAGAGGAGGGACAGTGATGGTGCAGAAGAGGGACAGTGATGGTGCAGAGGAGGGACAGTGGAGGTACAGAGGAGGGGCAGTGATGGTACAGAGGAGGGACAGTGGAGGTACAGAGGAGGGACAGTGATGGTGCAGAAGAGGGACAGTGATGGTACAGAGGAGGGACAGTGGAGGTGCAGAGGAGGGGCAGTGATGGTACAGAGGAGGGACAGTGGAGGTGCAGAGGAGGGACAGTGAGGGTACAGAGAAGGGACAGTGATGGTACAGAGGAGGGACAGTGATGGTGCAGAGGAGGGACAGTGATGGTGCAGAGGAGGGACAGTGATGGTACAGAGGAGGGACAGTGGAGGTACAGAGGAGGGACAGTGATGGTACAGAGGAGGGACAGTGATGGTGCAGAGGAGGGACAGTGGAGGTACAGAGGAGGGACAGTGATGGTACACAGGAGGGACAGAGATGGTACAGAGGAGGGACAGAGATGGTACAGAGGAGGGACAGTGGAGGTACAGAGGAGGGACAGTGATGGTACAGAGGAGGGACAGTGGAGGTACAGAGGAGGGACAGTGATGGTGCAGAGGAGGGACAGTGGAGGTACAGAGGAAAGACAGTGATGGTACACAGGAGGGACAGAGATGGTACAGAGGAGGGACAGAGATGGTACAGAGGAGGGACAGTGGAGGTACAGAGGAGGGACAGTGATGGTACAGAGGAGGGACAGTGGAGGTACAGAGGAGGGACAGTGATGGTGCAGAGGAGGGACAGTGGAGGTACAGAGGAGGGACAGTGATGGTACAGAGGAGGGACAGTGGAGGTGCAGAGGAGGGGCAGTGATGGTACAGAGGAGGGACAGTGGAGGTGCAGAGGAGGGACAGTGAGGGTACAGAGGAGGGACAGTGATGGTACAGAGGAGGGACAGTGATGGTACAGAGGAGGGACAGTGGAGGTGCAGAGGAGGGGCAGTGATGGTACAGAGGAGGGACAGTGGAGGTGCAGAGGAGGGACAGTGAGGGTACAGAGGAGGGACAGTGATGGTACAGAGGAGGGACAGTGATGGTGCAGAGGAGGGACAGTGATGGTGCAGAGGAGGGACAGTGGAGGTACAGATGAGGGACAGTGATGGTGCAGAGGAGGGACAGTGATGGTACAGAGGAGGAACAGTGGAGGTGCAGAGGAGGGACAGTGATGGTACAGAGGAGGGACAGTGGAGGTGCAGAGGAGGGGCAGTGATGGTACAGAGGAGGGACAGTGGAGGTGCAGAGGAGGGATAGTGAGGGTACAGAGGAGGGACAGTGGAGGTGCAGAGGAGGGACAGTGAGGGTACAGAGGAGGGACAGTGATGGTACAGAGAAGGGACAGTGATGGTGCAGAGGAGGGACAGTGATGGTGCAGAGGAGGGACAGTGAGGGTACAGAGGAGGGACAGTGATGGTGCAGAGGAGGGACAGTGATGGTGCAGAGGAGGGACAGTTGAGATACAGAGGAGGGACAGTGAGGGTACAGAGGAAAGACAGTGATGGTGCAGAGGAGGGACAGTGAGGGTACAGAGGAGGGACAGTGGAGGTACAGAGGAGGGACAGTGATGGTGCAGAGGAGGGACAGTGGAGGTACAGAGGAGGGACAGTGATGGTACAGAGGAGGGACAGTGAGGGACAGTGATGGTACAGAGGAGGGACAGTGGAGGTACAGAGGAGGGACAGTTGAGATACAGAGGAGGGACAGTGATGGTGCAGAGGAGGGACAGTGAGGGTACAGAGGAGGGACAGTGGAGGTACAGAGGAGGGACAGTGATGGTGCAGAGGAGGGACAGTGGAGGTACAGAGGAGGGACAGTTATGGTACAGAGGAGGGACAGTGATGGTACAGAGGAGGGACAGTGATGGTACAGAGGAGGGACAGTGGAGGTACAGAGGAGGGACAGAGATGGTACAGAGGAGGGACAGTGGAGGTACAGAGGAGGGACAGTGATGGTGCAGAGGAGGGACAGTGATGGTGCAGAGGAGGGACAGTGGAGGTACAGAGGAGGGACAGTGATGGTACAGAGGAGGGACAGTGGAGGTGCAGAGGAGGGGCAGTGATGGTACAGAGGAGGGACAGTGGAGGTGCAGAGGAGGGACAGTGATGGTACAGAGGAGGGACAGTGATGGTACAGAGGAGGGACAGTGGAGGTGCAGAGGAGGGACAGTGAGGGTACAGAGGAGGGACAGTGATGGTACAGAGGAGGGACAGTGATGGTGCAGAGGAGGGACAGTGGAGGTACAGATGAGGGACAGTGATGGTGCAGAGGAGGGACAGTGATGGTGCAGAGGAGGGACAGTGGAGATACAGAGGAGGGACAGTGATGGTACAGAGGAGGGACAGTGGAGGTGCAGAGGAGGGGCAGTGATGGTGCAGAGAAAGGACAGTGATGGTACAGAGGAGGGACAGTGATGGTGCAGAGGAGGGACAGTGGAGGTACAGAGGAGGGACAGAGATGGTACACAGGAGGGACAGAGATGGTACAGAGGAGGGACAGTGGAGGTGCAGAGGAGGGGCAGTGATGGTACAGAGGAGGGACAGTGGAGGTGCAGAGGAGGGACAGTGAGGGTACAGAGGAGGGACAGTGATGGTACAGAGGAGGGACAGTGATGGTGCAGAGGAGGGACAGTGATGGTGCAGAGGAGGGACAGTGGAGGTACAGATGAGGGACAGTGATGGTGCAGAGGAGGGACAGTGATGGTACAGAGGAGGGACAGTGGAGGTGCAGGAGGGACAGTGATGGTACAGAGGAGGGACAGTGGAGGTGCAGAGGAGGGGCAGTGATGGTACAGAGGAGGGACAGTGGAGGTGCAGAGGAGGGACAGTGAGGGTACAGAGGAGGGACAGTGGAGGTGCAGAGGAGGGACAGTGAGGGTACAGAGGAGGGACAGTGATGGTACAGAGGAGGGACAGTGATGGTACACAGGAGGGACAGAGATGGTACAGAGGAGGGACAGTGGAGGTACAGAGGAGGGACAGTGGAGGTACAGAGGAGGGACAGAGATGGTACAGAGGAGGGACAGTGGAGGTACAGATGAGGGACAGTGATGGTGCAGAGGAGGGACAGTGATGGTACAGAGGAGGGACAGTGGAGGTGCAGAGGAGGGACAGTGATGGTACAGAGGAGGGACAGTGGAGGTGCAGAGGAGGGGCAGTGATGGTACAGAGGAGGGACAGTGGAGGTGCAGAGGAGGGACAGTGAGGGTACAGAGGAGGGACAGTGATGGTACAGAGGAGGGACAGTGGAGGTACAGAGGAGGGACAGAGATGGTACAGAGGAGGGACAGTGGAGGTACAGATGAGGGACAGTGATGGTACAGAGGAGGGACAGTGGAGGTACAGAGGAGGGACAGAGATGGTACAGAGGAGGGACAGTGGAGGTACAGAGGAGGGACAGAGATGGTACAGAGGAGGGACAGTGGAGGTGCAGAGGAGGGACAGTGAGGGTACAGAGGAGGGACAGTGATGGTACAGAGGAGGGACAGTGGAGGTACAGAGGAGGGACAGAGATGGTACAGAGGAGGGACAGTGGAGGTACAGATGAGGGACAGTGATGGTACAGAGGAGGGACAGTGGAGGGACAGTGGAGGTGCAGAGGAGGGACAGTGGAGGTGCAGAGGAGGGACAGTGATGGTACAGAGGAGGGACAGTGGAGGTGCAGAGGAGGGGCAGTGATGGTACAGAGGAGGGACAGTGGAGGTGCAGAGGAGGGACAGTGAGGGTACAGAGGAGGGACAGTGATGGTGCAGAGGAGGGACAGTGGAGGTGCAGAGGAGGGACAGTGAGGGTACAGAGGAGGGACAGTGATGGTACAGAGGAGGGACAGTGGAGGTACAGAGGAGGGACAGTGGAGGTACAGAGGAGGGACAGTGGAGGTACAGAGGAGGGACAGTGATGGTGCAGAGGAGGGACAGTGATGGTAAAGAGGAGGGACAGTGGAGGTACAGAGGAGGGACAGTGGAGGTGCAGAGGAGGACTGACCTGGAGTGGCCATGATGTTTCTGTGACCAGGATCATGTGTAGCTCAGCTGCAGAGGAACAGAGGCAGAGTTCAGCTCTGTTACGGTTCAGGTTTGTTTTTATCACAGTGAATGTTAACGCTCTGTAAATGAATCAGGCCTGAGTCAAAACTAAACCCAGTGCAGAAGAAAACCAAAGGAGCAGAGGAGGACAGAGCACAGACAAACTACTGACTTTATATTTAAACTTTCAGAAAACATGGCTGTAAAATGTATTGTTGGAAAAAATCTATGCTGAACAATAAAAGTTATGGAGTAATAAACGTCCCCAGCTTTTTTGATGAAACTATGATGAAACTGATGCAGTGTTTGTGAGCAGGACGCTCGCCGCCTCAGAAAACACAGGAAGGTTTTCATTTTGGCTGTGACACAGAAACTTTACCTTCACAGATTTAATTCATGAATCTAACTCAGAAGTTTAGGTCAGGCCTGAGTTTATGTTGCTTTCAGTGTATGCCATTTAATATAAAATAATTCATTATCATTAAAGAAAGAAAAATATTTAAACAAAATAAAGTTTTTAAAATGTTTTAAAATGTACTTTTTTCTGTTTTTGATAAATCTCGGTTCATACATAAAACTAAATTTAACTTTTCTTTAAGCTTATTGTATTATATAAAATATGCACAAAAACTTAACTAATAAAATTGTGGTGAGTAAAAACAAAAACAGCCACAGCGGCAGTGAATAAAATCTGAAATATCCAGCCCACTTCCCCCTGCTCCTTTAGCTCTGTGATGATTTATTTTCTCACAACAAATCCATTTCTGTTATGAAATTAAGATTTTACTTTGCCTACGAACAAAACAATATTTTTCACTTTATTTATTTTTTCTCATTTGCATCAGCAGCTCCTCCTCCTGCAGCAGGTTCCTAAACCAGGTCTAAACCAGGACTAAACCAGGACTAAACCAGGTCTAAACCAGGTCTAAACCAGGACTAAACCAGGACTAAACCAGGTCTAAACCAGGTCTAAACCAGGACTAAACCAGGACTAAACCAGGACTAAACCAGGACTAAACCAGGTCTAAACCAGGACTAAACCAGGTCTAAACCAGGACTAAACCAGGTCTAAACCAGGATTAAACCAGGACTAAACCAGGACTAAACCAGGTCTAAACCAGGTCTAAACCAGGATTAAACCAGGACTAAACCAGGACTAAACCAGGTCTAAACCAGGACTAAACCAGGTCTAAACCTGGTCTAAACTAGGACTAAACCAGGTCTAAACCAGGTCTAAACCAGGTCTAAACCAGGACTAAACCAGATCTAAACCAGATCTAAACCAGGACTAAACCAGGACTAAACCAGGTCTAAACCAGGACTAAACCAGGACTAAACCAGGTCTAAACCAGATCTAAACCAGGACTAAACCAGGACTAAACCAGGTCTAAACCAGGACTAAACCAGGACTAAACCAGGACTAAACCAGGTCTAAACCAGGACTAAACCAGGACTAAACCAGGTCTAAACCAGATCTAAACCAGGACTAAACCAGGACTAAACCAGGTCTAAACCAGGACTAAACCAGGACTAAACCAGGTCTAAACCAGGACTAAACCAGGACTAAACCAGGGCTAAACCAGGACTAAACCAGGACTAAACCAGGACTAAACCAGGTCTAAACCAGGGCTAAACCAGGACTAAACCAGGATTAACCTAAGTCTAAAAGTGCAGTCAAGCTGTGGTCAAGGGAGCCGCTCCTAAATTTTGAGTGCGCAAATATAGCATTCTTTACGGTAATTGAGAGAGTTCAGAAACACATTTACACAACTTTTGGACAAATTTAACAAAATCTGCATTTATTATGAAAGACTAAACATTACCAAACTAAACATGGCGAGTGTTTAAGGTGGAATTATATCACATCTGTTTCTCTGTAACCACCATTACTACTACTACTACTACTACTACTACTACTACTACTACTACTACTTTCACACCATGAAGTACTTTTTTCATTAAGTTAGTAATGACTAAAATTAAAGTCAAAGTACTGTATTTGAGGTTGAATAAAAAAGTACACAATGAAACCTGCTTATACCCATTAAGTACCTCCAGGACTACTACCACTGAGAGTATAAAGTACTTTTACTGTGTACTTTTTCTGTAATAGTACTTCAGAATACCTAGTAATGCGTAAAAATAGACTCATAGTACAATTACACAAAAATCTGAGTGAGCAGATTTAGTAAATGAGTCATTTTGTACATTTTATTTATGCTTTTGTGCTTTTTTTACATCTCAATATTGGAAAAAATGGCGAATGTTAGACACAACTGGGTACTACGTGGTACAGATGCAAAAAAAAACAAAAAAAAACCAAACCAAACAGGACTGCAGGAGACTAAACTCGGTCTAAAACACGATGGACCTCAGTTTTTTGTAATTTTCCGTGTACAATCCAAGTTTATTTGCTGATCGTAAAAGTAAAAGTTTCCTGACGCGGATGAACCGAGGCTGCTGCTGCAAAATAAACACTTTCTGCTCGAATTAACTTCCCACTGAAACTCAACAAGACATTTTTTAATCTTCAGCGTTTCCTTTGTTAGCAGCTTTTGCCTTTATAAACGTTTAATAACGCGTATATTTTACTTACCATTGCATGAGTTGTATCTGCGTCACGCTCCAAAAGTGAAAGTATCAAAGCGGTGTGCGTTTCCAAAAAAGAACACGGGCTTCTGCAAAAGTGGATTTTTCAAAAACAAAAAAGAACTGAGCACGAAAATGTAAAGAAAAATAACAACACTTTGTCTTCATCTTCTTCCACAATAAAAAGCAGTTTAAAGTTTAAACACCTTTAGACTTCAGCACAGGGACATTTTATTTCCACTGTGGCTGGAAGTAAAGTTCAGGGTCCAACATTTTACAGGAACTCGTGATTTTAAGAGTAAACAATAAAAAAAATAAAATAAATAAATAAAAAAAATTAAAAAAACTTGGTATGGTCTGCACAAAAATAATGACGACACTATCTAATAATAATAAAAATGTCTCCTAAAACAGCAGAGTAAATCATATAAAATCACATCCTAAAACCACGCTAGAGGGCGCTGTGATTTGTTGTTGTTGTGGACATCCTGACATTTTTCAGTTAAACTAAAAACACTGAGGTGAGGAGATAATTTGTCATTTTTCTGGGTCTGAGTCATTTTCCATGTTGTTTTTGTTTTTGTGGGTTATTAGCTTTTAAAGAACATTTGGTTAAAAAAAAACAAAGCTTTAGCAGATTCGTCTTTTATCTGAAGTTAGCTTCAGCGACACTGAAACAACAGAGGGGGAAGAAATACTAAGAAGGTAAAAGTATAAAAGTACTCACTTTCAGATGTACTGAGTAAAAAAAAGTGTTGGGATTTTAAAATGAACAAACTGGGCTTGACTCCGGCGCCCCCAGCTGTTGGGAAGGTTGTAACTGCAACCTCAAAAGGTTTACAAAAATAACTATATTTAGTTATTGAAGTGTGTTAATGTTCTCCAGCTCCAGCTGCCTTCTGTTCAAGAAAAACTCACTGCATTTCCTGTGTAAACAATACACCGTGTGGTGTAATGCGTCCTTTATTTATCAGCAAAATAATCTAAAAATGCTGTGAAAGGTTTTTACAGTTATTAAAACTTAATACATTTCTCGCCACCAGGTGTCGCAGGCAGCCCAGCCCAGCACGGGAGCACCCCATACTTTTATTTAAAAAAAAAAAAAAAAGGTTACAACACAAGACAAGGTACAAAACTAAAAAGTCAAATAATTTTTTTGCTCTGAAGCTCCATTGGTTTGAACAAATGTGGCTGACTCAGAGTCTGTGATGGTTAATAACTTTTTATTACAATAAGGAGTAAAAAATAAAGAGACACCTACTCCCAGCCAAGACTTTAAGCTTTCATTTAATGTACAAATATCTGCTTAAAGATATTTTGGTGATGAGTAATTCACATTAGAGCAAAATGTTCTCTCCTGCTAAAGGTTTTTAAAAAGTAAAAAGGTCATATGTTGTTTTCTTTTTTACTTTTGTCTTTTCTCTTCTGGCCTCAGATATCCTCTGCCTCCTGTGGTGCTGTGATTTTTTTATTGATTTGGCACAGGCTTTTAGGCCAGATGCCCTTCCTCTGTGTTTAACCAACACAAAGAGAACACTGCACTGGGAACAAAGCTTAATTTATGAAAAGAAAATCTGCTCCCAAAATGAGGAGATGGGAGAGAATACTGCACACAACACTAATGTCTAACCTCTGCAGTTCCAGATATAACCTGCAGGTGGCGCAGTTGTGAACATGTTTGCCTGTGGGCTGTGAGTGTGAGCCATCAGAGCAGAGCAGGGATTGTATTTACATCACAATAACCTATAATTTCTGTCACCGTTCCTTTATTTCCATTTAATAATTAGATGTAATAAGCCTGTTATAACAGGTTGGTTTTACTACAGTTGTATTGTTATTACTCTGAGTCCACAGCACACACCTGGCACCTGCTCAGGAACCACAGGAAACATTCACACAACTCCAAAACAACACACTCAGGCTGTTTGTACAATAAAGTCATCAACCAATCACTGTCTTTATTCAAGGATGCCTACGTTTATTTAAACACACAGTTTTTAATCTTTGCTTTATGCTACATTATTAACAGTGAAATTAAATAAAAGGCGTTGGTTTATTTTCAGGTGTCTTTGACCTAAACGTGGGCAGCAGTGTTAAATCTCCAGGGTAAAGGTGAACAGTGGCAGCTCCTCTTCTCTCGCTCTGTGCTTCTTAAATGAAAATCAGAGTTGATCTAAAGCAGTGGTCCCTGTCATGTTTTGTCTCAGGTAAACCTTGGGCTCTCTGTCACACAGCGAGTGCTGCCCAACCTTTTTCAGCTCGCAGTCTACTTTTAAAGTCATTTTAATGTATTTACCCATTATTTCTATTAGGTACAGTGTGGTGGGCATTTATCAGGGTTATTATTATTATTATTATTATTATTATTATTATTATTATTATTATTATTATTATTATTATTACACAGGTCTACAGCAAAATGCTTCCGGAACTAAAGTAGTGAAATGTTTCTTGGATTAGGTCACTAATAAAGAAAAAGTAAGTGAGAAGTGCAGATTGCTGTAGTTTCCAAGAAACAGTATTGGGTCAAAATAGGAAATTTATGCAAAATAAGGCAAAACGGTCGTTTATCAGAAGGTACAGTGTCTACAAGCAACCAGTTCTATCTGAAAGCTGCACATTCAATACATTCATTTTAATATGGATAGAGTTTTGACATAAAATGTTTTGTTTTTATTTGCAGAAATCTCTCTCTTGGAAGTGGACAAAATGCATGCATGTAGAGAAATTAAATATTTTCAAAATATACATAGAGTGGAGCGTGGTTAGTGTTCTTGCCTTCCAGCAAGGAGGTTTTGGGTTCGAGCCCTGGGCCACACCATCACATACAGGGTGGAGTCTGCAGGTCCTCCCCGTGTTACCGTGGGTTCTCTCCTCCCACCCAAACACATGCATGCAGGTGAAGTGGTGACTCTAAATGTCTAAATGTGAATGAATGTGAGAGTGAATGGTTGTCTGTGTTCATCTCTGTGTCAGCCCTGAGACACAGTCACTGTCCAGGCTGCACCCCGCCTACAGCCCACAGTTACTGGGATAGGCTCCAGTCACCCGCGACCCCTAACAGGAATAAGTGGAAAAAGATCAATTAATATAAATATTATTTTTAAGCAACAATGCCTAAATCTATTGTATAAACAGATGTGATTTTGATGTGAAACAATATCATTAAATATCTTGAATACATGAGCGAACCAGCACAGTTATCAATTGATTTTCAGTTCATTTTATCAAAATAAATGAGACTTTTATCTCAGAAGCAGTGGTGTTATTGCAGTGGTTAAACATGAAAATAAAAATAGGAATAACCTCTTTAATAAAGTCACATTTTATTAAACTAAAATGATAAATGTTCATTATCAACTCATGGGCGTAGGTTTGTTGTTGGACCACAGGTACTCCAGGATACAGGCAACAACATCTGGAGCGACCCCCCCTGTTTCAAATTTGTATGTAAGAAATGTAAAAATACATTGTAAAAACTTTATTGTAACTTGTATTTTTTCCAGTGAGCCTACAGTTACCGTGAGCAGCCTGTGTGCTGTGGTGAAAAGCTCAGATCAGCAAAGAAATATTACTTTCCTCAACCTACAGCAGTAGGCCTGACTGACAGCAGCGCGCTGAAACGAGTAGGTTTGGTTGGGGCGCCCTTGGAACAACTGAAGCTGATAAATGTAGCATATAAAGTTTTGTCAGTGATATTTACAACATTCCATCATTTCCTAAAACTGCTGATTATTATGGATTATAATAGGCCTACTATATTTATAATTATGCCTGAATTAAACTGCAGTATCAATGCAGCTCATCATCAAAGCTCAGCATTATTTTAGTAACATTGATGAGTGACAGGAGCTCCATGGTAACGCTCAGGGGAGGAGCTCCATGGTAACGCTCAGGGGAGGAGCTCCATGGTAACGCTCAGGGGAGGAGCTTGTGAGACTTGGACAAAGTCAGTTTTCCTCACAACAACAAACCACTGAGAGACAAAAACAAAACAAACAGGTAGAATACATGAGGCTAGTTCTGGAGTCTGTCCCACCAAATCACACAACCTGTCCCATATTCAGTGGTTTTTGAGGCGGTCACCCTCTGGTCCTGGCCCTGCTGTATTTGGTGGGACGTTACCTGATGTCTCCTCAGCTCCTGCTGCTGAGGGGACACACTCTTAATAAGGAATCTTTTGTTTTTTTCCTTAGGACTTACTTCTTTGTAAATGAAAGCCAGTTTGTACATTTTACTGGTGACAAATAATAAATAAATATTAATTTGTAGCCTCTGTAGTTCATTTTCTCCTCTTTTATTGTGAAGGAGCAGAGGTCAGAGGTGGTTACCATAGCAACAGCTCGGTTTAGGACGGAGTAGCAGGAGAGACACAAACTCAGACAAGAGTGAGTTTATGTAAAATGGCAGCCGTCTCTACAAATCTTTTTCTTTTTTATTTTATTTTATTTTATAACTCCAGTCACAAAAGTATCATAAACTGTTAGCTAACTGTCCACAAACACCTCAGTTATTATCTGTTCTCTTCTTTATACGCCATTTTAAAAGCTTAACAAATGTAAAATGGCTGCTATCAAATATTTTATAAACAAGTTCTGCAGGTTTTCTCACAGAAGCAAATGTAAACATGTGTTTGATGTGTTGTCAAAAGACATTTTTATTCATACTTAATCATTTTATTTAGTTAAGTTGGTGTAATTATTCTGCAGTCACATCATTACAACCTTTTTTTTAAAAAAAAACAATAAATTCTGATTCCAGGAGCTGCTGTGCTGTTACAGAACCATCACCGACCACTGGGTGTCGCTGTTTCACAGATACAAATGAAGGCACAAGAAACACAAATTTCCAAACCCTCTCACTTTTTGATTTAAATATGTTTATTAGGAGCTGTAATTTGTTAAACATTCTTACACATATACATCTCTTGCTCCACCTGAAGCCCTCCAGAAGCCAAACTCCCAAACACAACACAACAAATACACAAACAGACAGAAACCAACACAGGAAGACACAAAAAACAACAACAAATACACACACACAAAAAAAACCCTCTTACTTTTTGACAACATAAAGTTTTAAACCAACACAGAGGCAACATTAGACACCAGCAGCTGAGTACTGTGTGAGAACCTGGTCCTCTTCTGTTTGGGGCGGGCCCTCTGATCAGGGGCCCCAGGCAGACTCCCAGGACGTTGACCACAGAGGTTAACCATCAGCCTTTCTCTTTAATACCTAATACAAGTTAATATAGTCACAATAAATGTACTTATTTTGGCTTAACTCTGGTGTTTTTGAGACAATTGTTACTTTAAAATAACATTACTCAGTGTAGGAGACATGTTTATATTGTATTGTTTCCCCGTCTGCCTCCCTGTGTGGAGGGGGCGGGGCTCACGTGGTGTATGGGGCGGAGCTATGATAAGGCGTGCGCTCACCTGCCGCAGGAGGAGCATCATCACCGCAGCCGTAATCATCTTTGTTCCTTCCACCTTCCAGCTGTCAGACTGCAGCGACAGCCTTTTGTTGTTTAAATAAACGCACTGTAAAAGCATTCTGGGCCTCTATAGGTGCAAGAATTTTAGGATCACTCTCACCTTCCCAGCGGCTGAAGGTTTGTTTTTTGGCTGCAACGCTCAAGTAAACAGTATGTTGTGCTAAAACTGCTCTGAGAAGTAAAGTAACAGAGTAAATGTAACTCAGTGCTACACCTCTCAGATCACTGTGGACTGTACGCCACAGTTCATGTTTAGTCTTATTTATGTTTGTGTTTATTAACCTGTGTGTGTCTGACACAGAAATGTATATTAAAAGTAAAAAAATACACAACATTATCAGTTAAAGGGTAAATAAGCTTCATAATTGTATATTTTATTTAAATGCAACTTCCAGGTTATGAATAGCTTTATAGCACAAAGCTGCTAACATTTATCCCCCAAATTTCTATAATTAATAATAATTTTGTGCAAAGTTATCATATCTTTAATCAAATCATAGACACTTTATCCCACTCCTTTGTGAGCGCATAAAACACTTTGTTAGTTTTGAGTCATATTCAAGTCATATTTTGTCTTTTCTGTTGCTTTCCTCTGAATGAATGTATATTGTCAAATGTGCGCGCTCAAACTAAACATTAAACACACCGACAAAGAAAAATTATGAAAAATTATTTGGGGAAAATGTATAAACCCTGAACATTTGTTTAAAATGTCACATGCACAAAGGGGCGGGGCACAGTTACCTGGGAGATAAACTACTGTCATGTGAACAAGATGGAAAAAACAAAACAATAATAAACAAAACACCAGAAGTGACATAGATCAAACATGTTTATATAAAACTATAACATTTCTGGTCCATGCTAATGAAGCACTGCCCTGCCGTGCTGCATGGGGTTTAAATAAACACAAACAAAACAAAGAGAAAGTTATTTCACCACACAATGCTATTAAACAAACAAACAAACAAAAAAGGGTAACACTTTATTTTAAGGTCCACCTATTAGCAATAAATTAAGTGCTAATTAGCATGCTAGTTGGTGGTTAAATAGCTCATAATTGGTGATTATAAAGCATTTATTAATCCCTTATTCTGTGTGAACAAATTCTACAACTAATAAGCAACTAACTAACATTTTGCTCTTAATAAACTCATAATTACTACTCATTAGTAGGAAGTAAGGAAGTTGTTGGACATAAATTATGATCGTAATAAGAGTTTTGTGGTACTATTCCTTAATAATGCTCTACTGCACTAAAAAGTTTAATAAGATAAATAAATGGTCACATTTATACAGCGCTTTTCTACCTTCATGGGTACTCAAAGCTCTTTACATCAAGGAACCATTCACCCATTCACACTCACATTCATGCACCAGACACTGGGTTGTGGGTTAGGTGTCTTGCCCAAGGACACAACAATGGTATACAACAGTAGGAGTGGGGTTTGAACCGCCAACCTTCTGGTTAGTGGACAAGCGGCTCTACCAACTGAGCTACTGCTGCTCCAAAGATCACAGTTCATGTCCAACAGCTTCCTTACTTCCTACTAATGAGCAGTAATTATGAGTTTATGAAGGGAAAATGTTAGTTCCTAATTAGCTGTAGAGTATGGTCACACAGAATAAGGGACTAATAGGTGCTTTATAATTACCAAGTAACAGCTAATTAACCACTAACTAGCATGCTAATTAGCACTTAGTTAATGGTTAATAGGTGGACCTTAACATAAAGTGTTACCAAAAAAGATAAAATGTTTAACTTCTTTTTCCAACCACGATTTAGATTCAAAGGAAAATGTTAAATCTGTGAATATGCAGAGTTTTGTTTTATCGTCATCAGCAACCAGAACAGTAAATGTGTTCAGAAGTGTGGGATATTTTACTTTACACTGTAAGAAAGCAAAGCCACATAATGTTCTGTGTAATTCAGTAAAAACACTTTAACAGATGATTATTTTCTGTGTAGCCCTCTCTTCATCTCGTCTGATAAATCTGGAGAGGTTAGAATTATTTCATCTCTTTGTTATTTCAGTCTGATGTAGAATAAAACAATGGTATTATTCACTCTATTCCAGACACATCTAACATATCCAAGTCTGTTAATATTATAAAATCATAATGGATATTTATTTTAGAAAACTGACAGAGTATGTTTTGTTGCTGATTTCACTTTGGGAGCATTTAGTTTATCTTCATATTTGTTTGAATAAATGATGCATTGCTGCAGACTCTGCAGAGGTTGGGACTTTTTTGCTTCCTGTTTGTGCAGAGATCTGAGTTTGTGATTCACTCACGGAAATGATTTAAATCCTGAAATACAACATTACAAAGTCTTTAAAAAGCTGCGGGTCAGGTCGGCTCTGAGTCAGGACGAACCTAAAGTTTGTTATTCACCTGTAAGGACAAATAAATCACTTTAACTTTAGAGGCAAAGATCACCAAATGACTGAAAGATCAATGAATTATTTCAGTCATATTCATTTTTCATCATGGATTTTATTAGAAAAATGTTTAATAAATGTACTTCACAATTCCTTTTTACAGAGATGAAAGACTATGATCATATATTTGCACAGAGTAACAGGAGAGACACTAACAAACTCAGACCAGAGTGAAACATATAAAAATATGGCGTTTAGAGGATTCTATTTATAATTTGTATTTTATTTTTATAACTCTAGGAGCTGTAGCTGTCAAAAAAGTAGTGACTATAAATTGTTTGCCAGTTTTCTACATGCAACACCTCAGTTATTATCTGTTCTCTTCTTTATACGCCATTTTAAAAGCTTACCAAATGTAAAATGGCTGCTATCAAATATTTTATAAACAAGTTCAGCAGGTTTTCTCACAGAAGCAAATGTAAACATGTGTCTGATGTGTTGTCAAAAGACATTTTTATTCATATCATTCATTTTATTTAGTTAAGTTGGTGTAATTATTCTGCAGTCACATCATTACAAGTTTTTTAAACATTTTTTCTGATTCCAGGAGCTGCTGTGCTGTTACAGAACCATCACCAACCACTGGGTGGCGCTGTTTCACAGATACAAATGAAGGCACAAGAAACACATTTCCACTTTAAACCAGAGGTAACATTAGACACCAGCAGCTGAGTACTGTGTGAGAACCTGGTCCTCTTCTGTTTGGGGCGGGCACTCTGATCAGGGGCCCCGGGGCCAGTGTCTCTGGCAGTGTAAATGACTCCCAGGACGTTGACCACAGGTTAACCATCAGCCTTTCTTTTTAATATCTAATACAAATAAACATAATTCTGTTTCATCTTTACTGTGGGCCTGTGAGCCGGGGCCATGACAAATGTTACTTCAAAATAACTTTACTCAAGTAGCACTACACAGTATGTCGTGATAAAACTACTGAAAAAGCCTATTGCAATATATTTCATAATAACGGTCTACATTTAATGAAAAATGCTTATTAATTATTATTTCATAATTATTTCATAATTGAATGACATAATGGCCTTTATTTATTCATACTAGTATTTGTTTTATAATGTATTTATTTAATTTTCCATATTGTTCCATAGAAATATGCACATACTTATTCTTAAATAAATGCTTTACAAATATATTTGTTCATTATTAACTAATGTTTACAAACAACTTAAAGTTTATATCATTAACTTTTTGCTTGCTAACATTTATTAATAATTAGTTCATTATTAGTTCATGATTAACTCATTTTTGTAAATGCTTTATAGATAAACTTTATTATAGAGTGTTAGCACATATAAATGAAATTGCCTCGTTAAGCTAGAGTTAACTATAGTTTGTCTGTCAGTTGCTTTTGTGATAAAAAATGAATGCCCTTCTCGTACGTCTGGTTGATGACTCACCCTGACAGAAAACACTAACTTTCAGTGTGTTTTAATGCTTCACGGTCATATACGGAGATGGGTTTCCAGTTCTGGTCGGTGGCTCAAACAGAGAAGCAGTGCCTCGTACGGAACACAGGTCCTCATTAATTGTTTTAGTTCATACTGCAGTTTTCCTGAGCTGTCAGGACTTCTAAATACTTATTTGGTTGAGTTTTGGAATTGGAATAAATGTTACATTGCTACAGAAAGGACAGGCGGAGGAACACTTGGTATGTCTGAAATCTTCCTGCTTGTGCTTCCATCTTGTAAGTCATAAATTGCAGGGAATCATTTAAATATACAATATCCAGCAATTCAGCAGAAAACTTGATGGGATCTTTTAATTTCCCCTCTAAATGAAAAAAGACAAACACATTTTTAAGGTCGTTATTTGTGGATTAATATTGATTGAGACCATTAATGAACTTCACACACAAAACAATTAGATTATTATTAGACCATTACAGTAATTTTTCACCTTTTAAGACACCAATACCATTTCAACATCACAATCATCTTTTATATTTATTTAAAATTATTTCTGTCCAGCTGTCTTCTTAAATCACAGAACATCATTGATTAGTAACACACATATCAGTGTTTATGGAAACATAAACAGTTTATCAATGATTTAAGTTCAGCCACACACGGCCAAACAACACAAAACAGCAATGCATTAATCTTTACTTTTTTTTTTTTTTACAAAGTACTTTAAACAAAATTCAAAGAAACAATGAAATATAATCAAAATAATACACATAATGAGGAAATATATCATGCAATCACCAGAATGCTTAATGTAACAAGAAGTGTGTAGTCTTAATACATTTACATAAGTAACCAGTATTTTTTAGTATTTATGGCAGACAGAGTAAGAAGACAAATACAGCACTGATCTTAATCCCCTTTCACACAGGTGATGGTCTGTGCTGAGTGAGGAACGTGCAGTTTGTGGTTGAGGCAACCACACAGACCAGGAAGTCTCTTTTTCTGTCCTAAACTTTCCCCTCAAGCTGTTCTGTCACTTCCTTTATGGACTGATCTATTACATTTCCCTGCATTATTCCTTTGAACATATTCCACTCCACTAGCCTGTTTTCTCTACTCCTCTTTGAAAAGTAAAAAGCTTTTCAGATATTTTCCTTTAATTATCCCATCTCTGTCTCTCTTCTTCCATCTGTCTCTTGCTCTCCTGTAGTTTTCTGTCAGTGGCTGCTTTCTGTTGCCTCTCTCTTTTAATTTCCTCCTTTTGTTTATTCATATTTTGTGTTATTTCCTCCATTTCCTCTTTATGTTTTCTCTCCATCTCTTTTCTCTCCTTTTCTTTCTCCTTCAGTACTTTTGGCATTTCTTTTCTTATATCCATCTCAGCCTTCAGTAGCATGTTGTTGGTGTAGCAGCCGCCTCTGTTCTCCTTCACCAGGTCATCAATCTTCTTTATCAGATCTTTCACCTGAGTGCGTTTTTTCTTTTCCCTGTTATTAAAGAGGTGGTACCTGTTTCCATAGTGAGAGATCAGCTCCTTAAAAGAAGCATCACATTCATTTTCTATGTACGCTTCAATCGTCATGTCATCATTCTCCAGTTTATCTCCGTGTGTCAAAAGGATGATTGTGAACTTTTTAACATCTTTTCCAAATCCCTTTTCTATAAGTTCTAGTGTTTCTTTTTCTTCTGGTGTCAATCTTCCAACTTGTAGCACCAACAGAAAGACGTGTGGTCCAGGAGCCAAAAGACTGATGCAGTTCAGTATTTCCTCTCTGACCTCGTCCTCTGACATGTTTGTATCAAACAGACCAGGAGTGTCCACCACAGAGACACGGCGTCCATCAACCTCAGCCTCTGCTTTCTGACAAACTTTGGTGACTGATGTATGACTCAGTTTTGTATCAAACTCTTCTCTTCCCAGGATGGTGTTTCCTGAAGAACTCTTTCCGGTGCCAGTTTTCCCGATCAGTGTAATCCTCAGACAGTCAGGACTCTGATTATCACCTGCAAAACATGAGACATTATAACAATGCAACAAATGTTCATTTAATAAACTCTTTGTAGTTTAATATGCAGACAGAGGTGGGAGCATGCTTTTGGGGTGAAGTTGGGGTGAAGAACATAATAAAGATGTTTGTAACCATACATTTATGTTTGCTCATTTTGTTGTATCTTATTTATATTATTTTATTGCTTATAAACATCCTACTCTTATTTTTTGTGTGTTTTCAGGGCTCCAGACTAACATTTTTTCTTTCTGCATTCTGAAAACCAGGCTCAACTGTCCCAAAGTGATTTTTTACAGTCTCCATATTGAATCAGATAATATTTTGTATTTAGAATCATTTAGAATAATTCTGTTAAGACTCTCAGTCATCTAGGCTAATTGAATCAAAATATAAGATTTAAAAAGAAGTCATCTGGAGAGTTATATACTCCTAGTCGAGTGTTCTGACCTGAAACTAAATTCTCTCTCCCTCTGCTACTTCTGGTGTTAATGCTAACAGTCCTCAGGAAGGTTTTTGACTGTCCCCCTTCACTCCAACAGAGGACAAAAGACTAACAACCCAAAACCACTGAGCTGCTTTCAGGTTTTCTGAAACAATAGAGTTTATTTTCAGGTCAAAACTCCTCCTTCCAAGGAGCAAATAGCTCACTCTTATCAGTTCAATTTCAGGACAAAGCCTCATGGATGAAGATGAAACATCTTCAACTTTGAAAAAACAAGTTTACTAACTTTATTTTAAAGTTTTTGTTGTGATTAGAATATTATTGTTTATTAATGAGTATTTGTAAATGTATGCTCTCTGTGTTTCTATACAAGCTGATGAATATGAAGTTCATGGTAATTATTAGTTTATTCTCCAACAGGAGACTCTGGTGCTTAGGCTGTGAAATCCACAGCATATGGTTAATATTTACTCAACAAAATGGAAACAATGCAGTAAGTTCTTAGTAATTTTACCAAGAGGTCCAAAATCAGATCTATAGCACAACTATTCTAAAACAATGTATTTCCTAGAAGATGTACGTTTTGCACTAAAAGTCCTATTTACATTTTATTTGTTAGAATTATGGACTGAATCTGACCCATAGACTTCCGGGTGAATTGTAGCTCACTGTCTGTGGCAGTGCTCTTTATGAAGCCACTTTGCTAATGCTAATAACTGCTCACTCTCTCTCTTCTCCGCAAGTAAATGAAAAAATTTGCAGTTATAGCTATTTTGTGTCTGCAGGGCTGCTGTAAGTCTGCAAGCTCCAAGTCCGGAGCGTGCTCGGACGCTAGGAAACTCTGCTCATTTGGAAAGACAGCTTCTTTCATGCTGGATCTAGAAGACCATGCACAGCGATGCAAGAGGCAAGCTAGTGAACACCTTTTGGTAAATTGTGTTTAATGAGCTATTTTCAGTTTCTGTTGTGCTAATAGTGTTCCTATCCACCTCCTGCACTGATACACTGTGACTGGGGGAAGGGCGGTGCCTTTTGTATGGTGTTACTCTGGAGCCCTGAGTCTATTGGATGTGCTGTTTAGCTACAATGACCAAGTAATACACCCTTGTGAAGCAATAATGTCTTTTAGTCAGAATCTTACGTCTCTTCTGTAGTTCCTTGTGCTGAGCAGAGATCTTCTCCATCTGAGCTTGTTGAAGTGTCTCTGTTGTGTAGCTGTGAGGTTTATTCTTGGCCTTAAATGCCTCTACATAATCCAACAGCTCAGAGACCTGCTGCTGCCCCCTGGTGTTGAATATAAGAGCTCCTCCTCCACAGCTCTGACAGAGCTCCTGGATGTCTCTGTCTCTCTGAACAAAGTTAACCACAGCTGGAGCAGTGGGGTCTGAGTCCACAGTGAACAGAATCATAGTGAAGGGATGGACTCGAGAGCTGAATGTGTCCTGGATGGTCTTTAACTCTGCCTTGTCTTCGTCGGTGAGGGGAGCCACCGGTAGAACCAGGATGAAGGCATGGACGCCCTCAGGACCACAGAGGGAGATGCAGCTGAGGCACTGCTGCATCACTGCCTCCAGAGGTTTTCCAGACAGAGCCGGCAGCTCCACCAGAGACACCTCATACCCAGAAACCCTCTGTTTCTCATGTTTAACACACTGCCCTGGGCTGCTGGCTGCAGGACGCTCTGTTCTCCCTAAAATGGACTCAGCTGCTGTCCTAACTGTTTCTTTTCCCCCACAGACAACAAGGTTCAGAGGTGACATACATCTAACATGCTTTCCGTCGTTCTCTTTTATAATTTGTTCCACTCGTGTTAAAAGCTCTGGTAACTCCAGGTTCTTTTGGTTCAGATATCTGTATCTACACCTGATGATCATGTCTCTTAAATGTGGATCACTCATATATTTGTCCATGAATCCTGGCGTCTCTTCTCTGGGTGGTGATATCAGCACCAGTGAATGGTCAAAGGCCTGCTCACTGAACTCCTCCAGGACTGACTGTAGTCTGGTTTTGTGTTGCTCAGTGAAGTCTTCAGGCTGTAGAACCAGCAGGAACACATGAGGACCAGGGGCACTGAGGCTGAGAATGTCTTGTATAATTTTTTTCTGTTTATATTTGTTGGGGCTCAGGAGGTCTGGAGTGTTGATCACAGTCAGATTTTTGTCCTTAAATGTTCCACTGCTTTTTTCACATGTATAATGTTTAGTGAACTTTTTCTTTCCCAACATGAGGTTTCCCACTGATCTCCTCTGATCCCAGCTGTTTCCCAGAAGAACCAGCCTTAGCTCTGAAAGTAGATTGAAAAAAAGAAGATAAATAACGTAATTTACCTGTCGTGACATACTTTGTTGGAACAACCATGATTTTTGAGTTAATTATTGATCACTGATTATTATTCATTATTCTCCAATCATGTTGTAGTTTGGTGTGTCAGATGCAGTGATTACGTAGGAGTTTTATTGTATATCATTTACAGACTGTTTGTAAATATCTGCATTTTTTCTGCCATCATAATAATAATAATAATCCTGGAGTGTAACGCTACACTCCTGATTAAAAAGACCAAAGAAAAATCAAAAGCAAGGAAAGGATCGAACCCAGGTTGTTAGTAGAGCACAGCAGAACAAAAAGAACAAACACAAGAAGGAAATAAACAGCATCTATTATGATTTAATTGTACCTGAAAGAGGCTGCTTTTTGATCAGCAGCTGATCAAAATATTACAACTGCACTACAATGCAGAGACCTGCAGCGGGCAAAAAAATGCCAAATCTTTTGGGATCGGGCGGTATTGTCATGGTCTTGTGCTGAGCGGGCTGTCAAGCAAAAACATACCGGGTCCCAAGCGTCCCGAGAGTTTTGACTGCGCTATTATACTAGTCTTTACGGTAGCAGTCAAATGTAATTGTGGGCAAGTGTGCAGATTAAACACGAGTTAGCCTTAAGCTTTCTGCTCTTCTCCTGGACGCTGTGTGCTGCTGTGGCCTGTGTCAGGAAAAGCAGATACGTCAGTGTTCCATGGAAAACACCGTCATAATAAACTTTCTCGGGACCCGTTGGGACCCATGAGAATCCCTCGGGCGGTTGGGCCATGGTGTCAGGACCGGGACGGGAGAGGTCAGAGAGTCTTTTAGTCCCGTACAGATTCCTATTACAATGTGTCAAAACTGAACTCAGTACTGAGCCCCACTGCTGATCACTTCAAAAACTAACTTGACATGCTTGATGGAAGTGTTTCCAGGAGGCTAGAGGGAACATTGTTCCAAGTGGGGAAGATGGCTTTACTGCACTGTCTGCACTGCATGCACTGTCTGGAACTGGTGTCCATTTTTGTAAACTGCCCTTGCCATCCATCCCCAAATGTTCTCAGTTGGATTTAGATCAGGAGAACAGGCAGGGTGGTCCAAAAGAGTAACATTATTCTGCTGGAAGAAGCTCATAGTCCTGAAGAAGTTAATGTTAAATGACCCAGTCATATCCACAGATGAGGGCCCTCAGTCTAGAAGGATGCCCTCTACATCATCTCCACACCGCCAGCCTCCTCTACTGTGCCACATAGGACACATCTCCAGAGGGGTTAGAGGGCATTAGTAAGGGCCTTAATTTGGGCTGAAGACTGGCTTGTGTCTTTGTGGACAGCCTGTTGGATCCTCTGGCTAAGTGCAGGTGAAATTTTTATTGGTTTACCCCTTGACTTTTCTGACCTATGACTCCCAGGAGCCTTAAGAATTTCAGGATTTAAAATGACGTCTTATTGCGTCCAACCTCAGCAGCAAAGTCTTGCTGGTAGAGGCCTTGCTTGTGCAGCTCAACAGTGTGAGTTCTTTGTAGAAAATGACACGAAAACCAGATTTTTGCACAGATTATTCAGAGGCTATTGTCCCAACATTTTGAACAGCTGCTGAACAGCCTCTTGCAGTTTCAGTGGAATAAAACTAAATTGCCTACAAAAAATGTTTCTCTTTTTTCAAATGCTTGTCATTTTTTCTCAGTCCCATGATTCTGATCATTGTATTGTATTGTTATGATTTCAAAGCATGCGCTACAAGATGCTCATGTGAAGGTAAACTGAAAGTAAAGTAAAGAACCCTGGAGACAGGAAAAACAACAACAATGACCCACACGTAACTGGAGTTATAATTAGGGACAAATAAATCAAATATAATTTTTTGTTGTTTTGCTACAGGACTAACCCCCAACCTAGTGTAAAAAACTCACTTAGGTTAGGTGGCAGTAATTCATAGCTGTTGCTACGCTTCAGATGAGGCTGACCTGTAAAAGACAAGACTTATAAGGCTAGGAAGAGTAAAAACTGTCAAATACTTGAAAATAATAAGAACTCTAAGCCTACCTACCCTACGGTATTTTGCGTCATGTTTTTTATAGAGTGTATGTAATAAAAAGAGAATTCATTAAAATATATTTTCTCTAATATTTATTTAGTGGTTTACGGTTTAGGCCTCACGGGTGCAGTGCCTGGAGAACAACTTTCTGATGTAGTCCCATTTAAGTTATGCACTGTTAAACAGTCCAGAAGGACATTTAAAGCTGCAGCATTTCCTCATTTGTCCTGTCAGACTAGATTCCATTGGAAATGTTCTTGGCCTACAGTTAAACCAACAGTCAACACTGTACAAGTGTGGAACCAGGAAGCTGCTCCAGAGCTAACAAATAGCTTTAAGACTGACTGGGTTGTGTTCCAGGAGGGTTCTCCCTTTTCACACCTGCACACTGGAGAGAAGTCAACTGCACTAACCTGAAAATCACTGAGCTGTTATTTTTCAGACGTTTGCCTTAACTTGTATGTGGCAACCAGTTGGTTTTTAAAAGTGGAAGACATTTTGTCTTAAACCTTTAAAAAACAAATCCAGATGCCTTATTTGTAAAACCTTTTGCATATTTCAGAAACTGCTCATTTCCTGGGATTTGTCTGTTGAATTCATTTAATGTGTTTCACATAAGATGCACTTCATTTGCTTGCTCAGACTCCAGTGCAAACTTTAATAATCTTACCAGCTGCTGCATATGCCATGGTGCTATCTGGAGAAGGTTTGCACCTGCAGAAAGAAAACATAACATCTACAAACTATTTCAGGAGGAACATCAAAGTTTACATTAGTTAAATTGTTACTAACAATCATTACATGCATTATAGATCAAAGAAAACTTCTGCGGAACAACAAAACCTTGGTGCTGTCAGTTATTTGTTAGGGCTAGTCATAGAACATAAGGCTGTATGTACTCAGATCTACACGTTGTATGTACTAACGCCCTCTACAGGTTTTGCTAAAGGTTATTTACCTGAGGCATGGCCTCGCGCCTGAGAGAACAAAGACTCTACCGCTCCAATCATATATGTATGGGAATGTGCACAGTGGCCTCTACAATCTTTCTCTGACAAAAGCTGAATGGCTTACTTCTTCACTGACTTGTTCCCTCACAGTGTGTGACACAGCCATGCTGAGAGCTTACGGTGTCACTCCTGTTGTGAGCTCTGTAGATGTGCTGGGTGTTTCTCTCTCTACTGTCCAACCAGACCTCATCCCACTGGGACCAGTGCAGTAGGATTTACAGGAAGCAGCTTAGAAACTCGTTCCCAGGAAGACAGACCTCTGCGCTCATGCCCAGTGCTGGGGCACAGCCTCGTGGTTAGGGATCGGTATCGTGCTACTCTTATCAATACTGTTTATCGATCTGGTCTTTTAATGGTGCTCTTAATACTTTTTGTGCAAAAACTTTCTTAAGAACATAAATTACTTTTAAACATTTGGGCATTTTTATTTCCATAATAGGCATATGCTACTTTATGTTTGTAATAATGTATTATTAATATAAATCTAAATAAAAAGATAAAATAAATGTAAGTTAAGAAAAATCAATAGCTAATTTTTATACAAATTAATGCATAACCTGTCAATGGTCACAGCTGTGTTTCTGAGTGCACTCAGAGATAAACACTGGGTTTAGTTTGTTTCTACAGTTATTTCACCTGTGGGTTTCCAGGATGATGTGAGCTGATCATCTTTCTGTCTTTGGTGAAATGTTTTGCCAGATTACTCTGTGTTGTTGTGCTGACATGCAACACTTGTCACTGCTGTGTAGGGCTGCAATGTTTGATTAAATTTCTTTGCCTTAAAGCTTAGTTTAATGAATGTAAACAAGACTGGCACATAGTGCTATGAACTTTGTATATGCGGAATCATGTTTCTACACAGTTAATATACAACACACTAGCGCAAGTAGGCTGGGGTTGGGCTATAAACTGAATAAATTTAAATAGTAGTCCCCCTTTTAAATTTATTCATAAACTATGTAGAAAACAGCCTCATCAAGAAAGTGAATTTAGAGGAACTAGTCCTCAGGCACCACACTGTTTCCTCTGTTGAGGCTAAGGCTACTGCTAGCACACAGAAGAGCTTAAATACTGACTGTGGAGACTCTGCAGACGCTAAAAACAATAATAATCAGGGAAGGGAAGGGAATGGTATTTGTATAGTATAATCAGGATTCCTATTATCTGTTACCCCTGCAAAATCTTCATTTAGCAGGTGGCAAAATGAAGCTAAAACTAACAGCACAGTGTGGTATGCGCCTGCAGCTCTTACTTACGTAGGCTACTTTTGTTTATGTGCAGGTTACCCATGTTAGCTTGATGTTATCTTTTAACAGGCCTCACATGGTGGATACTTTATAACAGATGTCACTTTTAGAAGCAGAGGGTTACAACTAAAATATTATTTTACTTGTGAGGGAAATGCTCGCTGCTGCAGCTTTTACATTGTTTTGTGTTGGCATTCAGCATAAAGTATAGCTTTATTTATACAATAGTCTGACTGAATATATAATTAGTACATAATAATATATTGTAAGTATATCATTGGCTATATCATAATGTATGATAATAAAACTTATATTTAAAATGTTATTTGCAATGCAATGCATCTGAATGTGAAAAAACATTTCTTATTGTTAAATTGACAGATTCACAAATGTGCATTAAAATGTGTACTTTTTAAAATATGCAGAGATGGAAGAGTTTCTCTTATTCAATTAATCAAACAAAATAATCAATGATCATACTATTATTTCCTGATGGCATTTATGTCTCCTAAACTATACCAATAAATCTCTTCCCCTTTTCAGCTTCTGTTCACACTTAGATGTGTAGTGCAGAGAAATGTTCACGTGACATGACTATCACAAACAATTGAGCCAAACCAGAAAATCTGGATTTTTGTGATTCCAGCATGACCTCAGACAGCATTTTGTTTGAAAAATACAACAGACTGAATGTTTTCTAGTGTAGCTCTTTTAATCAAATGTATAATTTTACATTTAGAGAACCAACTTAGTTTTAGGAAACTGAATATTTGAACAAAATCTTACTCTTGTTTAGCTTCTCTTTCTCTTCTGACTGCAAACTATTCATAACCCACCTCCCTCTGATGTATGGTCTCCACCATCCTTTTGAAGAAATTAAATAAGGTCTTAAAGTATTTTCCACAAACTAAATGAGATGTAGAAGAAATGGCGAAGAGAGATTTTATTTTACCATATTAATATTGTGTGGCACACTAACAAGAAGGTTATGATTTAAAAACTGTTTTTGATCAATTTTGTGTGTGTGCTGTATTGAGTAAATTGTGCTTGTGGCTCAGCTGTGTGAGCAGAAATGTCGATGGGTGTCTGGCAAAAAAATAAACTGGATTAAACTGGATTTAAGCCTGGACGATGTTAATAAATATTATAGACTCAAAAATATGAGCGAAGTTGTAAACCTTTTGGGTACATTCACATATACACTAACCTTGACCAAAAAAATGTACACATTTCTATGATATTCTATGGAAATAAGGTATTTATCTGTGTTGGGTTTGCCAAAAGACTGATCTTTGAGATTTTTTTTTTACAGTTTGCAACAAAACAGTTCTAATAAAATATTATTAATGAATGAAATGTAGACACTTACAGTATCTGCAGATGGCTTCACGTCCAACGATCGAGCTAGAAGTGAAAGTATTTGCTAAGGCGTGTCTTAGTACCTGAGGCTGTTCACACTTTAGATCATGACAAAACAAAAAACACATTTAACAACAGTGCCATCTACTGTACTTATTTAGTACTGAAGCAGGGCCAACCTGGATTTTAAGCAAAATTATTAATATTTAATCTTCTGTTGTATAAAACCAAGACCAAGATGAATATTTAAAATAATACAAACCCAGCCAGAAAAAAAATCATTTGAGTTTTGTGTAAAAGACAACAGTGAGCTGAGTCTAAACTCTACTCTACAGTGGTTTTCAGTGGCAAAAAGTGACTCATTCTGTTCACACATGAACTTCCATCTGAAGAAAGTTAGTGTGAATAAAGTCTAAGATAATATTGTAATTTCATAAAATAAAGAGATTAAACATTAACCATAAGCATTTTAGCCGAGAAATGTTCTCACCTGAGGTTTTTCAGATGTGGCTGTTCATTGAGCTAAACCTGTAAATCTGGATTTTTGTGACACCAACATAACCTCAAACAGCCTTTTGTTTTGTACTTTTCCATAAGGAAGTGACACAGAACTGAGTTGGTGTTTTCTAATAAATTAATAAATATAATTAAATATTATTAATATTAATTTAGAGCAAAATCAAAATGTTTACAGTTGAACAAAATCTTACTTTTTGCTTTGTCTTGTTTCTCAACAGGGAAATGGATAATGTTTTTCAGTACTTGTTGATTTCATTGTATTTATATATATTTATCCAGATTAGTAATTAAGAACATGTTCTTATTTACATTTGTCTGTGAAGATTCTCAGGCATCCAGATTTTTACAATAAAAACAAGGTTAAAACCGCAACTTTATTTATAAAGCACTTAAAAAACAACTAAGTTGACCAAAGTGTCATACAAGATAAAAATATGCAATAGAAATAAAATATGTTTGGTCCTCCAAAAGCTCAACAGAGTTTAGCTGTTGTTGAGCGTAAGGCAGCGTCAAAGTCTCAGAGTATGGCAAATGTCTTTTTAATGCCAAAATGTAAAAGTTCAATAAAAAAACTTTGACGGCGACTCAAAAACTTTAGAAGTATAACCTCTTAAAATAGCCGCTTTGGTCAAGGCAACAATTGTTAAAGATGGCGGATGTTGCCCGATGCGAGACTTTCAAAATAAACTACAAAAATGATACTTGAAACTATAAAACAAAAGTTTAGATGACTTATCATGAAAAGATGTTATCACTGGCAAAGTAAACTTAACGCGAAGAAACGTAACAAACAAGTGTAAGGTTACAATGAGAGAAACTAAGAGCAGCGATTAAGATGAGACGAGTAGACGAAGAAGAGCTGGACATAGAAGAGCAGAATGACGCAGAAAAAGCTGAGAGAACAAAGGCCTGGGTGTATATAACTCTGTGTTAAAACAGGGTAGCCCTCTGTCCTCTGCAGGGATTGTGAGGATATCAAATTACTTTTACTAAATGCAAAGTAAATGCCATACAAAGAATTGTGTTTTACTTCACTTCAATTGAAGTAGATTTTAAGGCATGTTACATTTACACTGAGTGGAATGTTTTGTAGTAACAAACATAAACAATATTAGTGAACAATGATACTGAATAAGCATATATCCAACCATTATTAAATATGATGATTTCAAAAGTTTGCACAAAATACAGTTATGACATTTTCCTGTAAGGCAACATGTATATGCATGAAATCAGTCTCTTGAATAGATGAGTGTAATATAAAGTCTTTGATAAGTATACCTTTATTAGAATAGACTATAGTGACCACAGTCTGTCTTGTCCACTAGGTGGCAGTATTGCTCCGTTTCAAGTCCCTCTGGAATTTGTAAAAGGTCAGTTTGAGGTTTGCTGTAGTGACGAGTGCTCTTATTGCACAACTGTTAGAACTGAAGTTTATGGCAGATTTTTGACTTTTAAGTCAATTAAAGTTGTCACGAGGTGTACCAGAAAGCAGATAACCATTCTTATTCATTGTCCTTGGGTCACTATAGGCCAGACCCAAACCCTACAAAACTGTATTTAACTTTCTGAAGAGCGTGTGGTGGCACTCGTAGAAGCTGCAGCCTCTACTCTGCATCTACCCTCTGAGTTTGTGGCTAGTTTTAGGTGCACCAACCTGAGAGACTGTGAAGGAGTGAGGGAATGAGGGAGTGGAGGAGTGAGGTAGTGAGGGAGTGAGGGAGTGAAGGAGTGAAAGAGTGAGGGAGTGAGGTAGTGAAGGAGTGAGGTAGTGAGGGAGTGAAGGAGTGAGGTAGTGAGGGAGTGAAGGAGTGAAGGAGTGAGGTAGTGAAGGAGTGAGGTAGTGAGGTAGTGAAGGAGTGAGGTAGTGAAGGAGTGAGGTAGTGAGGTAGTGAAGGACTGAGGTAGTGAATGAGTGAGGTAGTGAAGGAGTGAGGTAGTGAGGTAGTGAAGGACTGAGGTAGTGAATGAGTGAGGTAGTGAAGGAGTGAGGTAGTGAGGGAGTGAGGTAGTGAAGGAGTGAAGGACTGAGATAGTGAATGAGTGAGGTAGTGAAGGAGTGAATGAGTGTACTGATGCAGGACAGTACAGTGGGGCAACACCATTCAGCCATTTAAAAACAAATAAAAGAAGTTTAAAATGGACTCTAGAGTGCACAGGCAGCTGGTGCAGGGAAGAGAACATCAGAGTGATGTTCTTATCTGTGTGCGCCAGACAGACGTGTAGCCGCATGTTGTACAAGCTGCAACTGAGAGATAGAGGACTGACTCATCCCAAAATAAAGTGCATTACAGGAATCCAGCCAGGTGGTAATGAAGGCGTGGATTACTGTTTCAAAATGCTGTTGTGTCAAAAACTTTAACTTGTGTTTATCTTTAGTTAGCTGCCTCAGATGAAAGAAACTGGACTTGACAACAGATCTAATCTGGCTGTCCAGCTTGAGGTCAGAATCCAATTTATACCCTAGGTTCACAACTTCAAGTTTGTGATAAAGTGCCCTGAGGACTGTTCCATAAAGCTAGCTAACTCCATAAGCTAGGCGTTTTTGGATAAGTCTGACTTATTTTGTTGTCAGTTCTGTTCCATAAAACAGACTCATCCTGAGACTCGCTCAGTCACTGTGGAAACTGATGCTGCAGCTGCGCCTGGTCTAAAGCAGGTTTAAGATCAGGCTTACCCTGAACACTTTATAAACTCCTACACTTTTATGACAAATTATGCTGAAAATTACTTAATTTAATGATTTTTTCCTTTAACATTTTATCAGATTTATAGACTTTACTTCAGAAAATAAACAATTAGCCCTTATGATGTAGGCTACATAAGTAGTAAGTAATAATATCCCTATAACGGGGGGATAGCCCCCCTTCTCCTTGTGACCTCTCCGTGACCCCTTGACCCATGCCTCTCCCCTGACCCATGCCCCTCCCTACCCCTAACCCTTTGTACATGTGTCCACAGTACATCCTCCCTGGTCAGATGTCCTCTAAAGATAGCTCTACTTGTTTTTTCAGTTCTGTAGCAGATACAATGGTGTACTGTTTGAGGTTTATTATATGTTTTTGCGGGAGAACAGTCAATACATTGGCCTTCTGTCTGCAGAGATAACCCATGTGCTTGCGGGAGAGTTGTGAATACAATAGTTTACTGTCTGCAGAGATAACCCATGTGTTTGCGGGAGAGTTGTGAACACAATAGTCTTCTGTCTAATGAAGCCCTCCTGCAGAGTTAAGTGGTAGTTGTGACCTGTGGATGCTGACAATAGCAGTTGTTCAAAAACTATACAGGAGAAATGTCTTTAAAAACTAATGAACGTCTTAAAACTATGACTGTTGTAGATGTCACAAACCCACTCGCTATGATCATAAACTTTTTTTTTTTATATTTGTAATTGGGTGCATGTTGGCCATGTAATCAAAGGTTTTCAACACATAGTGTAGAGTTACATCTGATGAGAAAAATCTTACAAAAAAACGTTAGTGATAAAGAGTTATAATAAGAGTTAAAGATAAGCACTAGCTTTAGCCCCCATGGTAATACAAAACTGTAAAACTGCATACTGTGTAAAAAAAACAACCTTAAGGATGTGTTATATTTAGCCAGAAAAGAGGTCTTTACTTAAATTTTACACTTTTCTCTCTTAGTTATTTTCCCTGTAAATAAATAAATAAATAAATAAACAAGAGCTTCAAAAACTACACTTACCATATTCTTAATTCTTCTGTGCAGTGTTTTTAGTGAAAGGTGCTTTATGTGGTTCTATGCATTAAATTAATACTCACTAATAGAGAAATAAAAAGGGTAATCTTTTTGATCATGACATAGTGTGTGTGGTGTCTATTGAAAGCAAATTTTTTATCCATTCATTATCTAGCTAGCATAAATAAATGACACTATTCATTGTGCTTTTTTAGCTATTTTATTATTTCTTAGCTACAGTTGTGAAAAAAAAAATCTCTAAAATGAGAAGATGGGTAGTGGCTTAAGAATGACCACTAGGCCTGCCCCCCTTGGTTATCAGTTGGAGACCAGGCTGTTGGGTATAAATACAGCCACTAGTGTTCATTTAAAAAAACACCTTTTTTTCCTACGCAAAACGGACGAGCTCTTCAAGAAAAAAATACTTTTTTATTTTTAAATTTTACTATCTACAAAAAAATGGCCCATTCAAATGGTAAGGTTTATTATTTTATATCCATGCATGTGTTAAAGTTAATATCTGTGTTTAAGCATGTATGTTTTTTAAATCTAGTTTAAATACATCAGGTTCCATTGTGCTGGATCATCAGATTTGCACCTGACACCTTACACAGGTTTGAAATCTTTTATTATTAATTTCTATTCTTTCCCATCTGATGCATTATGTGACTTGTATCCTCTCTTTTACTTTAGACATTTGTGCTAAAGAAGGACGCCCGCAGAAGCGTCCCTTAGGTGATATTTCAAATGGTAAGTTCTTTTTTATTAATTTCTATTCTTTCCCATCTGATGCATTATGTGACTTGTATCCTCTCTTTTACTTTAGACATTTGTGCTAAAGAAGGACGCCCGCAGAAGCGTCCCTTAGGTGATATTTCAAATGGTAAGTTTTTTTTTTTAAGATATTTTATTTTATTAATTTTTTTCCCTCTGGCATCTAACAAATACCATCTTTATAGATAAAAACCGCCTCACGCACGTATCTCTCCATCCAAAACCTGTAACCACGGAGCTAGAAGGTCTGTGTTTTTATTCTAAATTTATTTAACATCTAGTCATTATTTAATGAAATGTTTGATATTTTATTATCATTATTTTATTCTACAGCTTACTGTGCTAAAGAAAAAAATTTACACAGTCGGGGCGGATCATCAAACAAACGTAAAAACAGTCCTTTTAAAGGTAAGACACTGACTTGTATCTTTGAATGTTTTAATTTTGTTATTTCTTTTTGTTTTTAAATCTAACCTAGAGTTTTTGTTTTATAGGTGAAACCACCCCTGAGAAAAGAAAGAAGAGTCAGAATAGTGACACTAGAGACGTGTTCAGGTGTGTGAAACAGTATTGTATTAATTATTATTATCATTCATTCATTCATTTTCAACCGCTTATTCCCGTTAGGGGTCGCGGGTGACTGGAGCCTATCCCAGTAACTTTGGGCCGTAGGCGGGGTACAGCCTGGACAGGGGCCATGGTGATGGTGTGTCGGCCCGGTGCTCGAACCCACAACCTCCTTGCTGGGAGGAGAGAACGCTAACCGCTCTGCCACCGTGCACCCACCTTATCATTATCATTTTAATTCTAAAAATAACTATAAACTATGTATTTGTAGGTCTACCCCGGGGCAACTACCAAGGCAAGGCAATATTGCGGACAACGCATTTGCAGAGTTGGATGACGATGAAATAGTTCAAGCAGCCCGCGAGATTGAAGAGATTCTCAACCTCAACTTTAACTCACCAGCACCACTACCAAGACCAGCACCCGAAGACCAGTGTCTGGAAGGTATTGTTAATTTTCCTGTTATTGCTGGTTATGTTGTGTCTAGTACACCGAATTCTTCTCAGGAGAGTCTGCCGTGCAGGCAGAAAAGTGTGTTAGAAGATTCTGATTCTATAGTGTCTGACCCCTCTGCAGTTGTCGCTGACACACCCTGCCCTTCTTTCACAAAATTTCCAAACTGCCCACATGGATTGTTAATCTGTAATATCTGCCCAGTATTGTCAACCTCTAGTTTAAGTGAACTGTTTGTTAGCAAGTTTCCAACACCACAACTAAACACAAACTCAACACAGACTGAACACACACACATAGACAACACGACGCAGACTGAACACATAGTCAACACAGCACAGACAGTGCCATATGATTACATCCAACAAATTTCAGCACCCCTACACATAGACAATACAACACAAACTGATCCAGTAGAAAACCCTATTAATCATTTATTTCAGTGCTTACACACATTTTTTTCAGCCCATGCTAGAGTTATCAAATTATTATCATTTTCAATTATCATTTTTAAAAATAAAAATCTAATATGGCTCCACCACCCAAATATTTCAAATGTGCTGATGGACATGGTGTTGATAGTAGTCAGTGTATTGAGAATGGAACCGCTTCACCTCAGGGAGGGTCTATCTTCTCAGATATGAATGATGCTGATGATATGATTGATATTCTGATTTGATAACCCTTATCAGATGCATGCTACGGATGGATTGAGCAATGTTGTTATTGGTGAAGATGATAATAATTTTGCCATTGATAATAATAATAATAGCAATGATGATGGTGATGATGATATGAATGATGTGAATGTGAGTGACATTCTAGCAGAGATTGATAAGACATTTGAGATGTATAATATGACAGGCCAGTGTGATGATGACATTGTTATGAATGTAAGTGGCATTCTAGCTGAGATTGAAGAGATTGCCAGAGAATGGTGCACAGTTGATGATAATGATGATTCTGACCGTAGCTCATGTAGCTCTTCTGAACATCTATCTGATGGCACCGCTTTTACTGGTACCGGTACCATGGCTGATATTCCCCCTACTGGTCTATCTAATGACATCTCTGGTGGGTTAGATGGTGATAGCATATCTGATGCAACATCCCAGCCTTCTCATATACCTGCTGTAGTCTCTACTTCTGCTGCTGCAAATGGGTCTATTGCTAGTAATGAGTCTGAAATGCAAAATGCACAAGATGGGGCCGGTGCGATAAATCTACGCCATATCCCAGCTTTCAATGGTCTCGAGCTGCGACAGCGCATTGATTTCAGAGATCTTCATGCTTCCAGCCCTGAGGAGATACCCGCAATGGTTAAAGGCTTACTTACAGGGGTTATTGACAGATTGCTTGAAGTCTCACAACCCGGCAGTGTATTAAATATAGTTTTACGAGGCCCGTCTTTATTCAACGACGTGCATGCCTTATTAAATTCTAATAATAATTATAACGCAGATCTTTTTCTCGACGAGGTCGTCCAGGTCCTACAAAGTAACAACACATCTATGACAGACGATGAGCTGGAATTTGTAGTATCAATAGCTCAGAACCATAGAGGGGGCGTTCGTCTTAAACTGGGCAAAATTTCATACGAGGAAATATTGTCAAAAAAAGGAAAATTTTTATACAATCCAGAAAATACTGAGGGAGATGGTAACTTGTGTTTCTGTTTATGTCTAGCGCATGCTGCCCGTGCTTCTATGTCAGTTCAGGAAAAATGTAATTATGCTAGAAATGTTCAAACATCTGTAGGATTCGACCACACACCGCGTATCATTCAATGACATTATCAAATTTGAAAAACACCTGGCGGTTAAAATTATATTTTTTTATCATGCCCCCTGTTTCAAAAGTTTACAGTGCTACCAAACACATAATACACCGCATCCGCACACAATCTGGCTGTACCTACACAATGAGCATTATTATATAATTGAAAACCCTACAGGATTTTTTGGGTATGGTTATGTCTGTTCATACTGTTATGGTGGATATGATGGTCCACTGATGCATTCGTGTATTAATAGGTGCAACATCTGTTACATGCAGTGTCATAGTGGTCCTGGTAAGAAAGTTAAATGTAATGACTGCAAGCGTTTATGCAAATCAAAATCCTGCTATACGCAACACAAACTGCCAGACCCACAACATAACCTGATCCCATGCAATCTAATAAAATACTGTGACGCCTGTGGTAAACAATACAGGCAAGGAAAAAAAACAAGTCACAAATGCACACCGGCTGTTTGCTGGCATTGTCGGGGGGTTTTAGATGGTGACACTGACCACGAGTGCTACATTCAACCACTGGAAAAAAGCCAGCCAGGTCAAAAATACATACTCTATGATTTTGAAACTAGATATCATGAAGGGAAGCATGAGGCTAATTTTGTGTGTGCAATGGACATGAACGGCGACAAGTTCTGTTTTGGCACTTTAAATTGCGTGAAAATATTTATACGGCACTACAGATGCCCTAAATATACTGGATATACATTCATAGCGCATAACGCTTCAGGTTTTGACAACTACCTCGTCTTAGAGTATTTTGTTAAAAATATAATCACCCCTGCAGTAATAATGCGCGGTAGTAGTATTGTCCTAATGCGTGACAACATATACCAACAATGCTGGATTGACTCGTTTAGCTTTCTTCCAATGCGACTGTCAAAAACGCCATCAGCCTTGGGGTTTCAGGATATGGAAAAGGGTTTCTTTCCTCACAAATTCAACACAAGAGACAATGAGCACTATACTGGTTCATACCCTGATCCCTATTTTTATGGTTATGACAGTATGCCTGAGTCAGAAAAAGCCAGATTTAAGACCTGGTATGACACAATGTGTGGCGAAAGGTTTGACTTCCAGGCAGAACTTAAGCATTACTGTGTGAATGATGTAGAAGTACTGCGCAAGGCATTTCTTATATACAGGGAGACATTCATAGAGTGTACAAAATTGGACCCGTTTACATTTGTGACTCTTTAAGACTCTATTTCTGCCTGCAAACACGCTTGCACTCACCCATGATGGGGCATACATACGGCAGAACAAGGCATATTCTGATGTGTCTATGCAGTGGCTTGAATATGTATCATTTACCAAAAACACCAGATTGCAACATGCCCTTAGAGGTGGGGAGAAACAAGTTGGTCCATATTTTATAGATGGATTTTGTCAAGCAACAAACACCTGCTATGAATTCTTTGGTTGTCTCCATCACGGTTGCCGAGCACACAGTGTAGAAACTGAGCTAAATCCTCTATCTAAAATACCGTACGGTGAGCTCTACAGCCAGGCTTTGGCAAAAGTTGATGCATTGGAGAACATTTACAAAATGCGCGTTGTAGTGATGTGGGAGTGTGAATGGCGGTCATTAACCAGATCTGACCCATCTGTTATACAGTTCATGAGCACATATGAGAAGCCTGGATGCCTTGCCCCCAGAAATGCACTCTTTGGTTGTCGCACAAATGCTATGAAGCTGTACCACAAGACAGCTGATGGCGAGAAGATACATTATTATGATTTTACCAGTCTCTACCCCACAGTGCAGTCCAGAATGCCTTACCCCGTTGGGCACCCCCAAATAATTTTTGAAAACTTTGACAAGCTTGAGAATTATTTTGGACTTATCAAGTGTGTTGTACTGCCCCCTAGACGTCTGTTTCATCCTGTTCTGCCTTTCAGATGCCTCAACAAGCTCATGTTTCCTCTGTGTCGTACATGTGCTGAAATGTTAAACCAGACTGATGTTTGCAGACACAGTGATGTTGACAGACAACTGTCTGGCACGTGGGTGACATTTGAGGTTCAAAAAGCTGTTGAGAAGGGTTATCGCATTGTGTCTATTTCTGAAGTCTGGCACTTCCCCAATAAGACAGATACCTTGTTTAAGGACTATGTGAAAACCTTTTTAAAATGTAAGCAAGAGGCGTCTGGCTATCCACCACATGTAAAAACCCCCGAGGATCAGCAAAAATGCATTGCTGATTATTACCAAAAAGAAGGGATAAGACTGGATCCATCCAAAATACATGTCAATAAGGCTGTGAGACAAATAAACAAGTATGTACTAAACTGTCTCTGGGGGGGTTTGTGCAAGAAAGGGTCACTGCCACAGGCTGAATTCATATCTGAACCTGAACGGTTCACACAATTAATGTTCAGCGACCATTATGATGTGAAGCAGTTCTGTTTCATCACCAATGATGTCACCATGGTTCAGTGGTGTCATCCTGAAGGTGCGGGGTGCAAGGCACGGGATGTCAATGTCAACTATGACAACTGCATATGCCAGACTCATGCTCTACGACCTTTTAGACAGTTTGCAGCAGCGAGTGTTATACTGTGACACAGATTCAGTTGTTTTTACATCCAAATCTGGAGAGTGGACCCCTCCCACCGGCCCCTATCTGGGTGATCTAACGGATGAACTAAATGATGGGAGCTCTGAGGTGGAGGATCACATCATAGAGTTTGTTGCAGCTGGACCAAAATGTTATGCTTATCGCACAAATAATGGTAACACTGTAGTTAAGTGTAAAGGGGTGACACTCAACCCTGTGAATGCTAAGACTGTCACCCACAATTCATGAAAAGACTTGGTACAATCCTTTGTGGCCAATAGGGCCGCACAGACACATCTGACGGTGATATCTGACACCATCAAATGCGATAAGAAAAAGCTTCACTTAAAAAATGAAACAGTTGTGAAAAAAGTACAAGCTGTGTATAACAAGTGCAGATTATTGCCTGATTATACTACACTTCCTTATGGATATTGAAATGGATAAAGCATTTGATGGGAGGCTACAACACCCATTTAGCCTCGTGGTTAGTGGACCTTCTAATTGTGGTAAAACAATTTTTGTCAAGGATGTCATTGAAAATGCAGCGAGCATTATTTCGCATAACATTGATAATATTGTTTACATTTATTCATGCTGGCAGCCTCTGTATGACCAGCTTCTACGTGTAAGGGATATCAACTTTGTAAATGGGCTCCCAGAGCCTGATACATAACATTGTAATGAATGTAGTTAATCCTGTCCACATTTTTATTAATAATGCATAATGGGCAAAAGAAAGACTCAAAACCAGCAGCAATTTGGTTTGCAAGTTTATGCTCATTGGGCACGCCCCTAGGTACCCCTATTGCATCAATGTAAACATTAGCTGGGTCAGTGCCAATATCATCTATCACAGACCTTTTAGATCTGGTCATGGACTTGGAAGCAGAAGTGGAATAGAGGTCAGAATTAGGCCGAAGAGAAAAAACAGTAGAAAACATTACTCTAGCACAGCAGCCTGACCAATGCCAGGGCAAGGTAGCCAGTAAAGCAGTAGAATTGCACAGCCACCACATGTCAGCTATGGCTAAGTCTTGTGTTATCAGGGGACTCGTGTCAATGATGGGACAAACAGTGCTATTCTCCCCAGCAACTACACACACAGAGGAATAATTTAAGCGAACAAGGCTGCCAGCTCCACGAACTAAAGTGATAGTATAACATAGAGTGGTGGAGAGATTTCCCACAAAAGTAGATCTATTGGTGTGGGCTCTTTGTATGCATTCTAAAGGCACTGTGGGTAATTGTGAGAATTTAGGTGGTTTTGTATTTGCAGGCATAAATGGCCAAGAAAGGTGGTCGCAGCGGTCACTATATATGTGGCCACCTGGGGGATTAGGCCTGGCATAGCGAGATGAGGCCATATAAGCTAAGCAATGAGTAGGTGGGAGGGGCCTAGAAGGGGTGTCGACACAATGAGCGCCCATAAGCCATTTAGAGTACAGATGATTCCCAGTACAGTGGAGAGAGGCCAGGTATTTGTCATAGCGCTTGATAGTGTGGGATTTCGAGAAATTATAGTAATCAGAAATATAAGAAAAGGGGATTGGTACTAAATATTCTGGTACTGGATAAGGAGGTGCACACACTAGGCATGGTTGGCCTGGGAAATACAAATGTGCGGTGGTAGAAAGCCAATTGTACCATTTATTTTTTTCACTTAATCTGTGAAAGGTGGTAGCATTCCAAACCAATGAGAACGGACCTTGGGCTCCTCTTTTAGTCCTGTTATGAGTATTAAGAGAAGTGGTAGGTTGGCCTGATTCGAAGTACCAGAAAATAGGTGGGACAATCAGAATAGTAAACAGAAACAGGGTGAGCATGGTGCCTCTGATGGAGCACCCTGTCAATGCAACAGTCATGGTTAAGTAAGTCAGGCCAAATCAGTTCTAATCTGTTCTAATGAGCGTTCAGGAGGATGGGCCCTAACACAGTGAGTGATATGGATCCAATGACTCAACTTGCTCTTTTGACTTTTGTCTGTCTTTTCGACTCTAACTGCTCTAGAGCGGCTGTTAAGTACTTTATATGGGCCTAAAAATTTGGGTCCAGTCCATTTAACAGTCTTTAACAGTCTTTACCATTACCCAGTACCAGGTTTGATTGGGTCTTTCAGTGCGGTGTCAGGAGAATCCTCGAGGTTCAGGACCTGTTGGGAGAGAACTAGGCTCAAGTTAGTCCCTGACCTGTAGTAGTCAGAGATTTCATGGTCTTGGTCATTTCTATGGACACTTATTTCAGTTTGGAGAGGAGTGTCCATCCTTCTCCCAGTTAAAATCTCATGTGGAGACAGATTCAGATGTTTGTCAGGTGTGGATCGCATTGCCATCAGCGCTAATGGCAATGCATCCAACTAGGGCTGCTCGATTATGGAAAAAATCATAATCACAATTATTTTGGGTCACAATGAAGAGTACAATTTATAATTCAATTTATTACACAGCCCTTTTCATGTTGATGAAGTTAATGATTTTAGCCAAATACCTTTACAGAATGTAATTTGTTCTCAACCAATCTCCAAAATGTTGTATGACAAAATATTTACATACTTTTGTCATCATAATGAGGTAGTTTTCAAAATGTGTCCAAGCTTGTGAGCTTCTGTAGCTAACATGCTTGATAGTCTGCTAAGTGCCACTAGACGTCTATGTTGATAGTGCCTTAGTCCTTTTTTGTCCTTCTTTGCACCTTTGTCAGTCCAAACACTGTGCTCATACAGTCTTGTATGAGTCTGTAAGTCAATAACATCTTTCTGTCAACTTCACTGTATGTCCCTCATATTTCTCTGCATTCGTCTGCACACAGACTGTATACTTTTATCTTAAAGGTCCCACATAACAAACTGCTTTCTTTGCTGCTTCATCTGCTGCCTCATTTCCTCTGGCTATGAATGTTGTTCCCTCTGCATGTCCTTTGCATTTCATCACAGCCACCTCAGTTGGGAGTCTCACAGCTTCTACCAGTTCAGCTATTTCTTTCAAATGTTTAATAGGTTGTCCAATGCTAGTTGTTAGTCCCTCCCACATCCAGCGGGGGCTCAATGTGTAATAAACTTTGATCTGATTATAATAAAATATCTTTAAACATAAGCAAAATTAAATACTCTATTATATACAGTGATGTGATGAGGTTAATTTTAAAAAGCAATGAAGAAAGTTATGAGTAACCTTGCAATTTATCAACTATCTACACAGTCTTTATTACAATCATACTTTGTGGTTTCTAATTTTATTTACTTATATTTACTTTTATTCTGCAATTTGTTTATGCTTACTTATTATTACAACACTCAGTTATAGTCTAACATTTGAGTCACAGAGTAGAAAAAAAAAGAAAAAAAAATGTGCAGAGAGGGTAGCAGCTAGAGAGTAGAGAAAGGAGGGGTGATAACGGCAGAGAGGCTGCTATGATAGAAATGACCACTGGGGGAATTTAAACGATAAAGGAGGAGTGGCTCATCAGAACGGCTACTTAATGATTTTTTATAACTCCATATTATTGACCTCGATGAACTTTAGTGGACAAACTGAGTGTCCGCAGCAGGTGCAGCTGGTGGCACCAGGCCAGTGATGGATCACAGAGAAAGGAGATAATTCCAAGGTTAACAGGACCTGAGCCAACTGTTGGAGGAGAGTTTGGGCCTCAAACAGGAAACTATTCTGGCTCAGTTACAGCACAATTTAAATCTGCTCTATAAACTTGGACATTTTATTTTCACAAATAAAATGGACAAATTAAAGATAATGTGGATTTAATGTTAACTTATGTGGTTTTAGAAAGAGTAAATTAAAATAATGTTGTGGAGTAATAATTGATGAAAATTTATCTCATAAACAGCACATAACCCATATTCAAACAAAAATATCACAAACAACTGCAATCCTTTCTAAAATTAAGTATATTTTAAACAAAACTACACTATACATGCTATATTGTTCTCTTGTTCTACCATATATGACCTACTGTGTTGAAGTTTGGGGGCCACTTAGGCAACAAATACAAAACCAATTTTTATTTTACAGAAAAAAACATAAGGATCATCAACCATTCTGCTTACAATCAATCTAAACCAATATTTATCAAATTTCAAGCCGTAAAATTCTATGATTTAGTGAGTCCTAATACAGCATTATTTATGTAGAAAGTAAAAAAATTGATAAATAGCATATTGTTTATGTTTGAAGATAGGGATGATAAATATAATCTTAGGGGAGAGGACAGGCGTTAGAACTGATATAAAGAAGAACTGTGTTTCTGTTAAAGGTAAACTTGTTATTCTGGTAGCACAGCTGAACTTAAGAGGAGTAATTCATTAATTTACTTTAAAAAAAAAACTTAATTTTTTTTTTAAACAAATATAAATAAAGAAAACATTTGAGTTGTTTTAGTTACTGCCATAGATATTGTTGTATTGTCTCGTCTCAGTGTTGTCCAGTTTAGTTATGGTACATTAGTATTTTGTTGACCAACCACACCATCCCCTGTTTCTGAAAGAGAACTGCACTGCCAACCTCATCTCTTTCAGAAACATCTGGATGAAACAGTAATGTGTAGTCAGGAACAGCTGTATGCTTTCTTTACCACAGGGCCTGGTGATTTGGCTTCGTGACCTGCGTCTGCAGCTGAGGTGATATGTGGTGCACTCTCAGGTGAGAGAGCACAGAGATGTGTTTGTGTAGGGGAGAGTTCAGCAGCAGCAGCCACGCCCCCAGGTCCCACAGAAATGTCACCACACACTGAGTCTGGGTGAGGCATATCCCATGTCATGGATCATAAACTGGGTCATCATCCTGGAGATATGTAAATATCCAATGTATAAAGTCTTTTGGTGGATTATAAGGCTGTATCAGTTGTATCCATGGTAACCAGTGTTCAGTCAGCACAGGAGGAGGATCAGGATCTACATTCAGGAGTAACCAACACCGTAGCCCAGAAAGTATACCGAGGTTCAGGTTGGGTCATTAACATTTGTCTGGCAGAGAGTGGTCCACTGGAACAGTTCACTGTGAGACCACCAGGAAAAGTCACAACAGTCCCTTCCTCAGGACTTAGTAGAACATGATTTTATCAGATTGTCTCTCACGTCCATGACCCCCTTTTTGCCTGAGTGGACCTCAGTGTTGTTGTGTGAAATTAGGGCTGAACTGAGGAGCTGTAGAACTGGAGCAGGATGCAGTTTGTGCTGTGAGTCTTTGCCTTCTGCTTGTCCTTATCTTATTCTTTCTTTATTTCACTCATTTGTTGTATCTGCAGCCCAAGGACCTGAGCTTGTAGCCTTTGCAGCTCACTCTCCTGACTGTTAGCTTTAGCATTGCAATGTCCCATGTGATGTATTGTGTTTGATTCCCATTGATAACAGGGCATTGTATCAAGAGCAACTAGTTCTGTGAGTTTGGGGAGGTGTAACAGGTCAGGTCTGTGAGCGAGTAGCTTGAGTTAGTCTCAGTCCTCCTTTGTCTCTGTGCCTGATCTGAGTTACAGCGTTTGTATTTGTGGGGCGACTGCAGTGAGTGTAGCCTGCTCCCATCGTTAAGTGAGGGAGGTACGTTTTCAGAGATGATTGTAGAGTTTCAGTTTTAGGGGTGCTCAGCACCCTGAGCTGGAACAAAATATATTATTTTATAAGAAACTTTTTTGGAAAGTTTTAAGCATGTCTTAGAGAGCAATAATTAACTTTATTAATAACTATAGCTTAAAAGTAAATTCGACAAATGTGCTATGGTTAAAAATTGAACAAAATCAATAAAACCTACTCAGAGAGAACTCTAGAAGGTTTAGTAGTTTAGGTTAGACTTGGATGCAGAGGATAGCATTAGTAAATGTCATTAAATCCTCTTTTGTCGTCTTCTAACTCTTCTCAGCTCAGGCTTCACTCACATTTTTGTCCCACAAACAAACTTATTTTAGTTCATATTATTTGACTTGAGATGGCCTAATATTGCAGTCAGTTGATGTTAAAAAGTCAGTCAGAGAAAAAACAAACAAACAGAGGAGTCATCTGTCTGTGCTGCAGCACGAGGGGAGGAGGGAGAGCAGCAACAGCAGCAGGAATGGATCAAACCATTTGCTGCACAGGGGTGTTTCTTGCTTCTGCTAAAGTACGCCTATTTGATTTTTAATATATATGATCAAGAAATTTGACATGACCTATTTCAAATACACAATAATAGCATTTAAACATTTTATTTAAATTCTTCTTATTTTTATTGGTGCTGGAATTATTTTTAGGGTCTAAAAGTGGAGTCACAGCAGCATGGACCACAGTTTGAACGTTTATTACCTGTTCTAGTCCCAACAAACCTCTGCTCTGCTCCTCTTTTACACACTTTTCTGTCACTTTCTGCTTCCTTTTCTTTTCTGTCCACAGTAAACATAAATCTAAAGCACCAGTCCACTCCTCTTTTGTCATAGTTGTGTTAAGTTTCGTTTTTGTCTTGTCCATTTTGCAGTGGTGGAGTAAGTAGTCTACTTTTTTTTTTTTTTTTTTTTTTTTCAAATAAGAGCACAAAAACATTCACCAAAGTAAAAGTATTTTCAAGTAAAACTATTAGCTATAAATAGCTGCTTACAATTCTACTTTTAAGTAGAAGTAAAAGTACAATGCACAAATTCAAGCTGAAACATGATGATAGTCTTAATTTTGGAAAGTGATAAGGAGAGTTATATGTATTCTTGCAACTTGTTTATAATTTTTTAAAACAATCTTTAAAATGTAGTGAAGTAAAAGTGCAAATACTAGCTCCAAAAATCTACCTAAGTAGAAATAAATGTATCTATCCCAAAAATCACTTAAGTAAAGGAGAAATATCTAAACTTTTCACTCAAGTACATTAACACAGTACTTTTAGTCTCCTTCCACCCCTGTCCTGTCACTGTCTGTCACCAAGTCCACATTTACACATCTGTACTTCAAACTGCTGGGAATAGAAATGTTATTTTATGTACAATCCTAATGTATGGATCTAAACTTTTCACCACACAGAGATCCCTCAGGATCTGACCTTGTCCCAAGCTTCTACACAGAGACCGTGGCGTCTGTGCGGGGCGGGGTTCTATCGGGATATGTGTGATTTCAGTTTTAAAGACCCAACAGTCCTATTGTCCCGGGCTTTCGCCTTTATTTTTTCTCCACCCCACAATATACAGCCTACGCAGTCTCTGTTTCAGAACCTCTACTGGAATTTGGACACTACTAAGTGTCCTACACAGTATTGGCCCTATAATATGAATACAGAGACTCAAACCACCCACAGTAACCCCCAAAAGAAAACAAAAAAAATCTGTCCCTGCCGGTTCATCAGGTTCCAAACCCAGGAGGCTCCAAGCCTCAGGCTCCAAGCCTTTATTTCACGGTCCACCCGTCTTGGTCTAGGGTATTTATGTTTCTTAGCAGTGACTACGTTCAATAGGTTCTCGTCAGATCCTATTCCAAGAGGTAATTTGATTAAGAATTAAACAAGATACCCTCAGAGTCCAACTCTGGCTGATCAATAGACCTAGTCTATTGTCAGTCTTTGACTTGCCCTAGCGCCACCTAGTCCAACTAGGATTTTTACCGGCTCATAATCTTTCCCTAACGTGTTAGTATGTTAAGTGCTTTTGCCACCTTACGTGTGTAGAAACTCAAAATCAATTAACTAAATATAGATATATATTGTAAAACATTTTCTAAATTTACGAGACTGAGAATTACAGATTTCTGAGACAGTGACAACCCTATGAAATAAAAGCTGTGCAGAAATTTTATTAAAAAGGTTTTCTGCTTACCTTATTTTGTGGGTACCCTGGTTGTCACAGACTCAGTCACCAAACTCCGCCTCGATGTGTCCAAAAGTCCTCTAGAAGAAGCTTTCCACCCACACGTCGGGTCACCATTTATTAGGATTGTTCATTTTGGGTGAAAGCATCAAAGAGGACGATGATTCAGAAGTTTAATCAAGTCAGAAGTTTATTTTAGTATCACACAGGTGAGGTAACAACAGCTGTGCCCCGCTGAAAGGGAGAGGGTGAGCCGTCCACAAAGGAGTGGTCACAGTTTTTATTCTATGTATGACAATGTATGACGATAATGATGCATATCATTAAAATGTATTCTTCAAGAAACTCCTGTGCCTCGACCAGGCCAGAGTTCTCATTACTGCGGTGCGTAATCTTCGTTATCTTCAGGAGCGTCCCACGCAGCGGCAGGGAACCCCCACCTATAACCTGGAGGTTCCTAACTTTGTAACCAGCTCATTATTGTGCACTTTTGCAAATGCACAATGTACGTAATCGGAGAGTGTAACCTTTTGAGTGAAAGGAGAAAAACATACTTTAGAATCAAAGCATTCTTAGTACTATTGAAGCGTTTATTAACCTTAGTAGTAGTAGTACATCAAAATATAGTTTAGTGGTAATACGCAAAGCTATATGTAGAAATATTCAACAAAATTGATTTAACAGGTGCGGGACAAACACCCTGCTTCTAGCAAAATGCACTCTGGCAGGTTTGTGTAGCATATAAGCATCCTGCTCAGCTAAAAAATCTTTAGCGCTCTCAAGACTAAGGGCCAGATTTATCAAAGGTTTGCGTGCACGCTAAATGAAAAAGACGAGCTAAAAATGGAGCAAACCCAGGCGCAGCTGAGATTTGCGTCTCTAACAAGAGCAAATTCAGCGCAGATTTTGCTCCTGTGATTCTATGAATCTGTAAAACAAAGCGTTCTTGCCAAAATGCGCAAAATTCAAGGCGTGGAAAATGCAAATGAAGTCGCTTTGCAGTCGCTGTTTGATTTATCAGAGTACGGAGCTAAATCTGTGCGAAAATTTAGTACGCTGGAGAAGCAGGTGCAAAAGTTTTGTGGAGGTAAGAGAGCAGCTTTTAGTGCACAGATGAGGCGTTGTAAATAAGTTCTAATGCTTTAACAGGGCTCATTTACAAAGATACAACAGTAATGTGTTGATTTGAAGATGAAGGAAACAAAGAAACAGACTTTACCTGCGGCACTTTTTCCTTGATTCTCGCTCGTATTTCCCTGAACTTCAGCCTTTTACAGCTGCTGTCTCTGGGCTTTCAGTCTGTTTAACATTCTTTGAAATCCTTACGGTGACAGAACAGTCTTTAAACGCTGCGCAAACTCTACTCACTGTGTTTATCTCATTGCCTCAGTGCTCGCTGCGGCGCTGACAGCTGCCCACAGAGGCTCAAAGCTGTGTGGATTTGATCGAGCGGAGGACATCGAAAATGTTTTTTAATTGTTGTTTTTATTCGATCACCATCAGCACGCCATATAGGCTACTGATACATTTTATATAATTGTTTGAAAGGTTACTGGCTCTGACAGACAGTGAAAAGGACTTTCCTCTCCCTCCGCTGTCTTTCACAGAGGGGACATAAGTCACGTGACTCTGGTCAGCACCTACATCACATGAGACATTTAACAAGAATGGACTACACAACATTAATAAAAGAAAGTAAAATGCAATGAAATAATTCTCCCTCAGATACAGTGAACACAGCTCTACTACAGTCAGTCCTGTTATTTGTTGGACTCTCAGATTGTGTTTTGTGTTGCATCTCTGTAGGAAAGATGCAGTCAGAGCTGGCAAACAGCGCTGCTTTCACTGAAAAATTCTCATTTACAGATCAGATTTGCGGCAGCAGTTACTTGCGCATTTTCTCTTCGTATATCACACGCAACATGCCCACAAAGACCAGACGCTATTTTTTAAGCTGCACTTGCAATTTTGCACTTGTCCAGTTTCATTACGCATCCCTTGACAAAAACGTTCTATACCTCTGAAACTCCCGATGGGCCGCGTTGTAATACATCCTTCTCATAACCCGTTTTGTGGCCATGTTGAAACCAATAATGAATAAAAACAGACAAAACAAAGCTTCTTCTTCTGTTTTTTATTAAACATTGGTCGAAACGTAAAAGTATTGAGTGTATAAAACACCCAAAAAAAAAAAAAAAAAAAGGAAAAACACAGAAACTAAAACTGTTTAAAACTAGCAAATGTATAAAACACAAAATTATCGAGTGTATAAAACACAAAAATACCAAGGACCACCAGGAGTGATGTAGGCTCAGGCTCCGGTTCTTGGGGGTGAAAGCAGTCACATTCTATTACATTCTCCATAACCCTTGGTGAAGCAGTTGGCAGCGGCATAGTATCCATAGGCTCTGGTGGTTCAAGAATAGCTGGGCCATGAGCGATCTGACCGCATCCTCATCATGTGAACGAGGCTCAGTCTCAGAAGCAGCATATGGAGAACTGTCAAAGTTAAACCTAGGCTCTGCCAGATTGAGTGGAACACGTCTGGGGTAGCGACGGGCCATGTTGAATTATGTCCACAAACAGAATGAAATGCAGTACTGGAACATCATTTTTATAACAACTTCCTGCAGACAGGGTGGTACGGTCAGCCTCCATGGGAGGAACAAGGGCATGGTCTAAAAGGAGAGAGACTTTTTCAAAACTACAAGCTCGCACCGGAAGAGTTTGTCAATTTTCCCAGAAATTTGCACCATCTTTTCTGTCCATACACCCTTCGGAACAATTAACAAAGTGCGAAATATGCCGCAGTCAGAGTTAAAAAGATCCAGGACAAAATACCCAGCCGCTTTGTGACTAGCGCGGTAATACCAGCGACCAGTACCCGACATTTTTACTAGCCATACAGCCTAATTTTCGATCTTCTTTTTTCTGTTAAAGGAGCTCCACACGCAGTGAGATTCTCAGGCGTCATATTTTTAAGAACACCCCAGTCGTTAGAGCTCAGGATTGCCGTATCCACAGTGGCGTTAGTCTGGAACAAACACAACTCACCCGTCTCATACTTGAAAATATAGCCCCAGGACCCGCCAATCCCATATGGCTCTAGAGACCACTCCTCGCGTAGCACCACAGATGGAGGATGCTGAACCCGGCGGAGATACGCCACATTTTTATGGGGAATATTGGCGTCATCCACCGGGTCTTCTATAATAGTCACTGCGGTCTCATAAATGGTCTGTGTTTTGCATTCATCTGCAGCCATGGTGAGTGATTTTCTAAAAAAAACCAACCAAATTTCCTAGGGCTTTCATACACGCAAGAATCAGACAATATTATTTTCTTGACATAGGCCCTATTCCCAAAGTTTAGATTTGTGATGTCATAAGAAAAGGTCAGAAGGTCGAAAAGCTGTGCACTGCAAAACATGCTCATTGTAGTCATTAATCCTGACTTTCTCATTTAGATGAAAAAAATAGTTTTATTCATTTTTTGTAGGTTAAAGTGTTTTATTGTGCTCCTGAGTTAATGTTGCTGATCAATTTGAATGTTTTTTTTTTTTTTACTGTTTTTTCTTAAGTTTATTTTTTAGTATCAAAAGGTTCAATTATTAGTCAATCCAAAAAAATTATAGCTTAAATAAGGATGATTTTTTTTTTTTTTTTTTATTTCAGGCAAATGTGCTTTTTAAATCTTTTCTGTTACAGACTAAAAAACTGTTAATAAAGTTATTCTATCTTGTAAGTTGATCTATATTTCTTTTTTTTTTTCTTTAATGTTAAGGATACAGTGTTATGCAGAGGTGTAGTTATAACAATTTTATAGACAAATTATACTATTTATAGTCCTGGCGAAGAGTGGGGGGCACAAAATGTTTTCTTCTAGGGGCGGGGCGTAACAGAAAATAATTGAGAAGCACTGGTTTAAAGTGTGTAGAAATGTGTTTCTTGTGCCTTCATTTGTACCTGTGAAACATCGACACCCAGTGGTCGGTGATGGTTCTGTAACAGCACAGCAGCTCCTGGAATCAGAAAAAAATGTTTTAAAAAAACTTGTAATGATGTGTTTGCATAATAACGCAAACTTAATTAAATAAAATGATTAAACATTATTTAAAATGTATTTTAACAATTCATCAGACACATGTTTACATTTGCTTCTGTGGGAAAACCTGTTGAACTTGTTTATAAAATATTTGATAGCAGCCATTTTACATTTGTTAAGCTTTTAAAATGGCGTATAAAGAAGAGAACAGATAATAACTGAGGTGTTTGTGGACAGTTAGCTAACAGTTTATGGTACTTTTGTGACTGGAGTTATAAAATAAAATACTAATTATTAATAAAATTAATCTAAACGGCCACCATTTTCCTTAAAGCCCAGTTTTCCTTGGTGCCACTGAAGCTAACGGACTTTACAAAGAAATGTAAAGTGGAGCAAACTCTAAAATACTGCACAGTGAGGACGAACAAACGCCACAACACGAGTTTAAACTTCTTATGTGGCGGAGAACACACCTGGGCTCGCTTTATTCACTTTACTCCTGAATAAGTCAAAGAAAAGCAGGAGTTATTTTCAGAGGAGACTTGACTTAAGTCAGACTGAAGTCACAATTTTTAGGACTTGAGAGTTGCTTGACAAATATTCCTAAAGACTTGACTTTGACTTTCTCTTCATGACTTTAGACTTGACTCAGACTTGAGCTAAATGAAGTGACTTGTTACAGAAAATTTGTGATAAATTTGAGAGAAACATAAAAGTGTTAAAACGGTGCATTTGTGTTTACTTATGCTAATGAGCACAGAAATTAAACAGCTACAATAACCTGAAAAGTATTGAAGGCTGAATTCTGATGCTGTAGTGTCAAATATAACACACTCTGCCTTCAGCTGCCTTAAAATCATTCATCTGTCATCTAATGTCTCATATTTAAATTACTAATAAATATAAACACATTAAACATTAAACATAGCAAAAATGACAGGATCCTCATTTTGTTTATTTTACAAACCCTCAGCTCTGTATTGTTTGTTGCTGTTTTATCGTTTATGATAACTCCTGTCTGTAGATAAATGTGTAAGAACAAGTCTGACTCGACAGGACTCACTGAGTAAAAGCAGGGACTTTGCTTGGTTTTTATAAAGATGGACTTGGACTGGCTGCGACTTGAAGGTTAGGACTCGAGACTTACACAGGAGCTGTTGCTATGGCAACCACCTCTGACCTCTGACCTTCACAATAAAAGAAGAGAGATTAAGCCAGTCATTTTAATTTCAATTAAAAGTTTATTATAATTAGGCTATTTTTTATTAATTTATAGGAGGCTTTTTAATGAAATACGTCCATTACAATATGGAACATGATTTATTTAATTTCAGATCCTGAATTATGACAAGTGCTGGTTTGTTGGTGACTGGACGAGTTTAGCTTAAAACTATATGTAGCCTATTATTATTATTATTATTATTATTATTATTATTATTATTATTATTATTATTATTATTATTATTATTATTATTATTATTATATTAAAGGTGTGTTTTGGAGTTTACAGTATTAATTTTGTGTGCAATGAAGGTGAAAATTAATTGTTATTAAAATTAAAATCCACGATTGTTTGTTTGCAATTCCTCCAGGGCACATTATACAGAGAGACTATAAGAAAATATTTTTACAGCTTTAGTGCCACCTACTGGCTGTACTGAGCTTTGAGGTGTTTTTATAAATATCTTACACAATTCCCAGGACAGTGTATGGAAAAGTGTTTTTTTTTCCAGACTTTGTTCTGTTCAGTTATTGTCATCTATAAAATTATTTCATTTTAGCAATTTAATAAATATAATAAATAATAAAATGGTATCTTTCACTTTCACTGATCATGAAACATTCTCAGATGTCCTTTCACAATAAAAGTGTCCACATTAAACAGTTCCAGAGTGAAAGTGACAGAGTTATAGTTGTACTTTGTTTAAATATAAAGAGTATGTGAGTGTTGTGATGAACTGTGGGAGAGTTTCTGACTTCCTCGTACAACAGGTTAGTGCTCATGTGACTGACACACACTGCGCCCTCTGCTGGTCATCACAAGGATTAACAACACACCTCACATTAAAATAAAAATGTACTCATTTATAAATCATTATAAAGTCATAACCAATATAATATTATTTATATTGACCTGTAGTATATCATTGTTTTTAAATATAAAGTGTAGACTGTATAACCCTAGGATAAAACCAATGAGTGATGTTTTACTGAGACAAGAGACAGAATTTTACCAAAAGCAAAGGTTTTGATACAGTTTTCATCAAACTTTCACCATAAAAACAAAACTTATCTCAGACAAAGCAAGACCGTGTTGCAAAGTATTTAGAACTAGGCTTTAAAATTACAAAAAAAGTGAGACTGTCAAAATCAATAAAAAAGCTCCTCATCTGAATACTTTAATTGAAAGACACCTTTGTCTAATAATAACTCAACTGTGATTTGATAAAACTTGGAATACAGGTTTGACATTGTGGTTTGGATGTGATGATGATAAACTGTAGCCTACATTCCTCTCGCTCCGGATCCTTCCTTGTAGAGAACGAACAAAATACTTTCACTTCTGACACGATGGCTTTGACCAAGGTTTGGTCTCGGTAAGTTTTTGTATTTTTTAATGTTAGAGTTTGAGTTTTTAGGTGTTTTAAATGGACACTTTTATTTTATTATTGTATTAATAAAACAGTTTAGTTTTGTGCTGTTACAGAAGTGTTTTTATGAAGCAAGATTAGAGACTGACCTCAGAGGTTAAAGTGAGGCGGAACAGGAGTAACTTTAGATTAGATACGGGCTCAATGTCTTTTCTTTTTGCATATAAATAATGTAAATGTTATTCAAAGGTGGTTAGTAATAAGTTTCTTTTTAGTCCATTACATTTAATTATGTAACTTTAGGGTACTTCTCAAAGTAGTTTTACTGCAACATACATTTTACTGTAGTAATATTATACTACAGTAACAGTACTCTTACTGTAGTACTGTAGTTGTTGTCTGTACTTTAGCTCTGTGTTGGTTTAAATCTTCATGTTGTTATAAAGTGAGCACATTGTGAAATGTGTTTCTTGAGCTGTACTTAGTTTGTTTTATACTTTTTTGTACTGTTTTTATTGTTTGTAAACACCAGAGTTATCACATTATTTTATTTGTAAATGTTTCTGTGTGAAAACATGTCAAATATAAATGAGACAGTTCCTCAGTACTTATCAGAATGACTGTATGACTGTTTCCTTCCAGTAGAGTGATATTATTTTCAGTAGCAGTTCTGTGACTTGTTGTGTCTCTGATGTGAACAACACTTGGGTTTATCATTGATGCTGAGGCTGTAGACTACAGGAGCCTGTTTGAACCATAAAGCTGCTGTTACTGATGTAGTGCAGACTCATGTGTCATAAACCTCCTGAAGTGAAAGCAGGAGTAGGACTGGGTTCTGCAGAGTTCACTGGGCCACTCCAGGTTTACTCTGGATTTAACCTAAACTCTGCTCCTGATTCCTTTTCTCCTGAGCTGCTCTCAGTATAACTTACATCTTATTATTATTATATTATGGACATTAAATGTGTGCATGGACAACCTCATGTGTGTGTCAGCATCAGTCCATTATAATGTTGCTCAAAGGCACAGTGGTAATTATTCTACAGATCTGTGAACTCAGGGCTGTATCTTTATTCATTCATCTATGATCATCTTATTGTTCCATCAAAGATGGCTCAGGGATAAAAACTGAACCTGAGCTGTAAAATAATTGTATGATTTATAAACATTTATTATAAAATCTGCTTGATAAAAGTCAGAGTTGTGTTGAAGCTTGAGTCCTGGAGCGTTGCCTAAGAATGTTGACCGACTGGAAAGAAGAGAGTCACGCCTCAAAAAACAAATGAACTCCTCAGCATCAGTGAGGAATGAGATCAGACCAAAAATAATATTTCTCAAGTAGAAGTAAAAAGTATTTGGTGATAAACTCGTGAGTGTTGGAGTAGATTTGTGTTTTAGTTTTGATGTGATCAGAGTCACAATAAAGTTCATCTTTATAAAAGAACACAGTGCAGCTCAAGAAAGACACATTTCACAATCTGTCTCCAACAACTGTACTCCAGTAAGAGTACTGTTACTGCAGTATCAGAAGTACACAAGTACAACGCTGTCAAAGACTACTGTTAGATACAATTTATTCAGAAAGAGTAAATGTAACTCATTCCACCTCTGTCTAAGATCTATAAATACTACTCCTGGTTTTTAAGTCTAATATTTTATAGATTTAGATTTATAGATTAAAATGATAATTATAGCTTTCTGTTGTTTTTTTAAATATTCTTCAGACTTTGGTTTCATAACAATTTATGAAAGAATTGTGATTGAAATATTTATTTTTTATTCAACACTAACATGTTTCTCTTCTTCCTGCAGCTTTTGGGATGATGAGGTGAGTTTCCTGTTAATCCTCCTTCAGTCCCAGCTGTGGTAATTTTCCTGAATGTGTTACAGTTCTGCTACAAATCAGATTTATCAGGAAAAGTATATGAACATGATGTTTCTTATCTTACACACCTGTTAATGTATTTTTAGGGCACAACAGTGCCAGGAAATCAGCCGATCATATTGAATCATTAATAACAAATGAGTTAAATAAATCTATGTTAAGGTTATGATTATGTTTGAAGGATTTTCTCTGCAGTTGTTTGTTTCCTGACTCAGCTCAGAAAGGAAAACACACTCAGCTCTTATTATTAAAACAAGTCTGAATAAAACAGAACGCACTGATCTGAAAATCATAAAAGATATTTTATTCACAACAGAAACAGAAAACCAGATGTTGAGATATTCACCATTTTCTTTAAAGTTGTTCTGTTTAATTAAGAAAAAACAGAGCAACATGAGAAAATAAACACAGAGAAACAAAGTAACCAGAGACACAACGTCCTCCAATATCAAACAGCAAAATAATGTGAATAAAAGTCATTTTCTGCAGCAGCAGCAGCAGCAGCAGCAGGACGTCCTGATCCTGAACCACACAGACTCCAGGGAGAGGTTCATGGGACCTAACCTTTAATGTCCAGGGCGTCCAGAGTGAACAGGACAGGAGCGTGAGGACTAAAGACTCTGGTCCAGGTCTAGGTTTAGAGACTCTGTGGACCAGGACAAACCCTGGATCCTCAGAGCACAAGAGTGGAGCTGAATAATACACAACTGTTAGCTCTGAGCTAAACTGAGCTCTGGTTATTCAGGGCTTTATCAGAGAGAAGAAGAAACCAGAGGAAGGCCAAATATGGTCTGTGAGTTTAAAGACCACAGTATTAAAGTACTTACTTTCAAATGTACTTGGAAGTTACAAAGTAAAAGTATTTTGCTCAGAATTAGTTAATGTGTTAAATGTGAGGCCTCCTGATGAAGAATGTTGCTAATTACTGATGACATTAACAAACCAGAGCAGCAGAAAAGACTGAAACTGTCTCCTGTCTTTATTATTCTGATGTTTCTAATGAGTTCTTACAGCGACTTTTATATTTAAGTACTGTGTCTACAAAAACTAATGATTTTAAGCCAAAGCTCAAAATACTTTGTACTTCAAACCAATTTAAAAATGTAGTGGAGTAAAAAGTAAAAGTACCTCTTGTAAAACTGACTTCATCAAAGTAACTCAGTAGTTTTACTTTGTTCCATTCCTCCACTGTTAACCAGAGTCTGTAAGTGTGGCAGCTGAGGAAAAAGAAAAGTCAGCTCACATCTGGAAGCAGCAGATCCATGGACTGGTTTCTGTCCATCTGACTGATTAAGGAAGAGTCTCAGTTTTACAGAGTTATATCAGATGAGAAAGGTTTTCATGAAGTGATCTGAATCAAAGTTATGTCTGTGTCAAAAACAAGTCAGAGTTTGTTAGCTTTGTCAGTACAGTTTGTTTGTGACATGTTTAAGACTGAACACAGTAATGTCACTGTGTTAGTTTTAATTTTTTTTATTTCATTGTTGATAAGGTGTCTTCATGTTGTGATGTCATTTTTAGATTAACCTGAACCTGGTTCTGTGTGGGAGGAGAGGAGCAGGGAAGACCTCAGCAGCTGAGTCCATTTTAGGGAGAACAGTGCGTCCTGCAGCCAGCAGCCCAGGGCAGTGTGTTAAACATCAGGGATGGGTGTGTAGACATTGGGTGTCTCTGGTGGAGCTGCCGGCTCTGTCTGGAAAACCTCTGGAGGCAGTGATGCAGCAGTGCCTCAGCTGCATCTCCCTCTGTGGTCCTGAGGGCGTCCATGCCTTCATCCTGGTTCTACCGGTGGCTCCCCTCACCGACGAAGACAAGGCAGAGTTAAAGACCATCCAGGACACATTCAGCTCTCGAGTCCATCCCTTCACTATGATTCTGTTCACTGTGGACTCAGACCCCACTGCTCCAGCTGTGGTTAACTTTGTTCAGAGAGACAGAGACTTCCAGGAGCTCTGTCAGAGCTGTGGAGGAGGAGCTCTTATATTCAACACCAGGGGGCAGCAGCAGGTCTCTGAGCTGTTGGAGTCTGTAGAGAGATTAAGGGCCCAGAATAAACCTCACAGCTACACAACAGAGACACTGGTACAAGGCCAGAGAGAGAAGATCTATGTTCTACAGAAGGAACTTCAGGACACTGTAACCAGACACAGGACAGGATGTAAGTATTAAATCCTTTTTTATTGAATTATTCTTTGAAAATTACCATATTCTTGAAATAGATTTTTTTTTTTACGTGGGAAAATCTGCACTGAGAACTCATAACTGTTCCATTATATTTATCTGATTCTCTAAACATGGGCCTTGGAAACATGGTTTTACAGTTTGTTTGTTTTTTTTTTTTTTTACCATTTTAGCTCATTTACTGAAACCTAGGAAGCTCCTAAAGGGACATGAGTGAATAAAAAAAAAAATAAGAAAGACCTTCTTGTGCTCCTAAACTAAGTAGCGCTCTCGAGAAAGAAACTCGTGCACCAGATATTCTATGTGCACAACGTCCAGGCCTAATACTACAGGCCACAGTGGAAGCAGTGATGTGACTTCCTGGGAGACTCTAACAACATCATCAGTCTGCAGTGCTGTCCTGGCTGAGAGTGAGAGGATTCCCTGCTGTCCCCACACAGACACCAGCTCCACTTCTGCTCTGTTCAGACAAACAAGCTGCTGAACAGCAAACAAACAAACACAAGATGAATTAAAGAGTTTATTCATTTCCAAACAGGTGGACCACTGTCTCAGGTCAGGCTGCAGCAGCAGAGTGCAGTGAGGACCAGGAGGGAATCTAACCCCTGGGATAGATAAACCAGTTCCAGTGGAAGTTCAAACACAGGGGACAGAAGAAGAAGTCACCGCTGCTTCATAGGCACAGAGAGAAAATCTTTACTAGACATAATTTGTAATAAAAGAACTTGTGGACAGGCATTAGGGGGATAGTAATGTGATCCCAGGATCTTATTTCAGGAGCGGGTGTTACATTCTCATGAGCACAAGAAAGTCTTTACTTTTTTTTTTATTCACTTGTGTCCCTTTAGTGGCTCAGTAGAAACCTGGTCCCAGTTGATCTTTTTCTTCAAACTTGTATTTCAACAGGATTCTCTGTTTGCACATCATTTAGAACATTTCTCATCATTTCACACAGTTTCCAAACTCTTTGTCAGAACTCACAGCTCTCACAGAGACACAGCTTCACTGAAATCACTTTGTTTGTCCAACAACAGTTCTGTTCACTGATGGAGAGGGAGTTTGGCCAAAATGGTGTTTCTTTAAATATAGAAACTTAAACGTAGCTGCAAAAATCTAACATCTGTGAGCACTCAGCATCTGATTAGTTAATGTTAAGTTAATGACTTCTGTTTCAGTTTCACATGAATCAAATGAAACAGAGTCTTGACAGAGAGACACAGGATTTTTTTAATAGAAAATTCTAATTTGTTTTCATTTTTGTTTATAGATAGAATAAATCATAAGGTCAGCTGTTTACACTGAGGTGGAATCTGTCTTTGAGTATTTTTCCAGCAGCCATCACATGAAGAGAAAGTCTTTTTCTTTATCATAATAAATATATTTTCATTCTTGTTACCAGTGCTTTCTCTGACAGAGCTAAAGATGTCAGTGTTAAGAATAAAGCTGAAGTTTCTGCTGTGATGTCATTTCTGACAGACTGTAAACAGAAAATAAAGAAAACACCACAGTAACCACAGACTGTTGTTAAATATTGTACAGCACAGAAATCAGTAAAACATTCTGTACTTACATAAATAACTTTTTATTGTTCCAATATAAAATCTGTCAGGTTTTAGCTGAAAACATCCACAGTCTCCTGTTTTCTTTCATTTGTGTAAAATATGAAGCAAAATGCTTCCTGCAGTAAATCAGAGAGAGCTGCAGTTCCTGAGAGCAGGACTCAGAGTTTTACAGCAGAGTGAACAGAGTCAGTGTCCACATGAAGTCACCTGACTGCAGTTTGATCATTTAGCTGCAAAAACCTGGGCCTTGCCTTGATTTCATCACAGGAGGCCTCCCCCTCATCCTCTGTCCCAGTGTCCATGTCCTTCCCAGGCAGGTGTCCTCTGTCTCACTGTGGCTCACTCACCCAGGACACATCAGTGGATACACAATCTCCCATAATGCACTGCTGCTTTTAGAAAACATGGCAGCGCATGGGCGTGTGTTATTTAGCAAGTTTGAAATTATTTATAAGTTAAAATTTTATATTTACACTTCCATGTTGTTGTTTTCCTCTTTTATTCTCTTCAAACGTCTGTCACTGAATTTGTTTTTAAACTCTGTAAAACTCACTTTAAAAAAAAAAAAAAAAACTGATCTAAACATTGCTCTGGACTGAGAGCACCTTGTTTTACTGAACCAAAGACCAGTTTTCTGAGGATTTGGCTCAAACCAAACAGCACAGGAGAGAAAACTTCCTATTTTTCCTTTTGTAACAGTAAATATAGAGCTGTTAAAGTGAACATGGTTAAATGGAAAATGTTCCAAGTCAGATCAGTCCTGTGCTCTCATCCTTCTCTAAAGTAAATATTTGTGCCTCTCCTCTCTGTCTCATGTTTTGCAGGTGATCAACAGAGTCCTGATGCTCTGAGGATTGTGTTGATCGGGAAAACTGGCACCGGGAAGAGTTCTTCAGGAAACACCATCCTGGGAAGTAAGGAGTTTACAACAAAACCAAGTCAATTCCCAGTCACCAAAGTTTGTCAGAAAGCAGAGGCTGAGGTTGATGGCCGCCGTGTCTCTGTGGTGGACACTCCTGGTCTGTTTGATACAACCATGTCAGAGGATGAGGTCAATGTGGAAAGACTGAAATGTGTCAGTCTTCTGTCTCCAGGACCACACGTCTTTCTGTTGGTGATACAGTTTGGGAGATTCACAAAAGAAGAGAGAGAGACTCTGAGACTCATCAAAGAAGGATTTGGCAAAGATGTTCAAAAGTTCACAGTGATTCTTTTTACACACGGAGATTATCTGGAGGAAAATAACATGTCGATTGATGATTTCATAAAGAATTGTGATGATTCCTTTAAGCAGGTGGTCTCTGAGTGTGGGAACAGGTACTGTGTGTTTAATAACTGTGACAAAGAAAACCGTACTCAGGTGAAAGATCTGATGAAGAAGATTGATGACCTGGTGAAGGAGAACGGAGGAGGCTGTTACACCAACGACATGCTACTGGAGGCTGAGGCGGCTGTAAAGAAAGAGATGAGGAGAATTCTGAAGGAGAAGGAAGAAGAGATGAGGAGAGAGAGAGAGGAGGTGGAGAGGAAATATAAAGAGGAATTAGAAGAAATGAAACAGACAATGAACAAATACAAAGAGGAAATTGAGAAAGAAAGACAGCAGATAAAAAGCACTGTCAGTGAACTACACGAGATCACAGCACAGATGAAAGAAGAGAGAGAGCAGTGGAGAAATGAGAAAGAACAGGAGAAAAAGGAATTAAAGGAATATCAAAAACAAATGGAGACATTAAAGATGGTTTCTGAGGCAGAAAGCAGACAGAGAAGCTCTAAAAGTTTAAAAAGTTAACACAGGCAGATGTTGAACGAGTGATAAATCTGCAACAAGAGTTTGAGGAGGAGGAGGAAAAGCTGAGGAGAGAGAGAGAGGAGATGGAGAGAAAACCTCAAGAGGAAATGAGAGAAATAAAAATACAAATAAAAGAACAAATAGACAAAATCGGAGAGAGAGCTCAAATAAAAGGAGACAAAGACTGAGGAGGAAGAGACAACAGGAAAGAGAGAAGATACTGAGAAAGGACAAGAGCAGAAACCAAATTAAAAAAAAGCCAAAGATTAAGAGGAAATTTCAGAAACTACACAAACTTCAAACAGAAAGAGGTCATAAGAATCAGAACAGCCAAGAAGTGACATTTAACCTTCATCCTACAAAACTGTGTAAATATGACCCAGATGTTTTAGTCAAATCTCAGAGATGCATTCATCTGTTGTTCTGATGGTTTTTGTTCTTTGTTCTTAACAAGCTTCTGAATTTCTGTTGTAATGAGTTTTATTTTACACAAATATCTGGTTTTGAAAAATAAAATACATTTTTACAAAATATTCCTTCTCATCTCTTTTCAGCCTTTTTCTTTTTGCTGTGGTAAACTCACCACTTTATTATTTTTGACCTGCTGACATTTATTTGATTTCCAAATAAAACTACTGTTCTTTAGAGCACAACTTTATATGAAACAATGCAGTATTTGCAGGCCTGGGTCTGAAAAACTCATTACTTACAGATTATTGATTATTAGATTTATCGTTAGTTGCAGCCCTAAATAATAACACTATGACTAATTATACTATGACTAAAAATATTTACCTTTACCTTGTTGATGTGTTATTGTGTTGCCAACAGTGAAATACTGGTGAACAACTGCCTCTGGACTGTAGTATGTCACTGGTAAATCACAATCCTTCAGTAAAAAGCTCTGTTCATTCACCACAAAACTTTCCTGAACCACACCAAACATATCTCTGTTGTATGTAGAAAATACAGAACTGTAAGACTAAACACAAGGTTAAGAAGAAGCTCTTGGACCTCTACAAACCACACACAGATGACTTCTTCACAGACTGGTCCTGTGAGACGTTCTCTCTCTGTTTCTGTGTTGTGTTGTTTTTTAAACCGCTCTGTGTTTGGTGCAGTAATGCTGCTCAGTGCACAAACCTGCTCCCTGATTAACACAAAAGAAGCATTTTCAATTCCACATAACATTAATGCAGAGTCCACCTGAACAAGTGTTTATCCTTTACAGGCACAGGCCAAAGACTCGTCTCTGATTTTGTTTAATTGGAAAATAAAATTTGCTCTAATGTTAAGTTAAAGTTGTATTATAAGTATGTATTTGGACCTAACATTAGAAAACACTCAGTTCTGTTTCACTTCCTGATGAAAAATACAAAACAAAAGGCTGTTTGAGGTTATGTTGGTGTCACAAAAATCCCAGTTAACAGGTTTAGCTCAATGAACAGCCACATGTGAAAAGCCTGTGATCATAGCAATAACTTAATGCATTTAAGTATAAAAAACCCTGTACTGTTGTATGAAACTGCAACCATAAACATATTTCACACTGATCTCTCACTCGTGGCTCAGGTGAGGTGAAGTTCATGTGTGAACAGAATAAATCACCTTTATGCCACTGAAAATCACTAACATTCACTGGCTCAGGCCACTGTTGTCTGTGTTCACCACAATTAATAAAAAACTCAAATTATTTATTTCCTGAGTTCTAAGATTATATTATTTTGGTTTCATGCAATTTAGAATTTAAAACTAGGAACATTTTTGCCTAAAAGATCCCAGGTAGTTCCTGCTTTAGTACTAACTGAGTACAGTAGATGGCGCTGTTGTTCTGTTTATCTGTCACTGTGAGAAGTAGACATAACAAATGATTAGTCAATAGCAGTAACATAAGTTTACTGACTTTACAACTTCAGGGCAAAAATAGGATTAACAAGAACAGATTAAAGCATTGTTTTATTTTTAAGAAGACGAGTTTAAATGTCATTGTCCAAACTGTAACACTCATGACCTGAGCCTCATTTACTGAGACACACCTCAGCAAATTCTTTCACTTTTAACTCGATCGTTGGACGTGAAGCCGTCAGCAGCTCATGTAAGTCTGGACATTTTATTATTTTATACTGTTTTTGCTAGAACTGTTTTACTGCATGTGAACAAATCTTAAAGAACCAAATATCTCACTGCTACACTACAGAAATGTGAATGTGTTTTATTTGTAGGTTGGGTTCAGTGTTTGTGTGAATGTTGTAACAATTAGGCCCAACTCTGTTTAAACTCAGTCTCTACAGTAGGTTTATTTATAATTTAGATTTATTCTGTTTGCTAGCATCCTTCAACTAAAATAAACCAAAATATTAAAATAATACACAAAGAAATGCTCAGACCATTTTTCCCAAAGAGCAAGGATCTCAGACTTAAGCTGACCTGGGGTCAGATTCTGCTTTTGTCAAACTACAGGGGGCTCATAAAATAAAACATCAGCTAATATTGTCCAGTCATGAATTCATATGATTTCAGAGATCAGTCAAAGTTTTCCACTCTGTGAAGCTCAAAATAAAAAAAAAATAAATAAATAAAAAAAAAACAAAGAATATAACTTTGGACTTCTGTCATAAAGTACATTTGTTTGAAAGAGTCAGCCTGTGTCTGTTACAGGATTCTCTTCAGTTCTCTGTGAATATTTCAGAACAGACTGTAGCAGCTGTGTCTGTTTTCTGGACACACACAGAAGTAGGAGCCATCTGTATTATACAGTAAAACCTCTGTGTTTACACTTTGAGTTCACTCATCATAAACACCTTTTCTTTCTTTCTACAGCTGTATTTCCTAAAGACAGATTTTGCTCTAAAGTTAAATTAAAACATTAAAAAGAGTAAAAAACAAATCTGAGTCACTTCCTTGTAGAAAACTAGAAAACAAACTGATTAAGATCATACTGGCATCACAAAAATCCAGACTTACCTGTTTTGCTGTGTGTGATGTCAGGTGTGAACATGTTTGTGCTGTAATGCACCAACTCTGATCAGCAACATCAGCTTAGCCTCAGTACTGCAGGGGTTTACACTGTCCTCAGTCACTGGTGCATGAATGTGTGAGTGAATGGGTGAACGGTTCCTTGATGTAAAGCGCTTTGAGTACCCACAAAGGTAGAAAAGCGCTGTATAAATGTGACCATTTACCATTTTTATGGCCCAGCAGAGACCACACCACTGCTCTGGACTGGCTTTAAAATAACAACAACATAAACTATAAAGGGTTTGTTGTCCTTGCACTATAAAACTTTTATTCAAAAACAATCTGTATGTAGTTTTTGTATGTTGTATTGGTAATGATCATTTATTTTTAGTATTATCTTCTGAAATGTGATGTTGTCTTTGTGCAGGAACGAGCCTCTTCACCAAACAGCATCATGGCAGCAGCTGGTGAGATTTTTACTGTTTAATTAAAACTAAACTAATAAACTAATTAAAACCATCTTTAATAGAAACATTTTAATAGATATTTTAATGGATAAAATGTTACTTTATAAAACAATAGATGACAATACACAATATGACCATTTTGGAAGTTGGGTGTGGGACAAGCACCAGGCATTTCAGGAAAATCCTTTTTGTAGGAATTGAACAGGTTTTTTTTTTTTTTTTTTTTTGCTGTGGAAGACGAACTAATTTAAGGGTATTGTGCATTCAGAGATGGTTTTCTTTGGTTGTAAACAAATGATTCTGGTCATTCTCCTCTGACCTCTGGCATCAGCAACACATTTTCACCACAGAACTGCTGCTCACTGGATATTTTCTCTTTCTGGAACCGTTCTCTGCGAACCCTGGAGACGGTTGTGAGTTAAAATCCCAGCAGGTGCAGTTTGTGAAATACTCAGACCAGTCCATGACACGTTCAGAGTCTTTTAAATCCTCGTTCTTCTCCGCTCTGTAGCTTGGATTGAACTTGAACAGGTTTGTCTTCAACATAAAAGCACACACTGACGAGGAATAACTTGTCTTATAGTTTGAAGCTGTTTTCAATATTTCATCTAGGAAAAGAGGGCCGTGTTGGGAAGTTAACAGTAATCTCACTTTCAGCAATAGAAACAAATGACATGAAGATATAACATGAGATATGACAGGAGTTATGACAAAAGACCACAGTTACTAAGAGTGGGCACGATGGCAAAACTTAAATATCACTCAATTTACAATTATTATTATAGTTAGTGCCTATACATCACATTTCTCCTGCTTTAAAAACTAAACACCACAAACCACAGCCACAATGTTCCAAAAAAAACAAAAAACAAAAAAACATTTTTTCCAATTCTCAGGCTCAGCTGACTTTTTAGGCCTCAAAGCTTTTCTGCAGCAGCTTCCTGGTTCCACACTTGTACAGTGTTGACTGTTGGTTTAACTGTAGGCCAAGAACATTTCCAATGGAATCTGCTCTGACAGGACAAATGAGGAAATGCTGCAGCTTTATCTGCCCCAGGACTGTTTGTGTACTGTATATCTGTGTGTTATTGTTCAGTAGCAGCCGTCTGTAGAGAGGAAAAGTGATAAATGCTAAACTCAGAGTTAGACTTAGAGTTTGGCTTAGAGCTTACAGTTTTTCCTTTTCCAAATAAAGCTTCATAATTCTTGTCTTTCACAGGTGATCCTCCTCTGAAGCGTAGCAGCAGCTATGAAATACTGCCACCAACCTGTGAGTTACTTACTGAAAAAGTTGGGGGTTATTCTTGTGGCAGAACTATTTGTGATTTTAAGACCAGTGAGTGTGATTATGATCTAAAAATCTTTATATTTGCAAATGTACAAATCATATTGATAGCAAAACATCTCCTTAAAATCTACAAATGTTGAAGTGAACAAAACAAACAAGGGAGTCCTGTAAAAACAGAAAAAGGCTGTGGGAGCTTCATTAGGATGGATTCACCCCAAAAGGACCATAAGCGTCTGTCACTGCTGTGATGTCAAGGTTCTGTTACACCACACTTCCTGTGGTCTTAGCAAAATAAAAGCTCCCGCATTTCCCAGCAGCAGAGAGAACTTTATTGTGACAAAGTCAGAGAGTGACACAGCATTAACACTGCACACATGTCCTGAGCTGAGCGGGGCTAGAGCTGCTGCAGCTGATTATTAATAAGATCTGTGTCACCTGCTCTGAAAACAGGAACAGGAAGTGTAAATGTAAAGAAAAGAAGAAAAAAAAAATATATATTTTTACTTTGGAGTTTGTTGGTGATGTTCTCTCTGCTGGTATAGCAGATACAGAACATATACATTATTTATTCTTTCAAGAAATGAGGCTGTAACTTTTTTTTGCTGCTGGTCATTTATTTGAAATAAATTGTTATATAAAGAAATAGTCTTTATAAAAGGTTTGAGTGCTGCTGGTGGATTTGAGCTCTCAGTACTTCATTTGTAAAGCCAGAGCTCTGGGAACACAGAGGATTTTTTTTGTCTTGTTCCCTCAACACTGAGCAGAAAGAAAAGGTCAGTGGTGCTTTAGGCAGTGTGGACAGTGAGTGGTGCTTTAGGCAGTGTGGACTGTGTGTGGTGCTTTAGGCAGTGTGGACTGTGTGTGGTGCTTTAGGCAGTGTGGACAGTGAGTGGTGCTTTAGGCAGTGTGGACAGTGTGTGGTACTTTAGGCAGTGTGGACAGTGTGTGGTACTTTAGGCAGTGTGGACAGTGAGTGGTGCTTTAGGCAGTGTGGACAGTGAGTGGTGCTTTAGGCAGTGTGGACAGTGTGTGGTGCTTTAGGCAGTGTGGACAGTGTGTGGTGCTTTAGGCAGTGTGGACAGTGTGTGGTGCTTTAGGCAGTGTGAACAGTGTGTGGTACTTTAGGCAGTGTGGACAGTGAGTGGTGCTTTAGGCAGTGTGGACAGTGAGTGGTGCTTTAGGCAGTGTGAACAGTGTGTGGTGCTTTAGGCAGTGTGGACAGTGTGTGGTACTTTAGGCAGTGTGGACAGTGTTTGGTGCTTTAGGCAGTGTGAACAGTGTGTGGTACTTTAGGCAGTGTGGACAGTGAGTGGTGCTTTAGGCAGTGTGGACAGTGTGTGGTACTTTAGGCAGTGTGGACAGTGTGTGGTACTTTAGGCAGTGTGGACAGTGTGTGGTGCTTTAGGCAGTGTGGACAGTGTGTGGTACTTTAGGCAGTGTGGACAGTGTGTGGTACTTTAGGCAGTGTGGACAGTGAGTGGTGCTTTAGGCAGTGTGGACAGTGAGTGGTGCTTTAGGCAGTGTGGACAGTGAGTGGTGCTTTAGGCAGTGTGGACAGTGTGTGGTGCTTTAGGCAGTGTGGACAGTGAGTGGTGCTTTAGGCAGTGTGGACAGTGTGTGGTGCTTTAGGCAGTGTGGACAGTGTGTGGTGCTTTAGGCAGTGTGGACAGTGTGTGGTACTTTAGGCAGTGTGGACAGTGTGTGGTGCTTTAGGCAGTGTGGACAGTGAGTGGTGCTTTAGGCAGTGTGGGCAGTGTGTGGTACTTTAGGCAGTGTGGACAGTGTGTAGTGCTTTAGGCAGTGTGGGCCGGAGCCTAACTCCTGCTGCATGATCAAATCAGTCTCTTTATAAAGCTTGTGAGCAGAAGGAAGCCTCCAGTTCACAGTAAAAGGCTGGGCTGGCTTTATACTTCAGGAAACACAGTGGGTTTTTCACTTCCATTAAAAATGTTGCTGTTGACCTTGTCTCTGCTTCAGCTCTGACACAGTTGTAGATAAATGTCTTGTTCCATCTGTGTGTGGAGGCTTCTGATGACTCCAGTCTCAGTCCACTCCCTGTGAATTTCCCCAAAGTCCTGGTCTGGATTTTTCTGGACATTTGTCTCCAAAATGCTGCTGTCCTGCTGCTTATGCATCTTTTTGTGCAAAACTTTATTTATTTTCACTCAGATTTCTACTAATCTTCTTTAGTACAGTAGCAGCTTCTTTATCAGTAACCTTTTGTAGTTTATCCTCTCTGTGGAGGGGTCAGTGTGTGGCCGACTGAACCATGAAGACCTGAAGACCATTTAAAGTCTCAGGAAACCTTTACACATGTTTCCAGTTCAGTTAGAGTTCGAGTGTGGCACCAACAGTTTACAATAATAAACCTTTTCACAATATTCTAATTTTGAGAAGAACTAAATTTGTGGTTTTCTGTAACTGTAGGTCATAATTATAATACAAAAACAAACAAGGCCTGAAATATTTCACTTTGTACTGAAACTATAAATATGTGTTTCACTTTTTGAACCTCTGAGAGACAAATTAACTTTTACATGATATTCTAATTTATTGGATAGCACCTGCATTTCTTTTATAATTCATAAACACATCACACCTGCAAATTCAGACAACCTCTGCATCAATTTCACAACACATAGGTCACAAAAGGTCAACACAGCACCACCAACAGCAGAAAACCACTACATCCAGTTCACAGCACATACTCAACAAATCAACAAGACAACACACAAACACACTGCAAATGCAAATTGCACTGCAAAGAGGGGAGCATACAACATTAACACTGGAAACATAATCTTTTTTTGTCATGACTCAGTCCTGTCTAGCTTTTTGAAACTGGTGGATTTAGTCACTGTTTATTTATTTGGCTGTGCGCTAGAGTCAGCTATTCTTCCTGGGTCCATTTAATAAGACAATTTACAGTTCATACTTCATTAACAAAAGTGCATAGAAACACATTACAAAGTTGCATTAGGTCTAGAAAATACATATCTAAAATATTTATATTAGAGAAATGTTTACTTTTAGATAATATACCCTTGGTATAAAAAGGTCTACAAAAATATGCGACAAATAACTCTTTACATTTCATATCGTATCTTGATAAAAGAGAAAGAGGAAAAGTATATTCTTAATAAAATTTAATAAAATTATATTATTATATATTATATATATATATTATATATTATATTATATATTAATAAAATTTAATTTGTTTGTTGTTTTTTTTTATTGATACTTGTTTAATTTTAATTAAAATTGCTGTCAATGCATCCCAGGCTTTTATGGCTCTGAAAATCACAGTGTGTTTAAGAAAATTTGTTCTGGCTCTTGGGATGAGAATCCGACCTTCAGTTTCCTGTCTTGTATTGAATCCATGTGACTCTAAATTGTGTTCTAGTTGATTATATAGATATATTGGATATCCATATTGTAAAAATGTCCATGTTGTTTTCAGAAGAGAAGCATTTACTCTGTGTTTGACCTGTAACCAGTGGAGCTGGGCATGCATGGTGTTAACACGAGTGCAATCAGGACAATGTAGCGCTAACTTGTTGCCTTATTTTGTATGAGTTGGAGTTTGTTTATATCTTTCCTTGCAGCTTTAGTCCATATTAACTGACAATAATATAGCTGAGATGAGACTATTAGTTTAACCAAGCCTGATGTTATATTTACTGTATCTTCTCACCACAGCTAATGCCTTATCCATGTTTTTGACCATAGCATCTACTTGTGTGGAAAAGAAGTACTTTGTGATCAAGAACATCGAAGGCTGCAGTATAATCTAACAAAACTGACCCACAAATCATCTTCTTATATAATGCTTGGTACCAGTCGTCTGTCATCTGTACTAAAGCAGAACAAGTAGAGGAACCCTTCCCTTAAGCCTGCTGAAAATTTGTAATCAAATCATTTTCTCTGAAATAGGTCTGAATTTTTGCAAATACTTTTGTTAATAATTTTGATTTTCTTATTTCTTATATTGTTAAAAATATGACAAATTGGTTGAACAACATAGTCTGCAGCAATCTGAATCAATGTATCATCTATATTGTCTATTCCTGATTGTTTCCCTTACAGGTTTTATTAGCTCTGTGACTGTCTCCTCTTCTAACTCATGCAACTTAAAATGACAGGTTTTATCTTTCATATGTTGTTGTAGGCAGGTCAGGGAGAAATTATCTGAAAACTTTAGTGTGCAAAAGTATTCATCCCTTTTTTAAAGAGGCCCCTAAATGAGACCCAGTGTTACTCAGCCTCAGAAGTCACAGGAATAGTTAGATAAGGTCGGCCTGACTGCAGTTCAACTGCGATTATGCCACAAAACACAATTTAATTAATCATTACAACATGTAAAAGATAAGGAACCACACCAAACCTGCCTAAAGAGGAACATCTAAAACTCACAGAGGCAACAATAAGACCAAAGGTGACCCTGAAAGATCTGCAGAACTCCGCAGCAGAGACTGTTGTATCTGTCCCAGGACCACTCTGAACCATACTCTCCACAGAACCATACTCTCCACAGAACCATACTCTCCACAGAACGATACTCTCCACAGAACCATACTCTCCACAGAACCAAACATTCCACAGAACCATACTCTCCACAGAACGATACTCTCCACAGAACCATACTCTCCACAGAACCAAACATTCCACAGAACCATACTCTCCACAGAACGATACTCTCCACAGAACCATACTCTCCACAGAACCAAACATTCCACAGAACCATACTCTCCACAGAACCATACTCTCCACAGAACCATACTCTCCACAGAACCAAACATTCCACAGAACCATACTCTCCACAGAACCATACTCTCCACAGAACCACACTCTCCACAGAACCATACTCTCCACAGAACCATACTCTCCACAGAACCATACTCTCCACAGAACCATACGCTCCACAGAACCACACTCTCCACAGAACCACACGCTCCACAGAACTTTACTCTCCACAGAACCGTACTCTCCACAGAACCATACTCTCCACAGAACCATACTCTCCACAGAACCGTACTCTCCACAGAACCGTACTCTCCACAGAACCGTACTCTCCACAGAACCTTACTCTCCACAGAACCATACTCTCCACAGAACCATACTCTCCACAGAACCATACTCTCCACAGAACCATACTCTCCACAGAACCACACACTCCACAGAACCTTACTCTCCACAGAACCATACTCTCCACAGAACCATACGCTCCACAGAACCACACTCTCCACAGAACCACACTCTCCACAGAACCATACTCTCCACAGAACCATACTCTCCACAGAACCATACTCTCCACAGAACCATACTCTCCACAGAACCATACTCTCCACAGAACCATACGCTCCACAGAACCACACTCTCCACAGAACCATACTCTCCACAGAACCACACGCTCCACAGAACTTTACTCTCCACAGAACCGTACTCTCCACAGAACCACACTCTCCACAGAACCATACACTCCACAGAACCATACTCTCCACAGAACGATAGTCTCCACAGAACCATACGCTCCACAGAACCATACGCTCCACAGAACCACACGCTCCACAGAACCACACGCTCCACAGAACCACACTCTCCACAGAACCACACACTCCACAGAACCACACTCTCCACAGAACCATACTCTCCACAGAACGATACTCTCCACAGAACCATACTCTCCACAGAACGATACTCTCCACAGAACGATACTCTCCACAGAACCACACACTCCACAGAACCACACTCTCCACAGAACCATACACTCCACAGAACGATACTCTCCACAGAACGATACTCTCCACAGAACCACACTCTCCACAGAACCATACTCTCCACAGAACCATACTCTCCACAGAACGATACTCTCCACAGAACCATACGCTCCACAGAACCACACGCTCCACAGAACCATACTCTCCACAGAACCATACACTCCACAGAACCATACTCTCCACAGAACCATACACTCCACAGAACGATACTCTCCACAGAACCATACACTCCACAGAACCATACACTCCACAGAACGATAGTCTCCACAGAACCATACACTCCACAGAACCATACTCTCCACAGAAGCATACTCTCCACAGAACCATACACTCCACAGAACCATACACTCCACAGAACGATAGTCTCCACAGAACCATACACTCCACAGAACCATACTCTCCACAGAACGATACTCTCCACAGAACGATACTCTCCACAGAACCATACTCTCCACAGAACCAAACATTCCACAGAACCATACGCTCCACAGAACCATACTCTCCACAGAACCAAACATTCCACAGAACCATACGCTCCACAGAACCTTACTCTCCACAGAACGATACTCTCCACAGAACGATACTCTCCACAGAACGATACTCTCCACAGAACGATACTCTCCACAGAACCATACTCTCCACAGAACCAAACATTCCACAGAACGATACTCTCCACAGAACGATACTCTCCACAGAACCATACTCTCCACAGAACCAAACATTCCACAGAACCATACTCTCCACAGAACGATACTCTCCACAGAACCATACTCTCCACAGAACCACACACTCCACAGAACCATACTCTCCACAGAACGATACGCTCCACAGAACCTTACTCTCCACAGAACCACACGCTCCACAGAACCACACACTCCACAGAACCACACACTCCACAGAACCACACTCCACAGAACCATACTCTCCACAGAACCTTACTCTCCACAGAACCACACTCTCCACAGAACCACACACTCCACAGAACCACACTCTCCACAGAACCACACTCTCCACAGAACCACACACTCCACAGAACCACACTCTCCACAGAACCATACTCTCCACAGAACCATACTCTCCACAGAACCGTACTCTCCACAGAGCTGGTGTTGTTGTCATGTGATGTAAAGTGACAGAAACCTCTCAGTGATCCATTTAAATTCCAGGTTGTAAGGTAACAATAAAGAAAAATGCTAAGGGGGGTACATACTTTTGCGTTCCACTGTATATACTTTTATTTCATTATCAAGCCAAGGAGGATCTATGAATCCTAGCTTTCCACTTTTTAATTGCAGCATGTTTATTTAGAACAGGTTAAATTTTCTTAAAAATATTGTCAGTACGTCATCTGGATCATCCACAGATAACACATCCTCCCACTTTAATTTTTGAATGTTAAGATATGCTTCATTTGAAATTTTTTATCACATCTCTTGGTTACAACTCTAGGGAAACATTTAGGGACAGTCACATTTCTAGCTCTGGCCTCAGTGTTGTGAGGTATGTATATAGCCTTGGTGTAGAAGTTAGATTCAGATACATAAATGTGATCAATACAGGTAGATGTTTGAGTGCCCTTGTTATTCGTGCCCACTCTAGTAGGCTCACTTACTATCTGTTTCAAATTACATGTATCAATAATTGTAGTTAGCTTTTCTTTTAATTTTATTTATTTTATCTTTTATTTAGCCAGTCAATATTAAGTGTTGACATTTACAAATCTACTATGAAAATAAACAGCCATGAATCTCATTAGTAGAAGTGACTGTGCTGCCAGCCAACCACTTTAATATTTAACACATAAACATCTGCAAAACACATGATATGGATGGTGAGCTCAGATGTGCTAATACTTTTGGCAGTATAGTCTATATATACTGTAATGTATAAATAAATATAATGTATAAAACATAAAGGGAAAATCATTTATATTAATGAAAAAATATTAACAACAGGTAATTTAAGTTGTATATCTCTATCTGTATTTCCAGTGTCTGAGCTGAGGCTGGTTCTTCTGGGGAACAGCTACAGTCAGAGGAACTCTGTGGGAAACCTCATCTTGGGAAAGAGAGAGTTCACTAAAGAGTTAACTCGATGTGTCAAAGGCAGTGCTTCAGTCAAAGACAAAGCCCTCACAGTTATCAACTCTCCAGACCTCCAGAGCACAAACCTCTCCCAGCTCAATCAGTTTATACAAGACATTCTCAGTCTCAGTGCCCCTGGTCCTCATGTGTTCCTGCTGGTTCTACAGCCTGAAGACTTCACTGAGCAACACAAAACCAGACTACAGTCAGTCCTGGAGGAGTTCAGTGAGCAGGCCTTTGACCATTCACTGGTGCTGATATCACCACCCAGAGAAGAGACGCCAGGACTCATGGACAAATATATGAGTGATCCACATTTAAGAGACATGATCATCAGGTGTAGATACAGATATCTGAACCAAAAGAACCTGGAGTTACCAGAGCTTTTAACACGAGTGGGACAAATTATAAAAAAGAACCATGGAGAGTACTTGGGACATGAACCATCTCAGGAGGAAGACACTGATTTAAGTCTGACCGTCAGAAAAAACAAGAAGCCATCTCTGAACCTGGTTCTGTGTGGGAGGAGAGGAGCAGAGAAGACCTCAGTAGCTGAGTCCATTTTAGGGAGAACAGAGCGTCCTGCAGCCAGCAGCCCAGGGCAGTGTGTTAAACATCAGGGAGAGGTGTGTGGGCGTTGGGTGTCTCTGGTGGAGCTGCCGGCTCTGTCTGGAAAACCTCTGGAGGCAGTGATGCAGCAGTGCCTCAGCTGCATCTCCCTCTGTGGTCCTGAGGGTGTCCATGCCTTCATCCTGGTTCTACCGGTGGGTCCCCTCACCGACGAAGACAAGGCAGAGTTAAAGACCATCCAGGACACATTCAGCTCTCGAGTCCATCCCTTCACTATGATTCTGTTCACTGTGGACTCAGACCCCACTGCTCCAGCTGTGGTTAACTTTGTTCAGAGAGACAACATCCAGGAGGTCTGTCAGAGCTGTGGAGGAGGAGCTCTTATATTCAACACCAGGGGGCAGCAGCAGGTCTCTGAGCTGTTGGAGTCTGTGGAGAGATTAAAGGCTCAGAATAAACCTCACAGCTACACAACAGAGACACTTCAACAAGCTCAGATAGAGAAGATCTGTGCTCTGCACCAGCAACTTTGGGAGAGATGTAAGATTGAAATTATAATCTTTTGAGATAATTATCGTATAGTAGTAATAAATATAGAGTTATCAACAGTAAAGGGTGTTACATTCTTCACAAGAACAGAGAAATGTTTGCTTTTTCTCAAGGTGGTAAAAACAAAGTTAGTTTTGTCCTGGACATTTCATACAGAACTTTAGGAAGTCCTCATAGGCCCCTCCCTCTGTTGTCATGTCGTCTCTTTAACCATGCCCACTTTCAGACCAATCACATAATAGTTCTCAGATACCACACAAAAAAAAAAACTGAACTGAAAAAGCTGTGAGAACTCCCAAACAGGCTCTTGCAGCCCGAGAGGGAACACATTTCTCTGTTCTTGGCCTTTAGTGGTTAAGTGGTAATATTAATCTACAGACTGTTGAATTAAATGAACATTTGTTGCATTGTTATAATGTCTCATGTTTTGCAGGTGATAATCAGAGTCCTGACTGTCTGAGGATTACACTGATCGGGAAAACTGGAACTGGAAAGAGTTCTTCAGGAAACACCATCCTGGGAAGAGAAGAGTTTTTCACAAAACTGAGTCAAATATCAGTCACCAAAACCTGTCAGAAAGCAGAGACTGAGGTTGATGGACGCCGTGTCTCTGTGGTGGACACTCCTGGTCTGTTTGATACAAACATGTCAGAGGATGAGGTCAATGAGGAAAAACTGAAAAGCATCAGTCTTTTGGCTCCTGGACCACACGTCTTTCTGTTGGTGCTACAAGTTGGAAGATTGACACCAGAAGAAAAAGAAACACTAGAACTTATAGAAAAGGGATTTGGAAAAGATTTTAAAAAGTTCACAATCATCCTTTTGACACACGGAGATAAACTGGAGAATGATGACATGACGATTGAAGCGTACATAGAAAATGAATGTGATGTTTCTTTTAAGGAGCTGATCTCTCACTATGGAAACAGGTACCACCTCTTTAATAACAGGGAAAAGAAAAAACGCACTCAGGTGAAAGATCTGATAAAGAAGATTGATGACCTGGTGAAGGAGAACAGAGGCGGCTGCTACACCAACGACATGCTACTGAAGGCTGAGATGGATATAAGAAAAGAAATGCCAAAAGTACTGAAGGAGAAAGAAAAGGAGAGAAAAGAGATGGAGAGAAAACATAAAGAGGAAATGGAGGAAATAACACAAAAGATGAATAAACAAAAGGAGGAAATTAAAAGAGAGAGGCAACAGAAAGCAGCCACTGACAGAAAACTACAGGAGAGCAAGAGACAGATGGAAGAAGAGAGACAGAGATGGGATAATGAAAGAAAAAGATTGGAAAAGACGTTAGAGGAAAAACAAATGGAGGAATTAAAGATGACATATGAAGAGGAAGAGAGAAAATAGGCTGAAGAGTTGAACATGTTCCAGGAAATAATGCAGAAAAATATTGACTCTATGATGGATCAGTATATAACTGGTTTTAGAAAAAAGTATGAAGAGCAAGAAGAATAGATGAGACAAGAGGAGGAGAAGATGGAGAAAATAATGAAAGAACAACTAGACAAAATAAAAAAAGAAAGACAACAGAGAAGAGAACTGGCTTTAAGTGGAGGACAGGAGCTGCAGAAGAAAGAGCAGGGAATGAGAGAAGAAACAAGGAGTGAGAGCAAAATTCTAATGAAATAAAGAACAAAATGAAAAAAAGATTTGAAGAAGATATTCCAGAAAATACAGTGACTTTAAAGTTAAAGAGGGAAGATTGAAAGTGAAGAATGAGCAAATATGATAAAAGTACATCTGTTCAGTGATTTTAATGTGTCCTGGGATAAAAACAACAAAAACTAAAAAGAGCATGACTTACTAAACACAACAGAAATATGACAAAATTAAGAAACTTACAACAGAAATTTGGGCAGTTCCTTGAGAGCTCACCTGGTAGAGCTCAGCCCATACTGCATAAACCAGAGAGACTCAGGTTTGATTCCTAACTTTGTTTCAGATTTGCTCTTCGTCATTCACAATCTCAGTCCCCATTTCCCTGTTTCTAACTTCTCTTTGGAACTAAGACAAATAGAAAAAACAATACTTCTACTTCTATGGACCTGACAATTGAGTTGTACCATGTTCAGGATGTAGCTGTGACTGTAACAGCGTGGAGTTTCTTTGTTGTCAAATCTAAAAATGTTCAACCCTTTGCTCTTGTGTTAAAGTAACAAGTACAACAAGTTGGAAATATAGGCTCAGAAAATACATTTTCTTCAAAAAAGTTCCTAGTTACCCTCTACCTCTCAAATCAAATCATTTAGGTTTTAAGACAGATTCTTATTTACTCATCAGTAATGACCTCTGACCAGGTGCAGCAATTACAGTCCAAGTTACACAGGTGAAATAAATAATAATAATAATAACAATAATAATAATAATAATAATAATAATAATAATAATAATGCAGTAGTCTTATATAGTGCTTTTCCAGACGTTTTACAATTTGGTGCATTGTTCCTTCACTCGGAGATAAAGACATTGCTGCCATTCTGCACCGACCACCACCAAACACAATCACACTGACACATTCACACAAGCAAGGTGGGTGAAGTGTTGGGATCGAACCGTCAACCTTCAGATCAGTGGGCGAACTTCTCTACCGACTGCTGCCCCAATATATTATAATAAATATAATCTATATAAATAAATTCATACTTAACAATTGTATCAAATTTCATGAGAAGAGGTAAAAGAATATTTTATTCTAACTTTATGGACAACAGAGAACACAGCACCAAATCTCTACAGAGTCGTCTCAAGGCGCTGTCCTGTGAGGCCAGGTCTACGCCTCACTGTGGCTTTTAGAGAGAAATCCTAACATTTGGCCCATAAGCTGCTCCTGGTGACAGTGAGAAAATAAGTCTGTCACAGGATTTAAAAGTATTTACTTAAATCAGAGCAGAGCAGACAGCAGCATTTGTCTCCTTCAGTCAGAAAACTGTAGATGAGTCATGTCCAACGTCCGGCCCAGGGGCCATTTGTGGCACGGCTCAAGATCTCATGTGGCCCCCTATGACACAACGTATTGTTTATGGCCCACCAGTCTTTCCATAGCTTGATATTTCCATTTGTGTATCTGCTGCTCTCTGCCTTTTGTTTTCTAATTACTGTACTATAGTCGGAAAATAATTTCTATTTTTATAAAAGGTCAGTTTATTAGAAATTCATTACTCAGTCATTACTCGTAGTAAGTGTTAAAATCAGCCTGAGCTAAAAACGTGACCAAGGGAAGATGTTTTTTTTTTATGTTGGAAAGGTGTTATTTTGTTGAGACTAAAATTTTGTCATCAAAGAAAAGAAATTATAAGTATATGGCTTTTGAAAAAATACTGCATGTGTGGTTCAGGTCCAACAGTAGAAAACTCCAGGAGCGACTGTGGGCCCTTGGACTTTTGCACATCGTCAAAGCTGGCCCTCTATGGAGACCCCTGCTGTAGATAAAGGTACTTAATGTTTTGTTATGTAAATATATTAAGACTCCTCACTTCTTGTTACATTTTGCATTAATTATCTTCTTTTTTGTTTTGTGTTATTGGTGTATTTTGTGTATTTTTATTTTTAATTCATTGTTTCTTTGAATGTTGTTTAATGTGCTTTGTAAAATAATTTAAGTAAATAAAAAAATAACAGGATTAACGCACTGCTGTTTTGTGTTGTTTGGCCGTGTGTGGCTGAACTTTAATCATTGATAAACTGTTTATGTTTCCATAAACACTGATATGTGTGTTACTAATGAACAGAAAACAGCTGGACAGAAATGATATTAAACAAATATAAAAGATGATTGTGATATTGTTTAACATATTGTTTTGTGGGAGTGGTGTCTTTAAAAGCTGAAAAATTGCTGTATTTGTCTAATAATGTAATTGTTTTGTATGTGAAGTATTGTAAATATTAATCCACAAATAAAGACTTTAAAGAAAACTGGGTTTATGTATTCATGAAAGAGGTACATGAAAGTATTTACAGAATTATTTAAACTGCTTTTGTGCATTTAGTTTTGAAATTTATATTAAGATCCTAAATCTTTAAACATTAAACATTTTATATTGTATATTTTACATGGAAGCACAAACAGGAAGTACAGATTTCCCTGTCCTGGCTGTAACAGTGTGAAATTATTCTAACAGCAAGTGTCATAGAAAGACGTCACATCCATACAGAACATGTCCCTTACTGCACACTCACAGTTCAGGTTCAGCCTCGGCTGCAACACTGAGCCGTGCAACAGCAGAGCGAGTGATCGAGTGAATAAAGCCCATGGCCCATGTGAGCTGTTTATGAACGAGTCAGTGGAGTGGATAAGTTTACCTGAGCTCAGAGAGGAGCTGCTGGGCTGTTAGATCACTACAGGCTCAAAATGCAGAGCCACATTAAAGTGCAGTACAGTAATAAAGCCCCACACTCTGCAGTGACAGACAGAGGTCTGCTGTGTCCCACTGCTTCACAAAACAAAGAGTGAAGGAGCAGAGAGAGTTAACCCTGGAGGACGAACGCCTTTGGTCCTGGAGAAAACTACAGCTCTCCCCTGAACAACTCAGGACTGTTCATATAAATGTGAGTGAGAACATGCACAGGTCTGGGTCAGGTTCAGACAGAACCTGAACAGGCTCGAGTCAAGTCAGGCTGGATTTTTTGGGCCTTGTTCTAATCTCTCCATTGTTTTTATAAAGCACCTTTTACTTGAATACAGCCTTTAACTTTAACTCTGTAAGTCCTGTGAGTATAAAGCTGTACATATGTAACCGGGCGGTTATATCATCTGGTTGTGCGTTTTAGCTCCGCGGTTCCCTGAATGCAACACCTGTGCGTACGTGCGTCTGCCCCCCGCGCTCGCTGATTACAAATCAAATAAAGGTGTGCACGCCATAGGGCATCGTGGCGGTGAATTTGCTGGACAGATCTCGTTTTACAAATGTTCAAAAACTCTGATTGTTGTCGTTTTGAACCCAAAAGGTTGCTGGTTTGTTGGGCAAAAGTTGGAGCTGCTTGCTCGTGCCCAAGAGCTCTGAGGTCGGCGCTCAGTAGCCTCATGCTAAGGTTTTCGCTTTTTAGTTGTTAAATTGTAAATGCTGTGGCACCGTTAATGTGATATTCTACTTTTAACAGCTTACTGCGATGCTCTCCCATGTTAGCTCTCAATGCTATGTTCATGTCATTTTTGAAGTGCTTTCGCTCATTTCTGGTGGTAACATTTGGTGTTTGTGTTTGGTAGAGGAGGTGTAATTTTTGTGGTGTGAGGGCCCAGTGCAATAGCTCGATTTGCACTTAAACCCATTTCTGAACCAACTGTAGCCACTTTATTTAAAGCACTTTAATGTGAACATCTGTATGCACAGTACTGCCTCAGACAAATAATATATATATATATTTGCATTTTAAATTAAAATGTGTTTTAGTTTTTCTTTAGTTACAAACAGTTTAGTTTTTCTTTTGTACTAATTTGGTTGTTGTGTTTTTGTTTAGTTTAATTAGGCCACATTTACTGGGTTCTTGTGTTAATTTTGCAGTTTTAAGTCCTTGGTTTGAATAAAAAGTTTTTTACTATTGTTAAAAAACAAATTCTTATTTTTGTACACTAGTCTGTATTTTGTTAATCTTACCTGCCGTACTGTTTTCATAGGAAACCTTCTGTTTGGTTTGTTGGTCCTTGGCGTTTAGTTTCCCACATTTAGTTTTTTAGTTAATTTACAGACCAGGGGCCCTTGGCCCCGCCCTCGGTGCACAATCTGGGCCTTTGGCCCCGTGTTAAACATAATCGATAGTTTCATAGCACTGTGTTGTAGAGTACACACTTCTGTTTGTAATTTCTTAGTCCTGGTTTAGACCAGGTTTAGACCTGGTTTAGACCTGGTTTAGTCCTGGTTTAGTCCTGGTTTAGACCTGGTTTAGACCTGGTTTAGTCCAGGTTTAGTCCAGGTTTAGTCCAGGTTTAGACCAGGTTTAGACCAGGTTTAGACCTGGTTTAGTCCAGGTTTAGTCCAGGTTTAGTCCTGGTTTAGACCAGGTTTAGACCAGGTTTAGACCAGGTTTAGACCTGGTTTAGTCCTGGTTAGCTTTAACAACAGAATTTACCTGCTTGTCTAGTTTCAGCTTACTGTCCAACCTCACCCCCAGATTCTTAATCACATGGTTATCATCGGGGACCAGTGCAGCAAGACCAGGAGCTGCACTGAGTGAGTTGGAGGAGCTGAAAAGGATGTATTCAGTCTTGCTCTCATTCAGACACAGAAAATTCTCTGACAGCCAAAACTTAATGTCACCTAGACATCTGTGAATGGATTCAAGTGAGTTCGGCGAGTTTGGAATGATGGGCAGATAGATTTGAATGTCATCTGCATATAGATGAAAAGAGACATTGTGGTTGGAAAATACTGACCCCAGTGGCAACATGTACAGAGAGAAGAGGGCGGGGCCAAGAATGAAAACTGATCATGTGACACGGCGCCGGAGACGCCATTTCTTCCCCTCGTACTTTAACAAACTCGTCTTAGGGCGTTTAACCCAGTGACACCAAAATGGCTCCACATCATCCAGACAAGTGGGACATTAAAAGTTGTTCAAGATTTTGTAGAAAATTAAACGGTGTTGCCGTGGCAATGACACAAATTTTGGCTTTGTTTTTGTGGCTCGCTGACACCCTTCAAAGTGTCATAGCTCGCACATACTTTGACCGATTTTTCTCAAATTTGAATCATGGGTGGAGTCCCCAGCCCTGAACAGATTCATTTGTGAATATTAACAATGGGCGCGATAGCGCCCCCTAGGGAGCAAAATACAAATTTGCATGGGACGACAGAAATAAACTTTTGTTGTACAAAACGAAATTTGGTACATATTTGTCACGTGACCTTCATCAGAAAAGTCAATAATGGCCCCCACCCCATCTCCCATCCTGTTGCCATGGCGATGCTCCAAATATCCACTTCAGCCAATGGGACGTCCCAGTGCTTACTTTGACGGAGCCAAATGAAATTTGGTACACATATGCTTCATGTCCATACCAACAAAAAATTATATTGTGGCCACGCCCTCTGACCAACCGGAAGTCAGCCATCTTGGATTGATCATGTGACCCCTTGATTTGCACCCATTACATTTTAACAAACTCATCTGAGGGCGTTTAAGTAAATGACCACAAATTTGGATAACATCATCTGGAGAGGTGTCTGACCAAAAGTTGTTGAAGGTTGTGTAGAATATTAAACGGTGTTACCACAGCACAGCCCCAAATTTCATGTTTATTTTGTGGCTCGCTAACAACGCCTAATTTGTTATAACTCACACATGCAGAGTCCAATGTGGACCAAATTTTAATCATTTATTTATTCCCTGGACCTATGGGCATGAAAGAAGAAATGCCAATTGCTGCAATAGCGCCCCCTGCAGAGTGAGGCAAAAATCCCTATGGAAGGGCAATAATAAAGTTTATTGGAAATGTACAAAATTGGGCAGAGAAATCTATTTGGTCACAACAATGAAAAAAGTCAATGGGACTCATGTTTTACTTTGTACGGTTTTGCCACGGCAATGTCAGAAACTCCCCATTATATTCCAATGGGAATCCTATACAATGGAATCCTATGGAGCCACTGAATTATGTCACATTTGGTAAAATTTTTAAAAAAGCCACATCTAAAAATTTGGCAAATTGTGGCAAACTTGCCCCAGCTCCAGGCGCGGCAGGCGAGGGCCACCATCGCCGCTTGCGGCTATATTTTGGTTTATAATGACCTCCTTATTTTTTGCTTTTTTTTTTTAGACAATCGGCACTTTTAGGCCGATTGTTGGTCGGGCACATGTGCGGGCGACCATGTCAGTAAAGGACCCCAACTGCGCAGCCACATCCATGCACAGCCCCTGCAGATGTGAGCTTTAGCAGCGGTACAGCACAACAGAGAGAGTGAGAGAAGGCTACTCACAGGAGGCTCCAGTTTTAAAGGAAAAAGCACTTGGATTATTTCTTTCAAAGGCCGCACATGTAAGGCTGTGGTTTAACTTTTAAATGTCTCTTTGGGAGGAAATGTAAAAAACCACAGTCAGTGGAACTGAAGTTACACTACATACATCTTTGTAAATGTGGACTGAATCTAAGGCATGCAACGTAATCTAAATATCTGTTTATTTATATTTCCTCTCAGAGAGACATTTTATGTTAAACAGCAGCAAACAGCATTGCAGGCACAGCTTTTGAAAGTAAAAATTCAAGCCTTGCCTTATTTCCAAATCAGTAACAGTAACAATGTGCATTATATAAATACTAATACAATATAATAAAAATAATCACATTGTCTCTAAAGCAGCTTTTGACAGCAGTTTTAAAGTGAACACTAGTCTCACTGTGTCATTCATTAGAGGCCACTGTAGCAGCCCTGATAAAAATCTGTGACATTTGGCCCTAAGATGCTTTGGGACGTCCCGAGAAGCAGCTCAGAGCGTCCACAGCCATCTTTTACCAGTGTGGGCATCTTACACTGCAGTTCATAGGAAACATCCAAAATCTCTTTATCTTGGCCTGAAAAGCTCAAAACAACAATAAAAAGATTTTGCTCATTTCTCTGGAACAGAACCTCGTAGAACAAAAAATCCAAAAACATTTTGTAGCTCTCCCCAAGCTCTACCTGCACAAAGTGTGTGAGTGAGATGGACTTAATTGTTTTTCTCAAAAAACTCATCTTTAACTGTTCTTACTGTCACTATAAACATTACTAAAATGATATATTATTTCAAAATCAGTATCGACATTGGCCATAGAAAAACTCATATCGGTCGATCTTTAGGCCTCACTGCTGTTAAATGTAAATTTTGTTGTCATTTTGCTGTCAAATGTAATTTTAGCTGTGTTTGTTTTTAAGTATTGATTTGTTGAAGCCTAAGTAAACAGTATCATTTCTGGGTAAAAGAAATACAGAGAAGTTGAAATGTTGTAACCTGCAAAACGAGAAGAGTATGATAGAACTTAAATATAAAATGTCCAGTAGTAACAATAGTAGTAGTGCATGTATGTACACAGTTGGCATAACAAGGTTTGTCTTGTCTGTCCGCAGACTGCCATCATGAAGTTTGTGGCTCTTGCTCTTCTGCTCGCCGTTGGTAAGTGTTTCAAAGCAGCTTCATTTTTCATACAGTTTCATACTCATTTAAAGGTGCAGTGCTTTGTTTTTGATGCCCTCTGGTGGTAATATTACAAACTGCAAATCCACACCTCACACTGCTGACTGCTCTGTTCTATCTAGGCAACTAGATACAGAAATTAGTGTCTTTTTCTACCAGTTTAACATTGTTTTTGAGTGTTATTTATGTCATTATAGACTCAAATTATTGCTATGAATTGTGTTTAATTTTGTATTTTTCTTTTTGCTCCTAGGTTCCCAGGCTGCCTCTCTGCAGGCCAATGCTCGCTCACAGCTGGACGATGCCCAGGACGCAGGCGAGGACAGTGTAGAGAACATCACCTGGCAAGTTGACAATCAAGACACCGAGTCAGTATTTAACCTAACACAATATATTATACATAATATAATGTGTTGATGAATATAGTAAGACTGTATATCATCAAGAAAATGGGCCAGTAATTTAAATTTAGTCAATAGCTGGTAAAGTAGTAGTGGTAGTAGTAGGTTACCATACTTCAAAAGGATTTTTAATGCCTGGTTGATTCTTTGTCTTTTTACTGCTGACTAAAATGTAGTAATTGTATATTTACTTGAAATACAAGTTGTACTTGTAGCAGTAATAGTAGCAGGTTACTGTACTTCTGTGTGGGTTGAACTGGTTGGTTTTGTTTGTGCCATTCACTATCCATCCATCCATCTTCTTCAGCTTATCCGGGACCGGGTCGTGGAGGCAGCAGTCTAAGCAGAGATGCCCAGACTTACTGCAGACGCCGCACCGATCCGTCTGTCAATCTCATGCTCTATCCTTCCCTCACTCGTGAACAAGACCCCGAGATACTTAAACTCCTCCACTTGAGGCAGGAACTCTCTTCCAACCTTAAGAGGGCAAACCACCCTTTTCCGGTCGAGAACCATGGCCTCGGACTTGGAGGAGCTGATTCTCATCCCAGCCGCTTCACACTCGGCTGCAAACCGTCCCAGTCCACACTGAAGGTCCTGGCTTGATGAAGCCAACAGGACAACATCATCCGCAAAAAGCAGAGGCGAAATCCTGTGGCCCCCAAACCAGACTCCCTCCGGCCCCTGGCTGCACCTAGAAATTCTGTCCATAAAAATTATGAACAGAACCGGTGACAAAGGGCAGCCCTGCCGGAGTCCAACATGCACTGGGAACAGGTCCGACTTACAACCGGCAATGATCCAAGCTCCTGCTCCGGTCATACAGAGATCGGACAGCCCTTAGCAGAGGGCCTCGGACCCCATACTCCCAGAGCACCCCCCACAGGACACCATGAGGGACACGGTCGAACGCCTTCTCCAAATCCACAAAGCACATGTGGACTGGTTGGGCGAACTCCCATGAACCCTCGAGCACCCAATAGAGGGTGTAGAGCTGGTCCACTGTTCCACGACCGGGACGAAAACCGCATTGTTCCTCCTGGATCCGAGGTTCGACTATCGGCCGAATTCTCCTCTCCAGTACCCTGGAATAGACTTTCCCGGGGAGGCTGAGAAGTATGATCTCCCTGAAGTTGGAACACACCCTCCGGTCCCCCTTCTTAAAAAGAGGAACCACCACCCCGGTCTGCCAGTCCAGAGGCACTGTCCCCGACCGCCACGCGATGTTGCAGAGACGTGTCAGCCACGACAGCCCCACAACATCCAGAGACTTGAGGTACTCAGGACGGATCTCATCCACCCCCGGTGCCTTGCCGCCGAGGAGCTTTTTAACCACCTCGGTGACTTCAGCTTGGGTGATGAATGAGTCCACCCCCGAGTCCCCAGCCTCTGCTTCCTCAACGGAAGGCGTGTCGGTGGGATTGAGGAGATCCTCAAAGTATTCCTTCCACCGCTTGACAACATCCCCAGTCGAGGTCAACAGCTCCCCACCTCCACTGTAAACAGTGTTGGTGAAGAACTGCTTCCCCCTCCTGAGGCGCCGGATGGTTTGCCAGAATTTTCTTGAGGCCGACCGATAGTCCTCCTCCATGGCCTCCCCGAACTCCTCCCAGATCCGGGTTTTTGCCTCCACAACTGCCCGGGCAGCGGCATAAACACAGAGGTAAGGTACAGACAAAAACTACAGTACTACAGTAAGAGTACTGCTACTGCACAATGATCTTACTGCAGTAAAAGTTGTGATAAAACTGCTTTTAGAAGTCAAAAGTTACTCGAGTAAATGTAATGGACTAAATAACTCGTTACTGCTCACCTCTGAGTAACATTTACATTATTTGTTCAGAAAATGATCAAATAAAAGATTCACTCTGTATTTTAATACTGAGTCTGTATTAAATCTAAAGTTACTCCTGTTATGCCCCACATTAACCAAAATCTTCTTGAAAATCAAGTTTACCTTGGAAATAGATTTTAAAAAGTATTTAATAATAAAATAAAAGTGGTCATCGATCTAAAGCACACAGCCTCGATAACTCAGCAGTAAGCTGTCTGCGTGAAAAAAGAGATTTACAGCCTCGACATTCATAAAACATTTCAGACAAATAAAAAAAATAACAGCCCCCTCAAAGATTCACAGACACAGACTCAACATTTACCTTTCAAACAAAAACTTACAGAGAGTATGTGTCGTACGAAGCCATGGCGTCAGAAGTGAAAGTATTCTGTCGCGGTTACCACAAGGAAGGATCGACAGAAGGAATGTACAGCAGTCTGTTTCATTATTGTTCAAATAACGATTTAAAGCTAATGCTCCAAGTTTTACCAAATCAGAAACATTTTTTATAAACGCATCTTTTACTGTATTTAAAGTTTTCAGATGAGACGCGTTTTTATTGATTACGACATTCTCCTTTTTTTGTTGTTTAAATCCCAGTTCTAAAATCTTTGCTTCTTAAAATGGCCTTGCTTTGTCTGTTAGTTCTGTTTATTTGGTAAAAATACTTTTGCTCCTCTGATGGTGGCATAGTGGTTAGCACTCCTGCCTCGCAATAAGGAGATCCTGGGTTCGATTGCCAGAGTGGTTCCTGTGTAGAGTTTGCATGTTCTCCCCGTGTTTGCATAGGTTTTTCCTAACACTAAAAACATGTACAATAGTTCCTCATGGCGCCAGGACTCCCCAGTAAAAGAGATTCTGAATCTCAGTGGGACTTTCCTGATTAAATAAAGGTCAAATAAAAAAAATGTAAAGCATCACTCACTAACTTTAACCTTGTGTTATACAAATGTACCTGTGTGTAAATGAAAATTACAATATAAAACCAACTTAAATAATATTGTACTGGTTATGACTTTATAATGATCTAAAAACAAGCGCATTTTAGTATAATGTCAGCTGTGTGTTTCTCTGTAAAACCAGCAGAGGGCGCAGTGTGTGTCAGTCACATGAGCACTAACCTGTTGTATGAGGAAGTCAGAAACTCTCCCACAGTTCATCACAACACTCACATACTCTTTATATTTAAACAAAGTACAACTATAACTCTGTCACTTTCACTCTGGAACTGTTTAATGTGGACACTTTTATTGTGAAAGGACATTTTAAGATGTTTCATGATCAGTGAAAGTGAAAGATACCATTTTATTAGTATATTTATTAAATTGCTCAAAAGAAATCATTTTATAGATGGCAATAACTGAACAGAACAAAGTCTGGAAAAAAACACTTTCCCATACACTGTCCTGGGGATGACAGGGAATTGTTAAAATATAAAAAGCCCCTATGAAATAACTGAAAACTCAGTACAGCCAGTAGGTGGCACTAAAGCTGTAAAATATTCTCTTATAGTTTCTGCATAATGAGGCCTGGAGGACTCAGTATCAGAATCAGTGGATTTTACTAATTTCTATCACAATTATTTTTCACTTTCATTACACACTTCACACATTTTATGCCAAATAAAAATTTAAAACTGTAAACTCCAAAACACAAGTTTAATATAACAACAATAATAAACATAACATAATAATAATAATAATTATTAATAATAATAATAATATAGTTTTAAGCTAAACTCGTCCAGTCACCAACAAACCAGCACTTGTCATAATTCAGGACCTGAAATTAAATAAATCATGTTCCATATTGTAATGGACGTATTTCATTAAAAAGCCTCCTAAATAAATAAAAACAGCCTTTTATAATAAACATTTTACTGAAATTAAAACGACTGGCTTCATCTCCTGTTTTATTGTGAAGGCGCAGAGGTCAGAGGTCAGAGGTGGTTACCATAGCAACAGCTTGGTCCTTCTGCCGCGGACTCCAGCTAAGGTAAAATAACTCCTGCTTTTCTTTGACTTATTCAGGAGTAAAGTGAATAAAGCGAGCCCAGGTGTGTTCTCCGCCACATAAGAAGTTTAAACTCGTGTTGTGGCGTTTGTTCGTCCTCACTGTGCAGTATTTTAGAGTTTGCTCCACTTTACATTTCTTTGTAAAGTCCGTTAGCTTCAGTGGCGCCAAGGAAAACTGGGCTTTAAGGAAAATGGCGGCCGTTTAGATTCATTTTTATTAATAATTAGTATTTTATTTTATAACTCCAGTCACAAAAGTACCATAAACTGTTATCTAACTGTCCACACAACACTACGGTGGCCCTGAGGTGCAACAAAAAGCAGATGTAGATTTTTTTAAAATCTTGCCTTAAAAAGAAACCCATCCCTCAAATTTAAAAAAGAATATACGAAAATTTTAAATACATGTCTATATTAAAAAAAGGAACATCAAAGTTTGTTTTGTCCACTAGAAAAATAAAAGCAGAGGACGATTTATAAATGTGTTGCCTCAAAAAATAAACTCACAAAAATAAAGAGTCAGTTAAAATAAAGCCATGTCTCAATTTTTTTATATATCTTTAAAAAAAAAAACTCATAAAAATAAAATAAACTTGTCTAAAAATAAAAAGCTCTCCTCAAAATAAAAAGGCATGTCACAAAATAAAAAATATTCTTCTATTTAAAAAAAAATAAGACTTTTCACTATTTAAATAAAGTTAATCACGTTAGCTGAACCTTTTTAAAATTTGAAGCATGTTTTTGTTTTTGTGGCAGCCTTAATTTAAAAGGGGGAGATATTTTGGTAAAACAGCGCCCTCTTTTGATTTGAAACTGTGTTTTTATTTTTAGATGAACTTAATTTTTTTTTTTTTAATATAACAATGCTTTTTTAAATTTTGTGATATGCTTTTTTATTTTGAGGAGAGCTCAAGTTTATTTTATTTTGATAAGTGATTTTTTTTTTTTATCAAGCTATTTAAAAATTGACACATGGCTTTATTTTTACTGACTTGTTAATTTTTAGAGCTGAGTTTATTTTTTATGCAACATGTTTAAAAATCTTTCTCTGCTTTTTTTTTTTTTTTTTCTAGTGGACAAAAACAATTTTGATGATGCTCCTTTTTTTAATATAGACATTTATAAAATGTTTTGTATATTCGTTTTTTTTAATTTGAGGGATGGGTTTCTTTTTAAGGCAAGATTTTTAAAAAAATCTACATCTGCTTTTATTTTTGTTGTTGCACCTCAGGGCCACCGTACAACACCTCAGTTATTATCTGTGCTCTTCTTTATACGCCATTTTAAAAGCTTAACAAATGTAAAATGGCTGCTATCAAATATTTTGAAAACAAGTTCAGCAGGTTTTCCCACAGAAGCAAATGTAAACATGTGTCTGATGAAAATGTATTATTAATAGTTTTATATTCAGTTAATGTTTATTTTGTTTAGTTTGTGTTAAAATGTATTATACTGCAATAACATCATTACAGCTTTTTCAAATAATTTATTCTGATTCCAGGAGCTGCTGTGCTGTTACAAAACCATCACCAACCACTGGGTGTCGCTGTTTCACAGATACAGTGTATTGTTGTTACACTGCTCTACAAATGTTAGGGCTGGATCTGCTTCCGAGATAAAAGCGGCTAAATCTCATTTATTTTGATAAAATAAACTGAAAATCAATTGTATACAAATTTATTCAAGATGTTTAATGATATTGTTTCACATCAAAATCACATCTGTTTATACATTTTTACTTAAAAATATTTATATTAATTCATTCATTTCCTACAGCTTATTCTCGTTAGGGGTCGCGGGTGGCCCCTCTCTAAAGTGAAGCCTGACTGTGGCCCCTGACTGTGGCCCCTGACTGTGGCCCCTGACTGTGGCCCCTGACTGTGGACCCTGACTGTGGACCCTGACTGTGGACCCTGACTGTGGACCCTGACTGTGGACCCTCTCTAAAGTGAAGCCTGACTGTGGCCCCTGACTGTGGCCCCTGACTGTGGCCCCTGACTGTGGCCCCTGACTGTGGCCCCTGACTGTGGACCCTCTCTAAAGTGAAGCCTGACTGTGGCCCCTCTCTAAAGTGAGGCCTGACTGTGGCCCCTGACTGTGGCCCCTGACTGTGGCCCCTCTCTAAAGTGAAGCCTGACTGTGGCCCCTCTCTAAAGTGAGGCCTGACTGTGGCCCCTGACTGTGGCCCCTGACTGTGGCCCCTGACTGTGGCCCCTCTCTAAAGTGAAGCCTGACTGTGGCCCCTGACTGTGGCCCCTGACTGTGGCCCCTGACTGTGGCCCCTCTCTAAAGTGAAGCCTGACTGTGGCCCCTGACTGTGGCCCCTGACTGTGGCCCCTCTCTAAAGTGAAGCCTGACTGTGGCCCCTCTCTAAAGTGAAGCCTGACTGTGGCCCCTGACTGTGGCCCCTGACTGTGAGGTATAAGATTACTTGCCTTGTATTTTGTTTCCACAGAGTGCAGGAAGTGAAGCCTCAGGGACATGAAGCTCAGACAGAACCAGGTAAGGCAGGTTAAGGCATGTAACTGGTCTTCCTGCTGCGCAATTTATTCATGAGGATTTTGAGAATGAAGACAATTTTGTTACAATAAACTGAGGAAATCTTACAAAGAATTGATAGAATATAAGTTGTTATTTTGTTAAATGACTTTCTTTCTGCACAGAGCATGGCATCTATGATTCTGAAAATGATGTGGATCTGGAGTTTTATGTTTTTAATTATATCAATGATTCCTGTAGATATTACGCAGATGAACAACTTAATGATATTACGCAGATGAACAACTTAATGATATTACGCAGATGAACAACTTAATGATATTACGCAGATGAACAACTTAATGATATTACGCAGATGAACAACTTAATGATATTACGCAGATGAACAACTTAATGATATTACGCAGATGAACAACTTAATGATATTACACAGATGAACAACTTAATGATATTACGCAGATGAACAACTTAATGATATTACGCAGATGAACAACTTAATGATATTACGCAGATGAACAACTTAATGATATTACGCAGATGAACAACTTAATGATATTACGCAGATGAACAACTTAATGATGGTATTGAACTTGGTAAGACATTTTCAATAATTAATTTCATTTAAATGTAATAGGACGGGCATTAGGACCCGGTAGGAAAAGAGGTCTCTGGTAGCCAGACTCATCACAGCATATAACGTGCTGCGTGATGACGCACTTCCTCTCTCGCAGATTTTGAATCACGGCAGACCGTTAAACGTTTTTAGCACCAATTGAACCTAATAAATAAAATAGTTTTACTCTTAGCATCTTGTATATCGGACACTTGATTAATTTGTATAATTATGTCCGTCTTTTAGAAGATTTGTCTAACTTTGTCGCATTGACCTCCAGTCATCCATGACTTCAGTGGTAGAAGTTACATTGTTAAAGTTCCACTTGCACTTTTACCATTCATTTATTTGAAAACTAATTTTACTTTTGTAATCTTTTAGTCCTTGATGTTTTAGTTTGACTTTCTCTTATGTATGTTTGTTTTTTAGGACTGGTTCATTGTGCTTTGATTTTTACCTGTCACTGTTTTTTTATCCCACTATTTTAATTCTTTTATTGGTTTTATTTATTAAACCTTTTATCGGGCCTTAATACTCCAGTCACTTGGCACTTCAGTGCAGACTGTTCATGTCCAATGGTTGCAATTCAAATTATTAGCCGGTACTGTTATTTTTAAGACTTGGTTTTTATTTTGCAGTGTTACCCCTTTTTTAGTGTGTGCTTAGTGTGGGAACATTTGAGTTTTTATTTAAGTCTTTTATAATGGTACTGGTTTTAATTTGTTCATTTATTTTACTATTGCCTATTATTGTGAGTGCCTTGTGCAGAGCTAATAAATTTACAAAACTTAATCACAGCCTCCTCCACTTTATCCTGGAAACCTGTTTATTGTTCTAGTTGTTTTAAATTATATATCTAACAGTATTGAACCCACTACATAAATAAGTTTATTTAAAAATGTTGCTAAAATCAATTTAATTTATCTTAAAAGTTAGTTGCTTTATCTGAGACGTGGATAAATAAAGGGAAAGAGGTTGGGTTGAATATTAATGGTTATGATTTATGTCACCAACAGAGTGCACAGCAGTGGAGGGGCCCTTTATGTGGACACTGACTTAAAATGTAGACCAGTGAAATGCATGCCATCTGTAATTTGATGATTTAATGGAGAGTATTGCTGTAGAATTAGAAAAAAGCAGAAATGTTTTTGTTGTGTGTTTACAGGAAACCAGGTTCAAATCTGGAAATTTTTAAGGACAGCTTAGAAGACTTGATGAATGATTTAAATGACAATAAAACACTTATCTGTAGCAATTTAAACAAATGTAGTGACCGAGGGTAGAGAAAGGGGGCATTAGTTTAATGCAACGTCAGTACCCAGACTATAACAGGGCACAATGCACGAGTTCGCAGAGCTGAGTATGACAGAGACATCAAATTACAAATATACAGGTTTTATTAACAGTTTGGCTGAATTACACAAATATAATGCTAATACCTGTAAAATAGGCCTTTTACACACTCACACATACATCCACCTAAAACAATGAAATATCAGCCTGGCAGAGAGAGGTCACCATGACCAACCAGCAGCAGTAAAACTGTCCATAAAACGCAGAACGGTGTACTTTACCCTGCGCACCAGAGCCGAATTCTCACTGAACCCCGAATCCAGGAAAACCCCGCAGGTCCACACCATCCCCGCCCGAGCCGCAGAACGACAGCGGAGACGAGCAGAGGGCAACACGGGAGGATTAATCCTAAACACCGTGGTATCCAAACGGGAGGCCCGCTTGGCATTTATTCAATCCCTATAATTTGAAAAACAATTTAATTTATGGAAACCCTGAATCACATGCAGCAGAAAGAACAAACAAGTACACACCGCAAATCCAAACAAATGCGCGCTCACGCTGTAGAGAAGGGGGCGCGCACATGACAAGGACGCCACGCGCTACACACAGTAAAACAAATGCACTCAGCATATTTACAACACATTGAATGTGGACTAGAAGGGACAAGAGCGCTTACCAAACTTCTTAAGTGGCAAATGTACTGAGACCCGACATGAACCTCGTGCACGCGCCCTGCACCCCAGGAGATCTAGGGAGAATGTGAACACTTAACGTGGAAAACAGTGAATGAAACCTTGCTCCAATGATCCATTTCTTCAGTACTCACCACTTTAATGGATTGCAAAGTGCACCGCACGAGCCGGGAGTTAACCCAAGTTAAATCTCGTGCACGCGCTCGAACGCCAGGTGTCTAAAATTAAGGACAATGAGACCAAATACCATGAATGGAAAGATATCCCTCCGGTACTCACCGATTCAACACAAAGCGCAGATCAGGCACGTGCGGGGGGGGGGGCTTTTGGGGGCTTGAGCACCTGCCCCTTTTGCCCCTTGCCTCCAAGTGCCCTTTTGTTTTTGTTTTTTTGTTTTTTTTTTTTGTTTTTTTTTTTTGTTTTTTTTTGTGGCTTTAAGCCCTCATGTGGCTTTATTCATTCATTAATTATTAATAATTTGAAATAAATAACATAACACGGCCGCCAGCTCCTCGTGACCTTTAACCTTTTGCCTCCGTGAGTCACGTGCCTCTCGCGCAGCTGAAAACAGAGGAGAGAGAGCGGACTGCGGAGCTGCTCGTGTCACGTGATTTGTAAGAAAAAGCCATGAAAGTATTCTGCACGCACGATAGATAATTTCTGTTTAAATACAGAGCTTTTGACCGCTGCTTGCTAACCACCTAGATATTTACAAAATGCTTCCATAAAATTCTTTGTGATTGTTGACAGCATAAAATATTTTTATTTTTAGACCGGGTTGCTTATAAATAATGGATTGCAGTTAGCATTTAGGCATTTTAATGCAATTAAATTGCGAGAATTTGCTATAATTGTGCAAAAATACGAACTAGTTGGTGATGGGAGCTGGCAAAATGTGATCTGAAAATAAAAAATGTGATGTCCCAAAATCTTGTTCCCACATAACTTATTTAATTTATTACTAGAAATGTCTAAGGACTTCCTCATAGTGCTGGGAATAATTTTCATCTTGTCAGAGCATGGATAAAATTACATTATTTATTTAGTTTAGTGTCATGCAGTGTGTTTTTGTTTACTTTTTATATGTTCATTAGTTTTTTACAATTTTCCCAAAATTGTATTAAAAATGTATAGCTTCATCCTTACTGTATTGCAATATATCATAGTATACACAGAAATGTAACAGTTGTGTGAGAGTCTTGCTTGCCACAGTCCTAACACAACAGTGTTTTAAAATCTGGTTACACGTATCTGCCCCTTTTTCCCTTTGAGCACCTGCCCCTGCAGAAGTCTCTGCACCTGCCTGGTGCAGATCACTGAGCTTTAGGCCTGTAACAAGTGAGCTATCAAAGTTTGAAAGACGCAGGCCGACAACGAGCACAGCTCCTGGGGGCCACAATGCAGGTGACGTCAGAGGCGAGCAAAAAGGTCGCCCCAGGTGAGGAGACCTCCTTTTAATGATACCGGTCACGTGATCTACTTAACAGATGTGCACGTACCACCACACATAGATCTTTTAAAGATAGATTCAAATAAACAAACTTCTGATTTTTTGGATGCATTATACGGTAGAATGTGGAATAAAAAATACACAACATATCCAAAAACAAGGAGCAGACGAGACAGAGTCCAGTGCAGAAAAGTTTATTGCATGACCCAACAAACGGAGCTCATGTCTCCACAGAAGCCTGAGCTCATCCAGACATCAGCTTTTATCATTTCTGATATCACTCATTTCCATTTGTCCTTGAAAATAACCAGTTATTATTCATCTGGACAGTTGCTACTCAAATTTAATTTGTAAACAAACACATGGGACCGTCCCAACTGAGCTGGGGCCCCCTGCTCCTGCTGCACACGCTCAGTTTGTCACAGCCACCAAAGTTCATCCAGGTCATTATCATGGACTTATATAAATCAGTAAGTAGTGGAAATTTACAACTCATGATGTAATGTAGGCAGCCTGGGACACGCCCCTTTATTCTGATGTCATCAACATTTAACCACACCCCCTATGTACTCTGTCCCTCTGTGTTTATCTTCTCTACAGAGGCCCAGTGTTTCCCTCACAGTTACAAAGTCACAAACAGTGCATGAAGATGAACACATGAAGATGAACACATGAAGATGAACACATGAAGATGAACACATGAAGATGAACACATGAAGATGAACACATGAAGATGAACACATTACATTATCATGACACTGTAAACACTCACAGCACTGAAGTTTTTTACTGTAATGAATATATACAGATTATATGAAGCTTGATTATACGTATAACCAGCAAAATGTGGATAGATAGATAGGTAGATAGATAGATGGATAGATGGATGGATGGATGCTATCAGCCCCCGCCACACGCTCTCCAGAAAGTTAAATACAGTTTTGCAAAGCATACAACAGTAACATACAAAAACATAACATAACAAGACACAGTACACGTGGTCATGTGATGGAATTTTTTGTAAGGGAAGGAAAAAAGAAGAAGGCAGACGGACACTGAACACCAATAAATTGGTCTTGGTGTGTTAGGATCGATGTAACAGAGCGCTCCATTGAAACTGTCTGTAATAAAGCACTGCTGCCCCTGGTGGTTTAGGGGGTAATCTGACCAAAAAACTAATTTCCCTTTATTTTGAAGGTAAATGCTTAGAGTTATTAGGTTTTCATGAAAAAAGTATTATAATATGTCAGGATTACAGGATGTCAAAAATCTGTGGTTATAATGGAAGTCAATGAGCCCAAACGCATACTTAAGGTAAGGAGTGGATGTAAAATGCATATCTCCTGTTCTATACTCCTTAGAACAGAGGGGGTCATGGCATTTTAAACACCAACTTAAAAAAATATATAAAGGTAAAAACAGCAAAAAGTTTTGTTTGGGCCCTAAGGTGCTGTGAGGGTTAACTGAAGCTGCTCGCAGTAACACAACAGGCAGCTGTGGCTGTGCCCCGGGAATAAAGAGACACTGACTCCACTCCTCGCTCACTGCTCCCCGTCACAGCCTCAGTGCACTTCATACTCACTTTTAAACAGCAAAGAAACTCAGCTTTTAGGAGAGGAGCAAGTCTGAAGCCTGTAGCTCTCATGTAGAGACTTTTCCAGAGTTTAAACCACCACCAGAGTCCACCTCCCTCCCACCGCTCAGCCCCAGCCTGGGACAGGCTCGTCTCAAAGCCGGGGGCGGGGATCATAACTGAATCTGTCCTTGACTGTTCACAAAACCAACCTCCTGACGAGATTTCATTAGGAGGTTGATATTAAGTGGAGCAGATGAAGTTTGCTGAATGTGGCAGAGCGGGGAGAGCAGCGCAGGAGACCGAGCCCAGGTCACTTTATCCCTGAGACATGTGCGGAGCTGCTGGGCCCTGACTGTGCTGTTTGTGGGAATCACCATCGGCTCATGGTGTTATGGTAAAATCAAAATATTAAATAAAACAAAAGTTGCCCACACAGAGGACAGGAGTCTGCTGAGCTAACGTTAGCTCGGTCTCTCTCTAAAGCCTAAACCGGTTTAGATCCAGGGCCAGGCTGCAGGACTTGTTGTGGGCATTTACTGAGCCCACACCAGCTCCTGGGAAAGCAAAGACCACAGCCACAGTCACAGTCCAAGTCCCAAGTCCAGTTCTAAACTCGGGCTAAAGTTCTACTTCTCCCTCCAACTACGTCAAATCTGGTAAGGGGCAGTTTCTGGAAAGAAAGCACAAATTTTGACTTTTCCTGTATAATACAACTATAACTGACAAATGGTGCTGTAAAGCATCAATTAACCCTTTACACAGGTATCAACGAAGCAGATTAATTATAAATTTAAAAAAAACTAAAACTCATATGCAGTTTTGTGACAATGACAATTGCGATAATATTGGAAAAATTAGAACTGGTTATCGGGTGGAACCAGGTTTCGTTGCCCATCCCTATTTAGGGCTCCTGTTTACATCTGACATCACACACTGAGAAAATAACATAAAATAAACAAAGCTTTATGCATAAATTCAACCAGGAAGTCTGTCGCTCACAGCCCACAGCCTTTGCCTCTCATCCAATCACCTCTCAAGACTTTCTCACATATACAGTATATATATATTTACTTTACATTATTTATGGAGCTGTTCTGTAAAACACTTTAATGTTGCTCTTTCTGGTCTATCTTGAGTGCTTACAGAATTAATCCTAATCTCCACAAAACAACCTTTTTCTACTGTCCACTTCTTATGTTTTATAAAATAACACAGCTAAGCTCTAGTCCCTTTAAGACACACATCTTCTCAGCTTGTTTTCTGGCTTTCGCTTCATAGGACCTCCTCAGTTCTTCCAATTCTTTTTTATGCCTTTCCTCTAAATATTTTATTTCTTGTTTTTGTCTGATTTGATCTTCTTTCAGTCTTTTATCATACTTATCTTGTTCTTGTTTGTAATCATTCTGGAGTTTTTTAAGTTTTCTTTTCTCTTCCTGTCGTCTCTTTTCATCTTCTCGTTCTTGTTTTTTCCACTGCTCTCTCTCCTCTTTCATCTGTTTCCTGATCTGTTCCCGAAGCTGTCTTTCCTCTTCTTCTCTCTTTTCCTGTTCTCTCTTCCTCAGCTCTTGCTCCTTTTCTCTGAGTTCCTTTTCTCTGCGCTGTTTTTGTTTTTCTATTTCTTCAATTTTCTGTTGATATTTTCTCTTCATCTCCTCTCTCACTCTCCTCATCTCTTCTTCCTCCTCCTTCAGAATCCTCTCCGTCTCTTTCTTTATGGCCGCCTCAGCCTCTTGGAGCATGTCGTTGGTGTAACAGTGTCCTCCGTTCTCCTTCACCAGGTCATCAATCTTCTTTATCAGATCTTTCACCTGAGTGCGGTCGCTCTTTGTCTTGTTCTCAAACATGTGGTACCTGTCTCCACAGTCAGAGATCAGCTTCTTAAGGGAACTGTTTTCTTCTTTAAACTCTTCTATGGTCACATTATCCTCCAGTTCATCTCCATGTGTGAAAAGAATCATACTGTACTTTTTTGCATCCTTCCCAAATCCTTTTTCAATATATTCTAGTGTCTTTTTTTCTTCTTCAGTGAATCGTCCGATTTGTATCACCAACAGAAAGACGTGTGGTCCAGGAGCCAAAAGATTGATGCATTTAGACATTTCATCTATGACCTGATCATTGGACAGGCTTGTATCAAACAGACCAGGAGTGTCCACCACAGCCACAGGACGTCCATCAACTTCAACCTCTGTTTTTTCACATCTCTGAGTGACAGATTTTGTGCTCATCTTGGCTTCAAATGTTTTTTTTCCCAGGATGGTGTTTCCTGAAGAGCTCTTTCCACCGCCTGTTTTCCCGATCAGCACAATCCTCAGACAGTCTGGAGTCTGATTATCACCTGCAAAAAGAGATGTATTCATTGTGATGACTAAAGGCAAAATACCTAATATACTTTATAGAATATATCTCATTTCATAATAATAGCATTATCTAATCAAACTTACTTCTGGCTGTTCCTTTGGTCTTCAGGTCCTGCAGTTCCTTTTTCTGAGCTTGTTTAAGTGTCTCTGTTGTGTAGCTGTGAGGTTTATTGTTGGCCCTTAATCTCTCTACAGACTCCAGCAGCTCAGAGACCTGCTGCTGCCCCCTGGTGTTGAATATAAGAGCTCCTCCTCCACAGCTCTGACAGAGCTCCTGGATGTCTCTGTCTCTCTGAACAAAGTTAACCACAGCTGGAGCAGTGGGGTCTGAGTCCACAGTGAACAGAATCATAGTGAAGGGATGGACTCGAGAGCTGAATGTGTCCTGGATGGTCTTTAACTCTGCCTTGTCTTCGTCGGTGAGGGGAGCCACCGGTAGAACCAGGATGAAGGCATGGACGCCCTCAGGACCACAGAGGGAGATGCAGCTGAGGCACTGCTGCATCACTGCCTCCAGAGGTTTTCCAGACAGAGCCGGCAGCTCCACCAGAGACACCCAACGCCCACACACCTCTCCCTGATGTTTAACACACTGCTCTGGGCTGCTGGCTGCAGGACGCTCTGTTCTCCCTAAAATGGACTCAGCTGCTGAGGTCTTCCCTGCTCCTCTCCTCCCACACAGAACCAGGTTCAGAGATGGCTTCTTGTTTTTTCTGAGGGTCAGAATTAAATCAGTGTCTTCCTCCTGAGATGGTTCATGTCCCAAGTACTCTCCATGGTTCTCTTTTATAATTTGTTCCACTCGTGTTAAAAGCTCTGGTAACTCCAGGTTCTTTTGGTTCAGACGTCTGTACTTACACCTGATGATCATGTCTCTTAAATGTGGATCACTCATATATTTGTCCATGAGTCCTGGCGTCTCTTCTCTGGGTGGTGATATCAGCACCAGTGAATGGTCAAAGGCCTGCTCACTGAACTCCTCCAGGACTGACTGTAGTCTGGTTTTGTGTTGCTCAGTGAAGTCTTCAGGCTGTAGAACCAGCAGGAACACATGAGGACCAGGGGCACTGAGACTGAAAATGTCCTGTATAAACTGACTGAGCTGGGAGAGGTTTGTGCTCTGGAGGTCTGGAGAGTTGATGACTGTGAGGGTTTTGTCTTTGATTGAAGCGCTGCCTTTGACACATCGGGTTAACTCTTTAGTGAACTCTTTCTTTCCCAAGATGAGGTTTCCCACAGAGTTCCTCTGACTCCAGCTGTTCCCCAGAAGAACCAGCCTCAGCTCAGACACTGGAATGAAAAGATCAACAATCACACTTGAACAGATGTAATGATTTCATTATTATACATTATTTTCCATTAATGTTTATTTATTTTGCAGGGTTAGACATTAACACCTATCCAGCAGAACTTCCACTCACCTTTCTGGAGTGTCAGATTTTTATGTTCATTATTCAGATTTATATTCAGAGACAGTAGGTTTATAAATGTCTACACTTGTTCTATCATCTGACCCTGGACACTGCTGCCTGCTCTCAGTGGCCTTGTAGCTTGGTTCTCTGGCTGTGTCCCAGTCAAGGAGCCTTCCTTGAAAGGAGCCTTCTTCAGTGTAAACATTTCCTGCCTCCAACTTAAATAAATGTGTAAAACTGAACTGAGTTAATCAGCAGCTCTCTCTTCTGAGACATAAAAAACTGTTATTACAGAAAAAGTGTCTAAGAGCAGGACTTAGTAGTGTTAGTGTTATTTTGTTATCATTTAAAGCCTCTTCCACAAGACGCGTGTGTGGAAGTAAACAGATCCCCAGCCTGAACTCTGACTCTGAAGAAAGTGCCTTTGAATAAAATAACCCTGGGGAAACCAACAGCAATAACCTCTGAGTAAATGGAGTAATTAGGAACAAAATAATTAAAATGTAGCGACTTTACTGCTACTGGAGTCATTGTTTAAATTGATCAGCAGTGGCAAACTGAGAGACTGTAGCAATATGATTTGTACATTTATGGATATAATGATTTTTGAGTCATAATTACCATATTCAGATCTTGGATTCACAAATACACGCACCGGCCACTTTATTAGGCACACCTGTCCAACTGCTCGTTAACGCAAATTTCTAATCAGCCAATCACATGGCAGCAACTCAATCCATTTAGGCTGTAGCCATGGTCAGGACGATCTGCTGCAGTTCAAACCCAGCATCAGGAGAACAAAGGTGATTTAAGTGACTTTGAACGTGGCATGGTTGTTGGTGCCAGACGGGCTGGTCTGAGTATTTCAGAAACTGCTGATCTACTGGAATTTTCACACACAACCATCTCCAAGGTTTACAGAGAATGGTCTGAAAAAGAGAAAATATCCAGTGAGTGGCAGTTCTGTGGGCAAAAATGCCTTGTTGATGCCAGAGGTCAGAGGAGAATGGCCAGACTGGTTCGAGCTGATAGAAAGGCAACAGTAACTCAAATAACCACTTGTTACAACTGAGGTCTGCAGAAGAGTAACTCTGAACACACAACACGTCCAACCTTGAGGAAGATGGGCTACAGCAGCAGAAGACCACACCGGGTGCCACTCCTGTCAGCTAAGAACAGGAAACTGAGGCTACAGTTCGCACAGGCTCACCAAAACTGGACGATAGAAGATTGGAAAAAAGTTGCCTTGTCTGATGAGTCTCGATTTCTGCTGCGACATTCGGATGGTAGGGTCAGAATTTGGCGTCAACAACATGAAAGCATGGAACCATCCTGCCTTGTATCAACGGTTCAGGCTGGTGGTGGTGGTGGTGGTGTAATGGTGTGGGGGATATTTTCTTGGCATACTTTGGGCCCCTTAGTACCAACTGAGCATCGTTGCAACGCCACAGCCGACCTGAGTATTGTTGCTGACCATGTCCATCCCTTTATGACCACAGTGTACCCATCTTCTGATGGCTACTTCCAGCAGGATAACACTCCATGTCATAAAGCTCCAATCATCTCAGACTGGTTTCTTGAACATGACAGAGTTCACTACCAACATGGTCCGGACAGTTTTGGTTTTCCCCGACGGGGGAATGTTGAGTATAAATTAACTGAAGATGCTTATAGAAAAGTTTGAAAAAGAGAAATGAAATTAGGCTACTAAATTTAGGCAGAGGAAATATTTTTGAATCCATAAATTGATTTAACTGTGTAAAGCTAGAGGTCAATCTTTTTAGGCCATATTAGGTTTTTGTGTCATTGTAATTACATTTTTCCTTACTTCTCCAACTGATGCTTGAAAGAGGATGCACTATACAGAATATTTAAAATGTTTTCTTGTAATTCAAAAATTGAAAACAATTTGATAAAAAGCTGAAGAATAAAAAGCAAAGGAAAGCGGATTTAGAGAAAGTAGAACACAGAATTGTTTTGAAATGCGTATAAACATGTAGACATAGAAAAAAAAAAAAAAAAAAAAAAAAAAAAAAAGATCAGATACTGCTGCCTGTGTTTCCTCTGTTTTTCCAGACCTCTCCACGGTGGGACTCCACCTGGACCTGGACTCCTGCCCACTGTCGGTCCCCAGCAACAACAGCAGCAGCCTGAGCGGCCCCAGAGATAACAGCCGAGGTCGAGCCAGATTCCTCCAGTGACCTGCCAGTGAGACCTGAAGCCGACATGATCCACCTACACCATCAGGCCAGGCTATAGCTCCATCTGCAGCCACCCAAGCCATCAGACTCAGAACAAGAAGAACAGGAAGCCCAGTTCACCAGTTTAAACAACCAGTTGAACTGACTGTAGCACCCAGAAAGCAAGAAAGCAAGTTTCTGTCGGGTCTTAAAGCTGCACTCTGTGAACTGGGCTCCTCCACACAATGTCCAGTGGTTCAAGTTGCCGGACTTGCCAGTCCCATACTGGCCTATCATCCATGGACCACAGTTGAGGTCATGGATGCAGCCAAAGTATTGCAGAACGCTGTGTGAGGAAATGGACAATTACAGCATCACCAAGGACTTACACACAGCTGCTCAGACCATGCAGCTGTGGGCAGAGAGCAGATACCTGGGACAAGGACGAGGCCGAGGCAAGGGTCATGGTCACTGGAACAGAGGACAGAGGTTCCAACAAGGACAAAATAGAGGCCAAGACAACGTATGATACACTTGAGGACAGTTTGGACACTGAACTCGAGACTGGATGTGAGAGGTCCACAAAGATACAGTGAAGGACCTCGCCTGAGTGCTCCCCAGGGGTCAGACTGACTGGGCAGCGAGGACAGGCCCGGTGAGAGACGCACCGAGGAGACGTCACCCAGAGGAAGGTACTGCACCCACAACACACACACATTCACATCTGTAGCTCTGCAATGAAGAACTGCTTACTGCTAACACACACATTGATTTCATAAGCAGACACCTAGCAGCTACAACTTATGCAAGTCTGGTCTCATTGACAAATACAGCCTTGCCAGAATATACCATTGAATTGAATGGTGAAAAAGGAGTGTTTCTTGTTGATTCGGGGGCCACTAACTCTGTGGTCAAAAGGCTAGTCTTAAGAAATCTCCCAAAATGAGTGGTCGTTATGTTTTACTCTGTCAGTGCCTCTGGTGACACTGTGCCAGAGCAATATGTCTCCATTTTCATGCTCAGACCCTGCAGGCAAAAAATTTAAGCTCTTTTCTATTTTCCACATTATGTCCAGTTAATCTTCTGGGTTGAGATCTGATGGGGAGATTAGGCATTTGCCCTATCTCCACACCAGAAGGTCCTCAGGTTGTAACAATTGATCAATTGGCCAATAACAACATATTCACAGGAGTCAGGTTGGGAACTTGGACTCCTTTATATTTATAGCAATGGCAATTGCCACCAACTCCAATTACTACAGACCTAATCAAAATGGCACAAAATAGGTGTCTCCTGAGGGAACTGCATGTATGCATGAGGATGACCTGCACTGCACATCACACGAGTCACAGGACCAGATCCCAGACCTGAGGATGTGTGGTTTAGAACACCACATTCTTTACTGGGATCCACATTTTTTTGCTGTGTCTATTTGTCTAACTGGGGAACAGCTTTCTCTGTATGATGTGCCCTGCTCTAAACCCCATGTCTCTCCCTCAAAGTCTCCCCACTGTCAGTGGAAGGAGGTGGGCGGGGTTTGTGAATGAGTCACGGACTGGGCCCGCCTCTGACCCTGGGTCTCATTCTTTTCTGCGCTGAAGCAAACAGAATGCCTTTCACCTCTGTGTTACACTCAAACTGCTCTGTCTCTGGTGCCAGATAAACATGACGCTTATCAGAGTAGCACCTCCTTTTTTTTTCTCTCTGACTCTGAGGCTGCAGCCGTCCCTGCTTAAAAGCAGTTTCACAGGACCTGTGAGCAAAAAGTAAATATGATGTTGATTTGATCAAAGATTGTGAACCAGTGGTGATCAGCCCTAAATCTACTTATAGGCCATGCCAGCACCAGTACCCCTTAAAATAAGAAGCCATTGATGGTATTACTCCAGTTTTAATGCTCTAAGGGAGGCAGGAGTAACAGTGCCATGTGACCATTCTCCAGTGTGTTTCCTCCTGGTTAAGGAAATCAGGGACCAGTGGATCTCAACTGAATAGAGCTTTATCAATGGTCTACAAGCTGTCAATGCTGCCGTACAGCAGCGAGCTCCTTTGGTACCAAACCCATAACCACACTGTCACAAGTCCCACCAGGTGCTAAATGGTTCTGTTGTTGTTGACCTCTTAAATGTGTTTTTCAGCGTCGCAGTGGACAAAGACTCTCAGTATTGCCTTTGAGTTTTAGGGAGAATTGTTGACCTTAACGAGGGTGTGTCAGGGATTTTGTGAGTGCTGATCATTGTTTAATTCTACACTAAAACAAAGCTTGGACTCATTGCAATTGACCCCAGGTACGGCCCTGTGGAATACGTTGACGATCCGGACTCTTGATCTGAGCCTCCACTGCAGGGCAGTGTGAGAAGGACACAGTTGTCTTGTTATAGCATTTGCATTCACAGGGCCACAAGGCCAGCTTGTCGAAGTTGCAGTGGGTTAAAGAAAAGGTTAAATTTTTAGGCCATGACCTCTCAGGTGAGGGAAAAGCCATCTCTTCTAAATGCATTGATGATATTCAGAATATTAACAAACCACTGACAAAAGTCAAATAATGTTTTTCCTGGGCATAAGTTCTTACTGTAGACAGTGTATAACTAAAGGATAATTGTTGACAAAAACCAAAATAAAGTTTTAAGAATTTGCAAAAGTCTTCCGGAAGCACAAAATCACTAACATAAGCTATAGCAAGCTTCTCTGAGTTTGTTTGTTGTTTGTGTTCTCTGTCTTTTTCTGTTTGTTCAGTGTCTTGTTATGTCAGTGTCTTGTTGTTGGTTTAGATAATCTAATGAAGAAGAATAAAGAGTAATTGGAGGCAAATTATTATGTTTAGTGAAATGTAGAAAGCTACCTGTGTAAAGCTACTTTAACAGGTTTACTCCCACCGACAACATTTGTTGTCGAAAAGAGATCTCTCACTTTTAAGTCTCTACTGTTTTTATTACATACACCAAGCTGATATTAGTGTATATAGCACAACTGAGTTTTGAGAAATCTGGTGAGTTTCACATGATTGAGGTCAAAGGTCACATGACCACAGGTGTTTATTTACAAGGTTCACCTGGAGAGAAGCTCAGCCTCCGCCTAAGTCTGAAACAAAGGTTTAGACTTTTAAAACCACTTATAATGTTCTTTCTCAGGAGAGTTTGGTCCTACGAGTCTCCCTACTACTGTCTGTAAAGTATACATTTGCATAATGGTCTTTATATGATTTTTATGGGGGTTTCAGAATTGGAGTTAAAGATTTTTTTTCCTGCTTTAGGTCTCTCACTACTGTCATTATTTTGCTGAGCTGAGATCTCGTGTGTTTGTGCTGACCTGGATTGCAGGTGGCCATACCTTTTATTCTTGACCTATACTCCATGTTGTCCACACATTTTTCTGTTTGAAGCCTCTGACAAAGTTACGTTTGCCTCCAGTGTCATTAACCCTTGCTCTGTTATGCGACCCAACAGTTTCAGAGCATCCTGCCCTTGAATCTTGTTGTTATCTTAAGGCCATAGACAGTCTGATGACTACATTTAAAGATTAAACTGGCAAAACTCTGGTCAATTTACAAGCTACGCCCCTCCTTGTCTGCATACAAGTGAGGCCACACCCCCTCCCTCCTGTCCTCCATACTGTCCCTCCCTCTCTCATCTTCTCTCCTACTCTCTCCCTTTCTTCTATCTCTCCTGCAACAGGGGCCCCTGCCTTCACTGGGCCCCTGGTTAGAATGGTCTTACTGCAATTATAAATTTGCTCTCATAAAAAAAAAAAAAAAAAAAGGGCTAATAAAGCTATCACTGGTGTCCCTTCTGCACTTGAATCCCTAAAAATAACAATTAATGCTTTATTAGAGCACTGATAACATATGATGTTAGTAACAGTGGTTTTGTGGTGTCATTATGTCAAATAATTTTAAAAAGATTAGTACTAATAGATTAACTAGATCAGTAAGTCTGCTTGTGGAAAATGCATGGAGCAACCAAATATGATGATTTTTGGTAGAGGCCTGAATCCGAGCCTTGCCTTCATAACGATTTTTTTAATTCTGCCAAATTGACACAGGGCTTGTCCATGTGTCAAAAGGGAGGATGTTAACAGGACTCAAGCAAAAATGGTACATAAAAGGTTTGAAAGATTTTGCACAGAAATCTTGTCCATGGTGTGTTAGATGCTTAGCACATAATGCAGGTAAAGACACACACAACACCTGCAGCTGGGGTAAACAATCTGCATTTACTGAGAGCTCTGTGTATTTCTGTAAGTTTAAAATAATTCATTCAGTAAGCAATTTTTTTTTTAATTCAAAGATCTATTGAACTTGTTGCAACAAGAATTAGAAACTCTGCTCATCTGAAACAGTGGTGACCTTCTGGGGCCATGTGATCACAGACAGGATACTTCCTGGCCTCAGCAATAACATGACAGCATTTTGAAAAAAAACTGTGCACAAAAATGAAAGGGGAATGGTAAAATACATTTTTGGGACTGACCAGACTCTGATTTGGACTTGACCAGGTTTACTAATACTGTGTCTGTGTGAATGTGAATGTGTGAACTCTAACCACTCTTTATGTGTTTTTATGATCTAAAATGTTCATATTTCTGAAAATTAACAGTTTTAACAGGTGATGAAAAAGATAATAAGGATCCAACAAACTGCATCCATATGGATCTGAACACAGTGAAAACAACTCTAGGAGAAGAGTGTATATGTGTGTATATGTTAACATTTCTCTCCACAGACTGAACTATCATCTATCACTTAAAAGCAATACAAATGGAATAGCTCAGTCTTTTGACTGAGCTGATACAAACCCATATAGAACAATAGGAAATATGGAACCAGTACACCTCAGGAAAGTGTGTAACATCCAAGGAATTAAGGGAAATCCAAGGAAAATAATGGAAGTGGTAACTATAACACCTTTGGTAAGTTATTTCAGATTGCCTTATCATATTTGATGCTTTTATGTGCTAACTATGCTAGTCTAACTTATTTTGCCAAATTATAAATTTACAAAAATCCATGACTGATTGTAAATCAGAGAATTGAAATCAGAGATCAAACTATGGTCCAGACTCCGGACCATCCCAACATGGGATGGCATTGTTTTGTGTGCAACGTGTTCCTCTGTTTTCTCTCAGCAGGTCACAGATAATATGTTTACCAAAAACATGTTTTCTAAATGAATGGAGAGAGTGTAAACACAGCTCTGAATCCCCTCACATGTGGAGACTGATGTGAGGTATCACTGCTCCAACTACCTCCACTCTGGAATGGTAGATGGAATAACAAAATGGGAAAGTGCTGAGGGGAAAACAGGCATGGCCCAAAGCTCTGTCTGTACTGGAAACATCACAGCTGACCAACTGAGCCACCTGGACAACGCTGGCTCCTTTAAGAAGGGCCTCAACTCTCCACAACAACCTCTGCTCCATCTCCGGCTTCTACAACTTCCACTTGGATCAATGCCAGCCGCTGCAGAAGGTTCCTGAGCCAGGGGACAACTTCTCATCAGTCGGAGACAAACAACAACCTTCCTCTCTGGACGTTGAGGACATCAACACTGACCAAGAGGATCACCTCACTCACTGACTCACAACAGTCAGGCTGCGTTGACCTGCACGGACACAGGTGTGAGCCTAGCGCCGCTTGTGTTCGCTCCGGTGAATTCACAACACACACACATCTCACAACGAGCAGAGCACACACCTCACAGGTTGTTACTGCAACTGAAGAACAACGACCAGACTCATCTTGCGCATTTAACAAAAAGACTATGACATCTGAGCAAGACCTGGCCCGGAGAGGGACCAGGCGCAAAATCGGACATTGTAAATGGGCTTCGGGAAAGTGCCATACATGTAGCCAAACAAGTATCTCTCTCTCTCTCTCTCTCTATCTATCTGTCTATCTATCTATTTGTGTATGAGGAATTGCATGACTTTTTCTCACTTTTGTTTTACTTTTTGTGAGGGGTAATGATACCGATGAATGGGGATTGACTTTATTTATTGATTAATATAAAAAGGGTTTTATTATAATCAAAAGGGAGGAAATGTGTTGGAAATTCATTAATTTCTGTGTTATCCTACTGTTATTCTATTATCTGAGCTTAGTGCTGTACAGGACAACAGCAGCGTAGCAGCTGTGAGGCCAAAGGATGTTGTGTCTTAGTGCACACGAGGCTAGGACATGGCATCTTCTTAAAGATTAGAGCAAAAGTCTTCAGATCTGCTGTGACTCTGGGACACGTACTCTCTCCTGTGTATGTTGGTATAAAAACTACCTTCTGCTAAGGGGGGGTAGGACACTCTGCATCTCTCCTTTGTGCTGTGTTCTCCTTGTGCACAAGTAAAATAAAGACAACTTGCTGTTTGATCCAGACACTGCCTTTTTGTCAAGTATCTCAATCTAAAATTTCCATCACAACAGTAATATGTTTTTTTTCTGTTAAACATCCTCTAATAACTTTTGATTAAAAATGTACTTAATTAGTTTGTACAAACTCCAGAACAAACAGTAAAAATCTCACCAGCTGCTGCCATGATGCTGTTTGGTGAAGAGGCTCGTTCCTGCACAAAGACAACATCACATTAAGAGACAACACCAAAGTTTACAGTGTTTCTATGATCATTAACAATATAACATATTAACATTATGCTAAACAACAAAACCTTTGTGCTGTTGCTGTCACTTATTCTTCAAGGCTAATCTAAAACATGAGACTGTGCTCAGTTCCTGATAAAGTATTAGCGTTTAGATCAGGAGTGGCTCACCAGTCAGAGACTAAGGGCCATGTTTACTAAGACTGGAGCTAAACTGCGAGTGCAGCTTAAAAAATACCATTTGCTGTTTGTGAGCGTGTTGCATGTGATATACGAAGAGAAACTGCACAAATAAATGCTGCCGCAAATTGCAGCGAGCGTCGTGAGGCAATGGGATAAACACAACAGGAAGGACACTCATCGTGTAGGCTTTACACAGAGTTTAAAGACTGCTCAGTCTTCATCGTAAGGATTTAAAAGTACATGAGGGCTGAAGTTCAGGGAAATACGAGCGAAAAACAAGGAAAAAGTGTTGCAGGTAAAGTCTGTCTCTTTGTTTCCTGACTTCAGATCAACATTTTACTGTTGTATCTTTGTAAATGAGCTCTGTTAAAGCTTTAGAACTTATTTTCAACGCCCCATCTGTGAACTTAAAGCTGCTCTCATTCCGCAAAACTTTTGCACCTGCTTCTCCAACAAAGCTAAATTTTCACGCAGATTTAGCTCCTGTAGTTGTAGTAAATAAAATAGCAACTGCAAACCAATTTCATTTGCATTTTCTCTGCCTTGAATTTTGCGTGTTCTCGAATGCCTCGTTTTACAGATTCACTGAGTCACAGAGCAAAATGTGCTCTGCATTCGTTTAGCTCCTGTGAGAGACGCTAACCTCAGCTGCGCCTGGGTTTGCTCCACGTTTAGCGCGTCTTATTCATTTAGCGAGCAGCAAACTTTGATAAATCTGGCCCAAAGAGACAAAAAAATTTAGCAAAGACACAATGAAATCCTAAAAATTACCCATGACTTCTCTGCTTACTGACATTTCACTCACTTTACACTGCAACAAGAGTTTTAAAGAAACTGACTTCCTTCAAAGGCAAGAGGCCATCATCAATGCAACCTGCAATACTTTACAACCAAAGACTTTTCAGCATACCATCAAGAATTACACCCCATGTTTCAATTATGTCTGTTGTTCCAGTGTCAGAAAGGACAGGACCACTATACTTATAGTTTGGATGGACTTCAACCCTTTTTTTCTAGTTACACTAAATATATACCCAACAAACGGCTGCACAGATTAAAATGTGTTATTCTCTTGCTTCTTCTGTTATCTGGCAATGTGCAACCCAATCCTGGCCCTCTGCAAAATATTACACCTGAAAATGTCAAATGTAGGGCAGGTCTAGGTTTTGTTCACTTTAATGTAAGGAGTTTGCTGCCTAAATTGGATTTGATTAAGCTATGGGTTCTTACAATGGATCCTGATGTAGTGGTGTTATCAGAGACTTGGTTGAGAAAGGCAGTATCTGATGATGAAATTGCTCTAGAGGGTTATAATGTGTACAGAGCTGATAGAGTTGGGAAAGGTGGTGGAATAGCAATTTATATTAGATCTAAAATTTGTACAACTGTATTACTGTCAATAACCAAAGCCAGACAATTTGAATTATTGGTTGTTAAAGTGAATCTGACTGAAGCTCTTCACTTCACTATAGTGGGCTGTTATAGACCACCTTCTGTCATATCAGAAGCACTCTCTTCACTTTTAAATGCCTTGCATAGCCTCTGTGACACTGAAATTCTACTCATGGGGGATCTCAATTGGAACTGGCTCTCTGCTGCTTCAGATAGTGTTAAGAAATAATGTGACTCCTTAAATCTTACACAAATTATAAATACTCCAACCAGGTTAAATTCAAAAGATCCCAACAAATCCACTTTATTGGATCTTGCACTAACTAATAAGCCCCATAAGTACATTTCCACAGCAGTTTTCTGCAATGATGTCAGTGATCATTGCGCTATTGCTGTGGTAAGAGATGTAAAATTGTCTAAATCTAAACCTCGCTATGTTTTTAAAAGGCATTTTAAAAATTTGGAAATGCAAGCATTTTTCCATGATCTATACAATAGTGACATAGGACGAGTCAATGTAATACATGATGTTGAGTGTGTTGGCAATATTTTCAAAATTCCTTTTTGTTAATTTGCAACAAACATTCCCCTCTGAAGAAATTTAGGATCTCAGGAAGGGACAATCTCTGGGTCACTGAAGACCAAAGCAAGATTAACCAATTCCATCTCAGACTGGGTTACATTTAGAGCCTTGAGGAATAAATGCACTTTTCAGACAAGAAAATCAAAATCAGAATATTACTTGAAGTCTATTTCAGAAAATGTTAATAATCTGGCAAAATTCTGGAAACAGATCAAATCACTGTCCAATCCCAAGAAAACATCAAACCTGCCAGAAAGCATAATAGTTAGTTCAATGGTTATACGAGACAAAGAAGAAATTGCAAGGCATTTTAATGAACATTTTATATGAGCCAGCTCTGTCTCTGCCTCTGTTTCTGATACATCTCCTGTTGAGTCTGCACTGCTTCAGTCAAATGCTGCAGTTCATTCAACATCCCAACCTGAATTTGTCCTGCAACCTATTTCTATTGCTGAAACTAGGAAAGCTCTAAAGGCTATTGACCCTAAAAAACCACCTGGTCCAGACAATTTAGACCCATATCTCCTAAAGTTAGCTGCTGATTTTATTGCTGAGCCCATCACTCACATAATTATTTAATTTAACCATTCAAACAAACATAATTCCCAAAATATGGAAAGCTGCTTATGTCCTGCCTCTACTGAAAGGCGGGAAGCCAACAGACTTGAACAATTATAGACCGATATCAAAACTGTCAATACTTGCTAAAATTCTAGAATCCAATGTAAATTTTCAGTTAAAACAGTTCCTTACAGACAACAACCTCCTGTGTGAAACCCAGTCAGGCTTTAGAGCAGGCCACAGTACCATGACAGCTGCTGTCTCTGTAACAGACGACATAATCAATGCCTTGGATAAAAAACAACATTGTGCAGCCCTTTTTGTGGATCTCTCCAAGGATTCTGATGACCACCAATTACTTCTGTGCAGACTCAGGGACACTGGTGTGAGTGATTCTGCCACTGAATGGTTCAGAAATTATCTTTCAGACAGAACCAAACATGTTTTTGATGAAGGTCAAAAGTCTGACTTTATGGAGATCACTAAGGGAGTTCCTCAAGGTTCCATTTTGGCGCCTGTCCTGTTCACCATTTTTATTAACAACCTGGGTAGTAATTTGCAAAATGTAAAGTTTCATCTTTATGCTGATGACACAATCATCTACTCCATTGATTCTTCAGTTAACCATGCGCTAAATGACCTCCAGACCGCTTTCCATCAACTTCAGGTTTTATTCTGTCAGCTAAAGTTGGTTCTAAATGCTAAAAAGACTAAATTTATGACATTTTCCAAAGCTCATTCTCATAATGTACTGCATTCAAACATCAGAGGGAGAAGCAATTGAACAAGTATCTTGTTATAAATATTTGGGCTTATGGATTGATGACAAACTGTCCTTTAAAACTCATGGAGAACATCTGTTCTGTCTGCTTTCAGGACCTCACTGTGAACTCTCTGCTCTGCTCTCGTGGCCTTCACTAAGCCTCAGGAGACAACATCACTGGCTTATATTTATTTACAAAGCCATCTTGGGTAAACTTCCACCAGACCTGTGTCACCTCATGCCTCCAGCCAACAGTGGATACAACTCCTGTTCATCACGTCAGCTCCTTTTTAAAGTTCCCAGAATCAACACAGAACTTGGCAGAACTGCTTTCTCTTCTGCTGCACCTTGGTCATGGAACAACGTTCAAAACTCATTGCAGCTTCAGCGTCTCATTCCCCTGGGTCCATTTAAATCCTCACTGAAAAACTGTCTGACTGAAGAATGTACTTGTTATTCTTGAGCCGGATTTAAATGATTTTATAAGGTTGACTGTTGTATAATTGTATTTGTCTGTCTTTTGTAACTGTTACCGGTGGCCTCTTGGCCAGGTCTCCCTCGACACACACTACACACACCCATACACACACAAACACACACTGCTCAGCCACAGGATTATCAGAGAAGACTTAGGGAGGAGAAAATAAAATTAAAAGACACAAATGTTCCCTAAGCATAATTGTTTGTAAGAGCAGAGTTTTTTTTCTTTAGCTAACAAAAACATAAAACTAATTATTTTACAAAATACATTTATTTATTTTTTTTATATGTAAACTGTAAGTATTTGATTTTGGCATCAAGCTCACATAAAAACAGCTTCATTTTATAAATGAGAAGCCTAATGCATACAATGGAAATATTGAATGTGCTTCATAACTTTGGGGCCCATTCTGAAAACCTGCCCTGGGGCCCTACAATGCCAAGTTACACCACTGTAGCCTCGCCTCTTACTGACAGACACAGCAGCCTCCTCTCTCCCATCCTTCAGCCCATCCCACCGTTAGAAACCAGTACGAAGTAAAGATGTCTTCTCTGATGGTTTCTGAGTAAAGTTTTAATAAACGTGCAGCATGTTTATTAAAACTTCTTAAAATGTTTTAAAGCTTTAACAAATTATATCTCTACAATCCCTGCACATAGATTCATGAAACAGAAAGCATAAAATCTTCTCTGTTAGCACGAGGTCACTGTAAATCTCTCTGTGTTTGTAGTTTTTTAAACACAGCTGCCCAAAGACGCGATGTAGTTCAGTCATCTCCAGCTCAGTCGCTGTCTCTGTGACTGTGGGACTTTTAAACAGTCTGTGTCTGCACTGAACGCGTCGACCAGGAACTGATCTGTGATTTTGTTTGTTTGTTTGTTTTTTTCTCAAACCATAAAACTCACATGATGTTGTGTGAGCAATGCTGTGTAAGAGCAGTAAGAGAGTAAATAAAAACCAATCTGATTCGAGCTAAAGAGCTTCATTCCCATTGGCCAAGAGTCGCATGTGGCTCGTGAGCCTCGTGTTCACCTCTGGTTTAGAGGATGATGCTGTCGGCTTCACATACAACAAGTTTAAAGTGAAACTATTTGCTAAGTCTGTTCCTGTCGGCCAATCACAGCCTGCCACCTGCCTTTCATCCAATCACCTCTCAGTCATTTACATGTATACATTAAAAATGTAAATGTCATCCTGCTTCTTCATCACCAACTTCTCCACCGCAGCAGCATAACCATCAGCCTCCTCAGTCTCTCCTGCTCCTCCTCTTCACCACCTAGGCCCAGATGGATACATTTCCTCTAACTCATCTAACTCTCTTCATCACAGACGTCTGTACCTGCTGGGATCTAAGCGCTGGAGTTTACTTCACACTGTCAGTGTTTGTTTAAGGCCCAATCCCATTTCTCATTCCTACCCCTACCCCTTCCCCTATCCCTCGCCCTTCGCCTTCCTCTTTGACCTTAAAACAGAGGGGTAAGAGGTAGGGCTGAAAATACACCCCTAAGAAATAGGACACCCCTACACCGCTGTATTAGACTGTACATTTCAGATTTTTTTCAATTCAGATTTATTTGTACAGCCCAATAGCACAACAAAAGTCGCCTCAAAGGGCTTCACAAACAGTTGATCAAACATAAACACACAATCAGACTTAAAAACAAGACTTAACATCACTGAACAAACCATTTGCGCAGTTTATACTTTAATCTTTATTTTTTTAAACAAGCCTACATTAGCCTGAAGGGGGCGCATGTGAACAACAGGAGAAAGAGAAAGCAACAAACTGCTGAAAACTAGAACTGTCATGGGATTAATCTTCACCAAACACCGCACTGTGCTCAGGTAAAAATCACCTGTCTCTGTAAATACAGCTGCATGTGCGTCACGTGACCACTGCTGCTTCTCTCTGCATCAAATTAGCGGCATTAAAACAAGGTTATGGGACTTATATACAGCTTTTTGTGTTTGTTTTTTGACTGAAACATCAGTTATATTATTTAAAAACACCGCGGGTCCCACTGATAAATTGCTAAATCCTTGTCTAAAGCCTGTATTTCAAAGTGATGTTTTCCACAAACTTTAACGGTGGATATCTCCGTGATTACTGGAGCTATCGACATAAAACAAACACTGGCATAAACTTTAAGGTCGTCTCTGTCGGCGCAAAATGATGAGACTATTTAGTTACAACATAAATACAAAAGAAATAGCAACAAATTAACATACATAGCGTAAGGCACTGCCATTAGAAGAGCAAATTATGTAGCCTACATTATTTTAAACGACCACAAGGTGAACGAAACACAAAATAACTCTGTCGTAACTCTTAAATGGTAATAAATGCAGAATATAGATCTTTGTTGCTGCCATGTTACCCATAAACACGACATATCATGGTAAACTCCTCCTACCCCTTGGTTTTAAGTGTGCATCTGGAAAAGCTCCGTTTGGAGGGGAGTACAGCCCTTCGTCTCTCGTGAAAGCGCAAAATGAAGGGCTAGGGCTAAGGCAAAGGGCTAAGGGGTAGAAATGGGATCCAGCCTAAGTCTCTCATCTACACTTTAGATGAAAACATTAAACCTCTAGTCTCCTTACAATATTTTATCCTATTTCTGCCCTAATTTAACACAATTTAGAGCAAAATGTTGGATTATAATTAAACAAAAGCTTACTTTTTGCTTTGCCTTGCTCAGAGGCAATGCTTGTTAAAGGCAAGGCAGGCAAATGCTTGGGGGCCCCAAGCCAGTAGAGGGCCTCTGGAAAGGCAGACACATTTTGAATCAATACTGTTTTCACTCAGTTCCTGTAAAAGTATTAAAGTTTGGATGATGACATTTAATTTGAGGCCTCCCATTTTCTCCTACCTTTCCATGGAGATACTTTTCTGTTCACACTTACATGAACATTTCTGTCTAAGTCAGGTGTCACCTGGGCTGTAACTGAGCTGTAAACACCTGTACAGTTACTCTCTGGTGATGTTGCTGATTATAGTTGGTGCATTATGGAGCAGAGAAATGTTCAGGCTTCAGAAGTGACTGTCACAAACTGTTGAGCCAAACCTGTGTCAGGATTCTTCTGATGCCAGTTTAACCCTGAACACAGAAATAGAACTGAGTGGTTGTTTCTTTTAATCCAAACACATTTCATGACATAATTTTAACTTATTAGAGCAAAAATTCAACAATTGAACAAAATCTTACTTCTTGCAGCGTCTTGCTCAGGGGTCGGATGGTGAGCCAAGTCTAACCCACATCCCCCACAACACCATCATTTCAAAGATATATCACTTGGTTTTAAAAGATTTAAACTAAATGGGAAATGGAAAGTTTCTGTGCTGAGTGAACTCTGTGAGTGAGAGATTTTACAGAATATTACAGTGTCTCATATCGTATGTGTCCAGAAAAAAACACACAGCTGCTACAGAATCTTTGAATTCCAAAGTTATAATCTATATATAATATATTATTTTGAGCTTCTCAAAGTTTAAAACATTGACAGATGTCTGGGAAAATAATTTAAGTGGAATCCTGAGTGGACTATGGTGACATTTTATCAGGTTTTTATCATGAGCCTCCTGTGGTGTGACAATACACAACATAACTCAACTTAAACCTGAGATCTCTGCTCTTTGGGAAAAAAGGTCTGAGTGTTTCTTTGTGTATTATTTTAAGATATTTGTTTATTTTTGTTGAAAGATGCAAATAGAATAAACCTAAACCATAAATAAATCCACTGTAGAGACTGAGTTTAAGCAGAGTTGGGCCTAATTGTTGCAACATTCACACAAACAAACTGAACTCGACCGACAAACACATTTCCACATTTCTGTAGTGTGGCAGTGAGATATTTGTTTCCTTCAGATTTGTTCACATGCAGTAAAACAGTTCTAACAAAAACAGTATAAAATAATAAAATGTCCAGACTTACATGAGCTGCTGACGGCTTCACGTCCAACGATCGAGTTAAAACTGAAAGTATTTGCTGAGGTGTGAGGCTCAGGTCATGAGTGCTACAGTTTACATGACAACTTTTAAAAATAAACCCATGGTTTAATCTGTTCATGTTTTATCCTATTTTTGCCCTGAAGTTGTAAAGTTATTACACAGTTATTATTATTAATGACTATTTAATTTTTATGTCCATTTCACAAACACAGTGACAGATAAACAGAACAACACCGCCATCTACTGTACGCATTTAGTACTAAAGCAGGACCACCCTCAGAGTTTTCTTTCTTAATTTTAAATTCTAAATAAAATAAAACCAAGATACCAAGGAAATAAATGATGTGAGTTTTGTATAAAATGTGTTGAACAGAGGCAACAGTGACCTGAGCCACTAAACTCTGCTGTACCGTGGTTTTCAGGCACATAAAAGATTCTGTTCACACATGATTCATCTTAAAGAGCTCTCCCCTGGGTCCTGAGTGAGGTTAGTGTAAATATAGTTTATAATAACATTGTAATGTCATTCTACAGCAGACATAAACTTAAATGCATTATAGCAGAGAGACGTTTCCACACGAGGTTTATCACTGTAACTGTCAGAAACGCTTCGCTGAGCCAAACCAGTCAGTCAGGATTTTTGTGACTCTAACAAAACCTCAGGCGTTTGTGTTGTACTTTTAGAAAGTGACACAGAACTGAGTCAGTGTTTTCTACAGTAGTTTGGTCCAATTATATCATTAGTATATTACTTTAAGTTCATTTACAGCAAAGTTACAGTTGAATAAAATCTCTTGTTGTGCGCTGTCTCACTCGTCTCATCTGTTGGATCATGGACCATTTCTAACTCTCAAGGACTTGCACCAAACTTTCAAAGATGGTTTTACCTAATCCGTATTGCAAAATGATTTATATTTTATTATTATTTCTCATTGTATTGTTATAAATGATATTGTTCTAATAACACGGATATTATTTTTACAACAGTGAGTGGTGAGGTGTGTTGTCCTCTAAGGTCAACCTGTGTCCTGCAGGTGAGAAGCTTTTGTCCTGACTCTTTAAAGGCTCAAGGCTGATCAGGAACTGTGTCTGTTGTTATTGTTGGTATTTTAAGCATTTAACCTCTTAAACCCGAATAGAGCCCGACGAGGCTCCGCCCCCTTGCGTCCGCTTGTTGGGACCATAGCGGGGAGATACAGCGGCTGACACACACATGTTTGACATCCTCGTGTTCGGACAATTCGTGGCAACAAAACTATCTACTTCAATTTCTATTCAACAGTTGGATTCCGCCTGGATTTAAAAAAAAAATAAAACATGTATATCTTTCCATTACTTTGTTTATTTGGCACAAATTTTCATTTTATGTCGTTATTTGCTTCACTACAGGAAGGAAAGAGGCTTTTTTGGAGGCAAATATGTGTTTTTTTTTTTCAGGCGGAAATTAGAATAATCCATTTCAACCTCAATTTATGGTCAAACAATATAATTTATTAATATTATTTCTCTTCCACAGTAATCCCCAAAGTCCACGAATTAATTTGCTACCAAGGTTAGCTATGTACACCTAGTAAATGCCAAGTAAAACCTTTAAAAATCAATAAATAATTTTTTTCGGGAAAAAGGCCTCAGGGCTTAACAGGTTAAATATTATTATTGAACCAAATACAGAGCAGTTTGAAAAAAATGAGTGACATAACATAAAAAGGGTAATGATGTCTTACAGGACTTGTCATCCTTACAGTTTTTCATCATTTTTGCTCATTTACTGAAGCCAGTCAATCTTTTTCTTCACTTTTTCAGCTTTTTCTGTTTACAAATCATTTAGAACATTCTCATCATTTCACACAGTTTGAAAACTATATACATTTTCAAACATCCAGGCAGGTAAAATTTTTGTTTCAGTTTTGACAAAATTTACACAGTTTTGAAACTCTTTCTCAGAACTCTTCACACAGCTCTCACAGAGACACAGCTTCACTGAGTTCACTTTGTTTGTCCAAAACAACAGTTCTGTTCACAGGGAAAGGAGTTTGGTCAAAATTCTGTTTCTTTAAATATAGAACTGTGAATGTGGCTGCAAAAATGTAACATTTGTGAGCACTCAGTATCTGATTACAAGGAAATTACTTGTGTTTTCAGAGTTTTATATCATTCATTCATAACTTCATCTTCTTGCACTTATTCCCGTTAGCGGTCGCAGGTGACTGGATGCTATCCCTGTAACTTTGGGCCTTAGGCGGGGTGCACCCTGGACAGCAGCCAGCAGAGACAAACATTCAGGAGTGATTTACAGTCACCAATACATGCATGTCTTTGGACGATGGGAGAAAGCCAGAGAGAAGCCACAGTAAAACAGGGAGGACCTGCAGACTCCAGATGTTGGCCAGGAATCGAACCCACAATCTCCTTACTGGGAAACAAACACTAACCACTCTTCCACCGTGTCCTTTCTTCATAGATTTTTTTTTTTTTTCATTGTGTAGTGGGGTGGTTGGTTTCTTGTTGTGTTGATTCCTACACTTAGCACGTCCGTGAACGCAGCACCTGCACCTGCCCAGCAGTGACGCTGATTAGTCTGGTTATTACAGATGTGTGCGTCCAGTGCTTCAGCTGTTGTTTGGGGCTGTGCTGGCGTGGCGTTCCATTGGTTTGTAGCTTACTATTTTGTACTTTGTGACAGTAGTTGTAGCGTATGTTTCATTCTGTTCCGTTTCTCAAACCACACAGAATGGACGGTTAAAGCAGTATAATTGCTTACTTTGAACTTTATTAAACACGTGCGTAACTGCATTACAAGTGCCATAGCCCGCCACGCTCTCGGTAGGTGCTACACTTAAAACAGTCCCTCCTGGAACACAATATGTAACCAACAATCCTATTGTTACAGTGTAGATTGATTGTGTGTTTGTGGGCTCAAGGTTTGTGCCGACGGGCAGCGATCGAGCCCGTACGGTTGTTTGGTCTAACTCACCCCTGGATGCCCCGTGTCGAGCAGTGGAGAAAGTGAAATTAAGGGAACCTAACTTTCCTGGTGTATAATGTTACCTTTGGTGGTTTAATGTGTAGTGTGCTGACTGTTTTTGTTATGCTCTCTTTTCTTTCTTTCTTTCTTTTTCGCTCTCTTCCTTTTTGTTTTTTTTTTTTTTGTTTATAAATGTTCTTTAGATAGCTTTAGCATTTGGTTTTGCGTGAGCTTATTGTTGGGGCGTGATTCGAGTTTTTAGTGGGTGCTCAGTCAGAGGTCGGCCTGAAGTCGGAGTTTGCTGTTGCACTTTAGTTCCTGATCTAACTTAAACCATCTCTTGCACAGTACCAACGCTCTTCACATTTTACCTGATTTTGCACTTTACTATTTAACTTTTGTTTAATTTGACTGCACTTTAGACCTGTTCTGTTCCCCCGGGGTCTTTAACCATGTTCGTTTGCACAATAATGTCAGCACCTTAACTCTGCTTGTTTGAGAGTTTTAGTTTGTTTAATTTGTTCTTTATTAATTTGGTTAAAGTTATTATTGATTTTTTTTTTTTTTTTTTTTTCTAAACCTCATTAGTTTGAGTTAAGATTGTTAAATTATATTTATTTTGTTTGAAGACTGTTACTATGTTTTGGTGTTTGCTATTTTGCTTAATTTTTAATTGGAATATTGCTATATTATATATATATATATTATATAAATTGTTCTTTTGATTTTAATAATTGTAAATAAACTTTGTCACTATTGCCACTTACCTCCTCCTTGTTTTTAGATTCATTTTGCCAGACTTGGCTGTGTATTTTGTAACAGGGAACCCAGCTGTAGCTAAAGTATTTCCTGGGGTTAGATTCCCCAGGTGGCGTTGTTGGTTATGTTTCTTTTACTTTAGCATTACAGTCCAGAGGGTCACAGGCCGCCGCTTGAGTCACAGTTAGTACTGATTACAGTTGTTTTTTATAAAACAAAACAAACAAACAAACACCTGTTCACAGTGATGTTGGATCCAGGATCAGGAAGACTGACAGTGCAGAAGACGTCAGCATGAAGAATAAAGCTAATGTTCCTTTGCTGTTACTGTGATGGTCATTTCTGAAAACCTGGCAAAAACCAGATTAATACAACGTTAGCATAGAGTTGCTAACGTTATCTCAGTCTGGGCTGGCTCCTGTTAAAAAGTTTGTGAAGGGGCGGAATATTCAGGAGAATACTGGAAGGTGATTGGATAAAGCTCCAGCTTCGTATCTAAACAACAAACTGCTACAGCAGTAAAACAACACAATAAAGACGTTGTTAGAGGATTTTTGCTGATTTTGTAAATGTAGAAGAGCATAAGCTTACGTTTTTCTGCGTCGCCAAGTTGATAACAAGAATCACTAAAAGAGCTTGTTCTTGTTAAATCTTAAACCCACAAACTCACGGCAGTACTGCCGCACCATTGGCCCGGCTCAGATCCAAACGGATCAGCGGGAGCAGGACAAGATGGATTTCGTGAATTTGTGTTCTCACATAAATAACTTTTTTATATATATTTTCATGAGTGATAGATTTTTGAGTCACTCCATATGTAATATGCCAAGTTCAGTTCATATACATTGAAGTCTATTATTAGGTACAGTCTGTGGGTTTTAGGACTGAACCAGGACTAAACCAGGATTAAACCAGGACTAAACTAGGGCTACACCAGGACTAAACTAGGGCTAAACCAGGATTAAACCAGGACTAAACTAGGGCTACACCAGGACTAAACTAGGGCTAAACCAGGATTAAACCAGGACTAAACTAGGGCTACACCAGGACTAAACTAGGGCTAAACCAGGATTAAACCAGGACTAAACTAGGGCTACACCAGGACTAAACTAGGGCTAAACCAGGATTAAACCAGGACTAAACTAGGGCTACACCAGGAGTAAACTAGGGCTAAACCAGGATTAAACCAGGACTAAACTAGGGCTACACCAGGACTAAACTAGGGCTAAACCAGGATTAAACCAGTACTAAACCAAGATTAAACCAGAACTAAACCAAGGACTAATCCAGAGCTAAAACAGGAAAAAAATCAGCAACCGGACCAGACCAAGGACTAAATCGGGACTAATCCAGGACTAAGTGATAATTTAACCAGAACTAAACCAAGGACTTTAATAGTTTATTTAATGAGTAAGTTTATTGTGTTGTGTTGAATTTATGTTGATGTAAGAAAGATATTATGGAAAGAAGTAAATTTTAGTAGCCTAATGTTAGAGCAGTCATATGTTACCATCACTTTAACTTTTCAGCTCTAAGCCAGATGCCCACGGCAGTTTTGTCAATGAAGCAAAAGTATGTTTAAAGTTTTTATTTAAAGGCTCTATGTTCTGCTTTTATCCATATTTTAAACCTTGGCCTCCTGTAGAACAGCAGCGTGTTTTTGATGAAGGAACAATATTAAAACGTGAGCCAGGCAGAAAGACATTTGGCAGAATATAGAGCTTTTCTTTTCTAACAGGGTTTTACAGAGGATCATACCATGAAGCTTCATTATTTATCCAACACCAGCACAAAACATTACACATTCAAACATGGAAGAAAGTCAGAAGATCCATTTTTTAAATTCATTTCTTCACTGATTTTATGTTTGCAGGTTTTTTCAGGAAGTCAGGACGCAGTCGTTGATCTGAAAGAAAACAGCACAAGTTACAAAATACACAGCAAAAACACAAAATGTTTCATTTGTACAGATTATCATCTGTTTTTAGGATTAAAGAGGAATGGAGGCTGATCACAGAAAACATGAGGTCTAAACCAGGTCTAAACCAGGTCTAAACCAGGTCTAAACCAGGTCTAAACCAGGTCTAAACCAGGTCTAAACCAGGACTGAACCAGGACTGAACCAGGTCTAAACCAGGTCTAAACCAGGTCTAAACCAGGTCTAAACCAGGACTAAACCAGGTCTAAACCAGGTCTAAACCAGGTCTAAACCAGGTCTAAACCAGGACTAAACCAGGTCTAAACCAGGCCTAAACCAGGTCTAAACCTGGTCTAAACCAGGTCTAAACCTGGTCTAAACCAGGTCTAAACCAGGTCTAAACCAGGACTAAACCAGGACTAAACCAGGTCTAAACCAGGTCTAAACCAGGTCTAAACCAAGACAAAACCAGGACTAAACCAGGTCTAAACCAGGTCTAAACCAGGACTAAACCAGGTCTAAACCAGGTCTAAACCAGGTCTAAACCAGGACTAAACCAGGACTAAACCAGAACTAAAGCAGGTCTAAACCAGGACTAAACCAGGTCTAAACCAGGTCTAAACCAGGACTAAACCAGGTCTAAACCAGGACTAAACCAGGTCTAAACCAGGACTAAACCAGGTCTAAATCAGGTCTAAACCAGGTCTAAACCAGAACTAAACCAGGACAAAACCAGGACTAAACCAGGTCTAAACCAGGACTAAACCTGGTCTAAACCTGGTCTAAACCAGGTCTAAACCAGGTCTAAACCAGGTCTAAACCAGGACTAAACCAGGTCTAAACCAGGTCTAAACCAGGACTAAACCAGGTCTAAACCAGGACTAAACCAGGTCTAAACCAGGTCTAAACCAGGTCTAAACCAGGTCTAAACCAGAACTAAACCAGGTCTAAACCAGAACTAAACCAGAACTAAACCAGGTCTAAACCAGGACTAAACCAGGTCTAAACCAGGACTAAACCAGGACTAAACCAGGTCTAAACCAGGTCTAAACCAGGTCTAAACCAGGTCTAAGCCAGGTATAAACCAGGTCTAAACCAGGTCTAAACCAGGTCTAAACCAGAACTAAACCAGGTCTAAACCAGAACTAAACCAGCTCTAAACCAGGTCTAAACCAGGTCTAAACCAGCTCTAAACCAGGTCTAAACCAGGTCTAAACCAGCTCTAAACCAGGTCTAAACCAGGTCTAAACCAGGTCTAAACCAGGTCTAAAACAGGAACTAAACCAGGGCCATGTTTTCTCCACCAGAGGGCGCTAAGTCATTAGTTTTTGTGTGGATGCTTATGTTGCAAATAAAATAATTTTGAGTTTTGTTTGAAGCAGTTTTCATCAAAAAAAACTTTTTTTTTCCATATTCTAAACAGTTTTATTTTAAATGTCTCTGCATTAGTTCAATAAAAGGTTTAGAAATCTTATAATAAAACTTTTTGTCTTTTTTTTTTTTTTATTCAGAAAAATAGATTTAAACTCACACTGAGTCTGGCTCTGAAATCTGCGACCTTCCTCTCTGGAGACTGTGGAAAAAAAACCAAAGGAATTCATAAGAACTTAAACCAGGACTAAACCAGGACTAAACCAGGACTAAACCAGGTCTAAACCAGGTCTAAACCAGGTCTAAACCAGGTCTAAGCCAGGTCTAAGCCAGGTATAAACCAGGTCTAAACCAGGTCTAAACCAGGACTAAACCAGGACTGAACTAGGTCTAAACCAGGTCTAAACCAGGTCTAAACCAGGTCTAAACCAGGTCTAAACCAGGACTAAACCAGGACTGAACTAGGTCTAAACCAGGTCTAAACCAGGACTAAACCAGGTCTAAACCAGGTCTAAACCAGGACTAAACCAGGACTGAACTAGGTCTAAACCAGGTCTAAACCAGGACTAAACCAGGTCTAAACCAGGACTGAACTAGGTCTAAACCAGGTCTAAACCAGGTCTAAACCAGGTCTAAACCAGGACTAAACCAGGACTGAACTAGGTCTAAACCAGGTCTAAACCAGGACTAAACCAGGTCTAAACCAGGTCTAAACCAGGACTAAACCAGGACTAAACCAGGTCTAAACCAGGACTAAACCAGGTCTAAACCAGGTCTAAACCAGGTCTAAACCAGGTCTAAACCAGGACTAAACCAGGTCTAAACCAGGTCTAAACCAGGTCTAAACCAGGTCTAAACCAGGACTAAACCAGGACTAAACCAGGTCTAAACCAGGTCTAAACCAGGACAAAACCAGGACTAAACCAGGTCTAAACCGGGTCTAAACCAGGTCTAAACCAGGTCTAAACCAGGACTAAACCAGGACTAAACCAGGTCTAAACCAGGACTAAACCAGGTCTAAACCAGGACTTTACTCTGGACTCACAGTCAGGTCGAGGAGAGTCATTGCTGCTGCTGTTTCTGAACATTTTTCTCTTTAATCCAAGTCCGAGCTCTGAAAAGACAAAAAAAGTTGAACCCAGGGATAAACTCTGACTCAGAATCTGTGCTCAAGGAAAAGTACTGTTACTTCACAATCATAGTATCTAGTAGAAGTAAAAGTAATCAACACAAGTACTACTTTCCTTTTGAATTACAAGTTTTCCTAAATACAAAGTCTTAAAACCTACTGCTGCTGCTACTACATACACAACCAGGATGAAATAATACATTTTCTTTTTCAGGCTCTTTATCTCTGGACAAACAAACTACAAAAATAAAAATAAAAACTTACAAAAATAGAATTAAACTTAATAAAAACTAAACTGAAATAAGCTTAAATAAAGTTAAAATAAAAATAGTCATCACAATACTACTATTATGCAAAACTTGTGTTAAAAAGTAATACGTTTATATTTAAAATACAGTTCTCATCCTTATGTACACAACAGCAGTTAATGTAATAAAATACAAAACTGTTATCATGGTTAGGACCATTTACACATACATTAACTTAAACATATAAACTTAAACGTATATAAACTTAAATATATATAAAGTTAAACATATATAAAGTTAAACGTATATAAAGTTAAACGTAAATAAACTTAAATGTATATAAACTTAAACATATATAAAGTTAAACGTATATAAAGTTAAACGTATATAAACTTAAACATATATAAACCTAAACATACATAAACCTAAACATACATAAACTTAAACATACATAAACTTAAACGTATATAAACTCAAACATATATAAACCTAAACGTAAATAAACTTAAATGTATATAAACTTAAACATATATAAAGTTAAACGTATATAAAGTTAAACGTATATAAAGTTAAACATATATAAAGTTAAACGTATATAAAGTTAAATGTATATAAAGTTAAACATATATAAAGTTAAATGTATATAAACTTACTGTAAAATGAAGAACAGTGCTGAGCTCTGGAGCTGAACTGAACTGAAAGTAAACGCCGCGTTCTTTAAGAAAGTTCAGAACAGGTTCCACTGGTTCCAGATGAGTTTCCCGACAAAAACACGTCCACATCAGAACTGGTTTTGTTTTTGTTTGTGTGGATGTTATCAGTCTGCTCTCGACGTCTGAGTCAGATCACGGTCAGCTACAGAAGAGATGAGTGTATTAGGAAAAGTACGCGGTGGTTTTTAAATCCAGCTGAAGCTGCTGTAGAGTGTTACAGTAAAATGTGGGGCGGGGCCAGGGTGATGTTAAATGGGTAAAGTTTAATGGACCAACAGCGCCACCTGGGAACATGTCCCAGGAAACATGGTGCACTTCAAAATAAAAGACATACAGGTAAGAATCTGACAAAAGGGGCAGAGACGTGAAGTTTATTGAAAATTTGTAGTGAAAACAAGAATCTTCTGCATAAACTGAAAAAAAGAGAAGCTAGAACAAAACACCAACTGGAATTTAGGAAAAAATATTTATTACAAGCTATGGTTAAAATTAATTAATTATCTAAAAATGGGCCTAATCTAGACAGGCTAAAGTTAAAAATGGCCTGATCCAAATTAAATGCAGCTGGGGCCACCTGTGGTGAGCAGACGTCCAAGCAGGGGCCCAGGAGCGCTACCAGTTACTCTCCTCAGTCAGACGTCACGGCAGCCTAAAAGTGCAAACTAAACTCTGGTGAACCAGTGCACGAGCTCACCTGCACAGGTGGGGAACCTCACCCAGGCGCCTCGCCCAACCACCAGGAGGCGCCCAGCATCACTGAAAGAAAAAGAACACACAACTAACACGACCCAGTTAGTTTGGCAGCACAGAGATACAATGACCCAACTTTGAGTCCTACAGCTATTAAACAATAATCTAAACAAATACTAATTAACACTGAATGTCAAAAGAAACCTACACAAAGAAAAAAAACAAAAATAACAGTAAAGCCAACCTAACAAGACAAATACTGACACAATGCAAGAACTAAACAAAAGCAATGTACAGAAGGTAAATAGTAAACCCAGACCAAAAGCAAGACAAAAGTAACAGTAACAAAACAGTAAAACAAACCAAAACAAAACAGCAGCAGGTAAACCCTGAAGGTTGTTAGGAACCGAGTTGGACCCTGAACGCCCAGCACTGGACCCGCGACAGAACCCGGCCCACAACCACCAGCAAAGCAGACAGCAGCCAAGAGACGGCCACAGTGGCAACAGGGGCCTTACATCGTCTCTAATTAGAGAGGTGGGCCAGAGGTAGAGCCAGGGTGAGAGCTTCAGGGGCCCTGGGAAAAAAGGACCACCCCACTACAGATGGTAAAGACCTGAGCTGTGGTTAGTAGTTTTCTAGCCTCTGTCTTCTGTAAAGCAGCAGAGTGTGGTTCCTGGTCTCCAGTGGACTCTGGATCCAGAGCTGTCCCAGCCGTTTCTCTGCAGCTCTGCGTCTCACAGAAGCAGAAGATCATCTCCTCTCAGAAATAACCAAGATGGCTGTGGCTTATACACAGAGAATGGAATAACTTCTCTCTGATGAACGGCGTTTAGGTCTTTCCTTGGTCACCTGTTGGTTCTGCTGAAGTCCTCGTTGTTGTTGGGATTTTTGTCTTGGTCCTGTTTCCATTTTAACAACAGTAAAGTCCCTCTGACGTCCCACGGAACCACCACATTCAAACAAACCACTTTTTCTTTCACAAGTCTTTGTACAACTGGCTTCTGCTGCTGTCCCCGCTCACAGAGAAGGACAGAGCTGCTCACAGTGCACAGGATTCTGGAGTTTTCAGAGTTTCAGCTCCATGTTTGTTTTGGACACAGGTCACTGGCCTTCGTTTCTCTGATTGGTTACTCCGTCTGTGATTGTTCCGTCCAAAGAAATGAAACTCAAACCACGAGGAGCCAGACTCACTTCTGTGTATAGAAGAGGAACAGAGTGAGTCTGACTGCAGGCAAGAAGTTTACCATAAAAATACAGCGACAATATGAAGCTTTTACAGTGCAACATAACGGCAGATTAGAGAAAAACATGTGATATAATAACAGTGTTGAATGTTGTAAAACCATGTGATTGTGTTGTTTTGCAGAGGCGTGGCCTGGGGCAGGACGTGTGTAGCGACCGATAATGTAACAGCTGCTAATAACAAAATGTAATAAAGCCACAAATGTCATAAGTTATGCTGCCTTCACGTGACATGGGAAAGATGATATTTTCCACTTGTAAATAGGAAATTACAAGTTGTTGTGTTCAAGTGCTGTTGTGGTCGTAGCATAATAAAAAATGGCAGACAGAAACTTTATCTTGAGTTGCTACATGGGTAAAACAGTCCTGGACTTATTCATTCATCTGCTACAACAAGAACAGGATCAGAACTAAAACAGGAAGTGTGCTGTATTTTGTATGGATTATGGATCATAGTCATGTTAAGAACAGAGTTGTACGAGTTTGCTAATGTTACTGTGTTAAATGATGTTAAAAATGTGTATGCTACATAATTAAACAATGAGCTAACCTGAGTAAAAACATTTATTATCCTACGCATTTCTTACCATCCACAATTTCTTCGCTGCTCTCCGCCATTTTGAAATCTCAGCAACTCAGGTATCAAAATTATCTTTGAGTTCTGCAGAGGAAAGGAGGCGTTCATGTGCAAATGTGACCTTGGCAAGTGGTATTTTCCATAATTCCCATAGCACATGAAGGCAGCATTATTACATTATCGGCGCAGCAAAAAAAAAAAAACTTTGAAAATGTAATAACACATATATAGCACTTTATTGGAGACTCAAAGCTTTACATTTGCATTATTCATTCACTCCCAGTGAAGTGCCTTGCCCAAGGACACAACAACAGTATGCAATGCCTGCAGTGGGGCTCAAACCATCAACCTTCAGGTTAGAGGGCGAACGTCTCTAATGACTGAGCGACTGCCGCCCCACACAGCAATAGGACTGCATTTCTTTTTGTTTTTATTTATTGTTTGCAGTTTTGTGCAGGTTGTTGATCAGAAACAGGTTTAGTGGACGGCAGAGTTAATTATGATTGTAAAAGACCGTTTGAGAGGTTTTTTCTTGTACAAAATTAAGAATATTATTAATTTGTTTAGGTTTGTCTTCTTATCCAAGCTGTCCACATCACAACAAAGTTTTTAGATGTTTTGTCTTTTATCCCAGAGACTTTTTATGTTTTGTGTGTGTTTCTGTTGGATGCTGCATCGTCATCGGCTCAAAAACTTTATGACATTATTGGCTTTATTACATTTAAAACTGTAAAATGATTAGGTTATTGTCCATTCTTACATGATGAGTTGCACTGTAAAAAATATCTGTAGATTTCATGGTAAAAATCTGTCAAATCTCAACAGTAAAACACCGTAACTGATATATCGGTAAAATACTGTTTTGTTTACAGTATAGCACTGTTAAAATAATGGAGTCCTGTGTTTATTGCAGTTGAACACCTTTTTAAAAGCCCAGAGTGTGACTTTAACCAAAGCAGAGACAGAGACAGCTCCAGGACAAACTGTGAGTTGTTATTAATATTGTTGTATGAAGCCAAACAGAGGAGCGTGCCACCTGAGCTCATGCATCTGTCAAAGCCACGCCCACAGAAACCCAACTCACCACCAGTGAAGGAGGAATATTCTGTGGTCAGGTGACTCTCTCAGGTCACATGACTCCAGACTGAAGCGGCTCAGATCACAGCTGCTCCAACAGAGACAGGAGCTCCATAAAGTGCTGAGTTAGACTTAGTTCTGACAGCACTAGAGCTCACACACAGGGCTGCTCCTTCACCTTCACTAACCCTCACTTTGGATTTATACTGTTACTGTTCACAACTAAACCAGGTCTAAACCAGGTCTAAACCAGGTCTAAACCAGGTCTAAACCAGGACTAAACCAGGTCTAAACCAGGTCTAAACCAGGTCTAAACCAGGTCTAAACCAGGTCTAAACCAGGACTAAACCAGGACTAAACCAGGACTAAACCAGGACTAAACCAGGACTAAACCAGGACTAAACCAGGACTAAACCAGGTCTAAACCAGGTCTAAACCAGGTCTAAACCAGGTCTAAACCAGGACTAAACCAGGACTAAACCAGGTCTAAACCAGGACTAAACCAGGACTAAACCAGGACTAAACCAGGTCTAAACCAGGTCTAAACCAGGTCTAAACCAGGTCTAAACCAGGTCTAAACCAGGACTAAACCAGGACTAAACCAGGTCTAAACCAGGTCTAAACCAGGTCTAAACCAGGACTAAACCAGGACTAAACCAGGACTAAACCAGGTCTAAACCAGGACTAAACCAGGACTAAACCAGGACTAAACCAGGACTAAACCAGGACTAAACCAGGTCTAAACCAGGACTAAACCAGGACTAAACCAGGACTAAACCAGGACTAAACCAGGTCTAAACCAGGTCTAAACCAGGTCTAAACCAGGTCTAAACCAGGACTAAACCAGGACTAAACCAGGTCTAAACCAGGACTAAACCAGGACTAAACCAGGTCTAAACCAGGTCTAAACCAGGTCTAAACCAGGTCTAAACCAGGTCTAAACCAGGACTAAACCAGGACTAAACCAGGTCTAAACCAGGTCTAAACCAGGTCTAAACCAGGTCTAAACCAGGTCTAAACTAGGTCTAAACCAGGTCTAAACCAGGTCTAAACTAGGTCTAAACTAGGACTAAACCAGGTCTAAACCAGGTCTAAACCAGGTCTAAACCAGGTCTAAACCAGGACTAAACCAGGTCTAAACTAGGTCTAAACCAGGACTAAACCAGGACTAAACCAGGTCTAAACCAGGTCTAAACCAGGACTAAACCAGGTCTAAACCAGGTCTAAACCAGGACTAAACCAGGTCTAAACCAGGACTAAACCAGGTCTAAACCAGGACTAAACCAGGTCTAAACCAGGTCTAAACCAGGTCTAAACCAGGTCTAAACCAGGACTAAACCAGGTCTAAACTAGGTCTAAACCAGGACTAAACCAGGACTAAACCAGGTCTAAACCAGGTCTAAACCAGGACTAAACCAGGTCTAAACCAGGTCTAAACTAGGTCTAAACCAGGACTAAACCAGGTCTAAACCAGGTCTAAACCAGGACTAAACCAGGACTAAACCAGGTCTAAACCAGGACTAAACCAGGTCTAAACCAGGACTAAACCAGGTCTAAACCAGGTCTAAACCAGGTCTAAACCAGGTCTAAACCAGGACTAAACCAGGTCTAAACCAGGTCTAAACTAGGTCTAAACCAGGACTAAACCAGGTCTAAACCAGGTCTAAACCAGGACTAAACCAGGACTAAACCAGGTCTAAACCAGGACTAAACCAGGTCTAAACCAGGACTAAACCAGGACTAAACCAGGTCTAAACCAGGTCTAAACCAGGTCTAAACCAGGACTAAACCAGGACTAAACCAGGTCTAAACCAGGTCTAAACTAGGTCTAAACCAGGACTAAACCAGGTCTAAACCAGGTCTAAACCAGGACTAAACCAGGACTAAACCAGGTCTAAACCAGGACTAAACCAGGTCTAAACCAGGACTAAACCAGGACTAAACCAGGTCTAAACCAGGTCTAAACTAGGTCTAAACCAGGACTAAACCAGGTCTAAACTAGGTCTAAACCAGGACTAAACCAGGTCTAAACCAGGTCTAAACCAGGTCTAAACTAGGTCTAAACCAGGACTAAACCAGGTCTAAACTAGGTCTAAACCAGGACTAAACCAGGTCTAAACCAGGTCTAAACCAGGTCTAAACTAGGTTTAAACCAGGTCTAAACCAGGACTAAACTAGGTCTAAACCAGGACTAAACCAGGTCTAAACCAGGACTAAACTAGGTCTAAACCAGGACTAAACCAGGACTAAACCAGGTCTAAACCAGGACATATAAGAACAACTTTTATTAACAGCTCCAGGGTTTTCTCCTGAAATTTAAGACCTGTGGAAGACTTTTTAATGCCACTTGGAATCAAATTTAACACCAAGATTGCTGGCAAAAGAACAATAATCTGTTTACATTTTACACAAATAAAATATCTGTATTACTCTGAAGCTCACTGGTTTTATCCAATCCACTTTATTTCTACAGCACATTTTACAAACACAAACAGTTTCCAAAGTGCTGCACAAAATTATAAAACAATAAATAAATGAATACATGTTCTATTTAACCTCACTAGCTTCCATTAAAGCAATAAAAACTAGTAAGATCAAATAAGAGCAATTCAATAAATAAATACATAAACGTGACTTAGATCTCCCAATTTGACAATTTAAGACCTAGAAGAACAAAATGTAACACCTGCCCATAACATTTAATATTTTTAAAACCTTGGGTCTGTTCTGATTAAGATAATTATATTTACAGCACTGAGCAAAAGACAGTTTTTAAGAGAGGCTGTGGACAAAGAAAGGTGCATCAATGAACAAAAATACACAAAACACAGGGCCCAGGAGGTTTAGGGGCCCCTGAAAGTGTCTCTCTAGGGCCAAGTCTTTACCATCATTCCATTTTTATTCAGGTTAAATTTGCCAACTCAGTGCCAAATGAAAGAGCGAGCCTGACCTGTTTCATCTGTGAGTTAGTCTGAATGTGTCCTAATAAATCAATGGTTTTTCTTACGATGAATGAGTGAACACAAACTGTAAATAATAATGAGTGAGTGAATGAAACTCTGCAGACTGTAAGCTCTGCTGTTTGTATCCAATGAAAACAGCAGACGGCTAAATGTTATAAATAAGAAACTTAAAGCATGAATGTGAAGAACTGAGTGTGCTTTAGAACTTCAGGGCCCGTTCTAAAAACCTGCACTGGGGCCTCTCATTACCAAGTTACACCACTGACAAAATAAAACACAAGCACTGGTCCTATCTCGCAATGGTAAAGACACAGAGCCAGGACCTGGACTCACAGATCTGCTAGTTCAGGGGTAAATGCTCCAAAGCCCTTATATCTCACACTGGTAAATGTTACGGCTTCCAAATAAATCCTTTAAATAGGTTTTTAATCAATAAAAGTGTTTTAGTTCACAGCGGCGCTCACTCCTCACTAACACTTCAGCACAGTGCGCTTTATTTACAAGAAAAATAACATTAAAATCCATGTTTGGAGTCCGACAGCGGCTCGTGGGAATGAACGTGTCACCTGCCAAAGCTGACAGCGCCACAACAACAACAACGCTTCAAAAATGGCCACGGCCAACAGAGGGAGTGTTCTGAGAGAGCAGTGACAGGAACAGCTTTACCAACGCCAATAAACCAGAGTCACACAAACATTTCATCAGAATAATATTCATCTGTCGCTCTTATAACTGGATTCACTTTATTCACATTCACTTTATCAAACCTTCAGCTCTTATTTTCATGTTTTTGTCTCGTTACTTTCACTTTCTCCGCTCCAAAACCTGTCCGAGTCTCTTCTGCCTGGCTACACGTGACGTCTGCACTCTTCCTAAATTCTGATTGGCTCAAACGCGACGGGTCCCCTAAAGCCCCGCCCCCTCTCTATATAAACCCGTGTCTCTCCGTCTCAGACGTCAGTTCACAGTGTCCCGGGACAGAGGAAGTCCACTGTGTCCACTCTGAGAAGACATTTTACTGCGTTATATTCACCATGAAGACTCGTGTTGTGCTGCTGCTCTTGGGAATTCTTATAAATGGCGCCGCGTCGAGTGAGTAAAGCGTGTTTTTCTGATTATTATTCGCTAAAGTCCTCGGTGAGAAGCGCTGTGTGTTAGTGGACGTAGGGTTAAACAGATGTGTTGTCATTTACGCGCTCAGTGCGGACACAGCGCGTTGTTAATGCGTTTACTTTATATTTTGTGTGTAAAAGTTTGGGTTAGCTTTAAAGTTTTGCTAAGTGTCCCGTTTGCTTACAGGACGATTAAAACTCTTTCTCTTTCTCTTTTACGAGACGCCACTTAACGACAGCTCAGACCTGGGCTAAGCTAATATTATACCTTTATAATTAATCATAGTTTAAAGACATAAAGGCGTTAGAATAGCAGCTTATTTTAAGTCTCTGTGCTCTTTTATCATCAGTCTTTGCTGTTGTTCACTCTCACTTTAGTTAATTACGTAGGTTGTGTTAAATTATGGCCGCCATCTTGACTCAGGGCCACACTTCTTAGATCTGTCCTCACTCATTTATATTTACCACACACTTTTATTTATTTATGTGTACTTAACTTTGGAGGTGTGACCTTTATTGTCCTGCAGTGTGACACAACTTTGGATTTGATTAGAAATAATAATAATTTCAAATATAACTCAGTTGTATAATAAATGTAAAGAAAGCTTTTTGCTAGCATTTAATGATTTTAACATTTTTATTTTCCTTACAAATCCTCAGTAAGCTCTGTTGTATCTGAGCAGTGAACTTGCTTCTGATGTTTTCACCGCTCTCTTGTTGTAAATATTGTGTGATTGTTGTTTTTCTGTTTTAAAGCTGCACTGATTTATTTTTCCTTGTAAGATAATTATTTAGTTATTAGTGCAGCAGAACAGAAGTCATCTGAGAGAAACTGAGCCTCTGAGGTCACTGTGGGCTGTGTTATAAGGGTTTTTGTTTTAGAGCGAGGGAAGGAACAGTTAACCAATCACACGCTTTCATAGGACAGGAGCGCTCTGATTGGTCGATACATCCTTTATCTATCCACAACTAGAATCTATCAGGAATAATGTGAAGGAGCTGTTGTTTTAGTTCAAAAGTCATAGCTTATTCACAGTATTTTTATTGTTTATTGTAAAGAATGAAAGCAGACTCCAGATGTGTGCTGTGTTATTGTGACAGCTCCTGGCTGTGGACAGACTTCCAGGTTTGTGTGAGACTGGGACAGAGCGAAGGAGAGGAATTAGGAAAGGGCAGTGTATCATTCACACTCTACATTTTTATACACACATCACTTTTACAGTCACAGAATCAGGGAGTGCAGCTGTAACTGTGTTAGTTTTTGTATTGTGGTTATTGTTGTGTGTGCTGTATCTCATGCTGCTGACGCTTGACCTTTCTGGTTAAATTAAATTACAGGTTAAATAAAAAATAAAATATGTTTACATATTTGTAAATAAATATATCCCTGTCTCATTCTATAAAAGGTTTTAACATTCAGATTTTTATTTTGTGAAAAATCCAGCGGTCACACCACAGGACACCAAACAGACTCACATTAAAGGTTTTGAGAAAATGATGATTTTACCAGAATTATTAATAAAATCTCAGTTGATGTTGACTTTAGCCTTAACTCCAGAGTCTGTCTGCTCTGTCAGTGACAGATGGCTCCTGGAGGTTTTGCAGAGTTCTCTGAGGCATTAAAAAGCATTAAGTCATTATTTTGATTTTGTGAAAATTAATGCCTTAAAAGGCTTTAAAAAGCATTCAGTTTGATTCAAATAGGCATTAAATTAATAGTTTTTGTAAAATAAATAAATTGCTGACATTATTAGTTTTATTTGTGAATATAAATCTGTAGAAATGTACCGTTTCCGTAGCCTACATTAATGTGATAGATGGCAGAACAAGTTTGCTTCCAGTGAGACCAAATTACCCAAACATCAGACGTTTGACTTTCAGTGTTGTTGCTGCTTTATGAGCTGTATTTTACAATACTTGCAAATAGGTTTTGGCTTTTTTAAACTGCTGTAATTGTATGTTAGTGGCATTAAAAAGCATAAAGTTGGACTTCCTGCTGCCTGCAGGAACCCTGTGTTGTTGCAGCTGCAGGTTTAAAAACTGCTGTGTGACTCTGCAGTACATCATATTTATTACACTTTTTAAAAATGTTATTGTAGGATTCTGATGCAGTGTTGTTTTAGTAAATACAAATATGTGACATGTGACAGGTTAGGCTTAAAATACAAAAATATAACACAACTTATTTCTAAAACTTCAAAGGTTTCGTAGTAGGCTCTGTTTTGTTTCTGAATTTTGGATGAAAAACATAATTTAGCAAAACTTTTCAATTGATTATGAAAACAAACGTCAACAAACTTAGATCTGTAGCCTCACTCATTTATATTTTCTTTATTTATACACAATAAAAATCCATAACTCAGTCTTTGATACTGACAGTAAACAGTAAATTAAATCCTACTCTTTAACCCTCAACACTGAGTCATTTTAACCTAAACTCATTTAGTAATTACACTTCTTAATCCTGTGTAATAATAAAATGTAACACAAGTATCAACAAAACTAATTTAATACTTTTTACATAACTTTAATAAACACAAAAAGACTATTTTTTTAAGTGTTTATTTTTTAATGCAGAAGTGAATTAACTCATCCTGAAGTTTTAATACTGAGCTGTTAAAATGTGTTTTTATTACAGTGTCATTAAAATAAAATAAAATAATTAAAACAATGAATACCCAGTGTGACAGCTGTTACTGACATAACACAGACTTAGGCCTGATGTGTTTTATTTTGAAGTTTAATTATGTGTTCATTAAAGAGGTTGTTTTGTTCAGGTTTTATTAAACAATATTTATAAACATATTTTTACTTTAGAACTGAAATTATTTATTTTGTTTTTCAGTGGTTCACACTTTGAGATATTTCCACACTCATTCATCTCACGTCCCAAACTTCCCGGAGTTTGTCTCTGTTGGTTTGGTGAATGATCTTCAGATAACTCACTACGACAGTCAGACCAAGAGAGAAGTGCCCAAACAGGACTGGATGAACAAAATCACTGCAGAGGACCCGCAGTACTGGGACAGGGAGACTCAGAGGTGTTTGGGTAATGAGCAGAGGGGAAAACCCAACATAGAAATTGTAAAACAGCGCCTCAACCAGACCGGAGGTTTGTCTCATTTATATTTTTCTGTTAAGCAAATGTTTAGAGCTTTTTATGAATAAAACACAGACTTGGTTAAAAAGTCATTGGTATTTGCTTCATGAGAGTAAAAACTGTACAAAAGCGTTTTCAGAGTAAAATAGTTAGTTTCCTTTAGTTTTAACATCACCGTGACACAAAGAATTAAACCCATTAAAAGTTTCATATTTAACTCTAGAATATAATTTGTAATTCATAAACAAACTCAGGTTTGACTCAGACGTCCAACAGCGCAAAAGTCTGAAAATGTGACAGAAATGAAACGAGCTGTGACTCTGATGTTTCTGCTTCAGATCTACATCTTGTCCAGTGGATGTTTGGCTGTGACTGGAACGATGAGACTGAGGACATCACAGGATATTATCAACACGCTTTTGATGGAGAAAACTTCATCTCATTGGACCTGGAAACAGAGACATGGGTCGCTGCAAAACAACAGGCCTTCATCACCAAACAGAGCTGGGAGAGAAGTGGAGAAGCTGTTCGAGTGAAAAACTACATCATCCATGAATGTGCTGAGTATCTGAAGAAATATGTTCGTAACGGAGCGAGCGTTCTGAAGAGGACAGGTAAAGGTTTATAGTTTTAAACCAACATCTGTTTGCATTTTCCTCCTTTTGGCAGTTTCTACTCAGTATTTTTCTTCTTTATTCATTTAACCTTTGTTCCCCAATTTAAAAAAGTTACGTTGCTCCTGTTCAGAGACAAAAGTGTCCCTCATCACAAAACATCATCAAAAATCTATACATTTGTATTTTTTTTTTTTTAACTTTTTTTTTTTTTGCATACATCTTTTAATCAACTTGTGCCCTGATCATAAAAACCAAATATTTTAATTACTTTCAGGATTTTAACCCTTTTTATGCCACTGTATGTAACAGAATCTTTTTTTTCTTTTTTAAAAACACAAAAAGTGAAATTTTTATTATTCTCAAAGCAAAGTGGATTTTTTTAGGGGCGATTATCACAGCCTTAGGTCTGTCAGAGATCAACAACTTTTATTTTTAGGGATCATTTTTTCCTGTGCTCTGTAGAATCTAAAAACCAACTCCCATTAAAACTGGTTCTAACTTTTTGTTTCTACAAAAAATTCCAAATTTATCTAAATAAATGTTATAAATAATAAATGATCTCTGACAGACCCAAGGCTGTAATAATCCCCTCCTTTTTTACTAAAAATGTAGATGCTGTTACATACAGTGGCATAAAAAGGGTTAAAACTCTGAAAATAATTAAATATTTGGTATTTATGATCAGGGCACAAGTTAATTAAAATATTTAGGCAAAAGAATAGAAACAAATATAAAGATAGACATTTTTTTTATGTTTTATTGACGAGGACACTTTTGTCTCTGAACAGGAGCAACGTAACAAATTTAGTCAGAGTAAAAATAAAGTAATATTAGATTTGTGTTTAGAAAATCAAAATTAGTGATAAAATACACACCTGAGCCAAATTTCATAGAAAAAATTAGAACCACTGCAAAGTTTTAAAAACATAAGATTTGAAAAGGACACTTGTCCTCATTAGGACACAGGGTTAAATAGTTCAGTGTAGAGTTCACTTTTGTATTTTAGAGGTGGTCTGGAGTATTTTGATTATTTTTAAATGGTTTAATGTTTATTTCAAATATTAATTAAATGTAAAACATAAAATTTCACAGCAGTGCATTTAGACCATAGACATCACTAACAACAGTAATAATATGAATATTTAGGTAACAATATTAATGTTTATGATATTTGAGCCTTGGCCAATCAACAGTCAGAGTATAAGCAGTACTGGGAAAGTATACAGTTATTTATATATTTACGAGGGCCGTGACAAGATCTCGTGATCAGTTTCTGTTTGTACTTTTTACAGAGAGAAGCCAGTCAGTGGAGTTTGTGGCAGAACATTTGGCAGTGCACATGTTGTGTTACTGCTTATAATTCACAGAATAGAAGGAAACACCGTTCATTACAACTGGACTTTAAAATGCACCTAAATAGTTTTAAATTTAATGATTTTCAGTTGAATAAAATACATTTTTATTAGTATAAAATCCATATTTCAGTAGTGTAAAAGTCTCATGTGGTTCTGGTGAAACAATATTGTGTGTTTTGTCGTCTGGTGGGATTTGTGTCTGGTCACAGCCCTAATATTTACTATAAATAAGTAAAAAGGAAAACCCAGTTAGATCTGAACCAGAGTTGGTCCTGGCTCTTACTGAAGATCAGCCTCTGACTTGTTTTTACTGTTGTTGAAAGAAAAAGCTCAGAGCCTCCAGAGCCAGGTGTGTTTGTGACAGACAGGAGAGAGGTGACTCATGTCCTGTTTTTGGTGCAGAGCTCCCCCTAGTGTCCTTCCTGCAGAAGTCCTCCTCGTCCCCAGTCACCTGCCACGCCACAGGCTTCTACCCCGACAGAGCCGTGCTGTTCTGGACTAAAGATGGAGAGGAGCTCAGTGAGAACGTGGACCCTGGAGAGATCCTGCCCAACGGGGATGGGACCTTCCAGACCAGCGTGGACTTGGACCTGTCCTCGGTCCCGTCTGAAGACTGGGACAAGTACGCGTGTGTGTTTCAGCTCTCCGGAGTCAAAGAGGACCAGGTCACCAGACTGGACAGAGCCAAGATCAGGACCAACGGTGAGACTTACTCTGTGCTTTTATTTAGTGTTGAGTCTGTCCTGTCAGGGGAACTCAGCCATGTTTTTGGCTTTGGGGACAGAGCTCATTAATATATTAATATTCATTATTATTACTGAAGCCTTTATTAGACACTGACCTTTAACCTTTTGTGTTTTGAAGTCAGAGCAGTGACAAAGTGTTTATAATTCAAGAAAAGTTAGATCCACTTTAGATTTACAAAATATCAAGGCCAATAATGAATGAATGTGTTTACTTGGAAGCAGCCCAGGGGGTACTCAACATTTTTTTGTCAAATAAATTGAATAAGTAAACATAGTTATTGTATTAAGTAACATTAATGTTAAAATATGTTAAGCTAATAAATATGTTCATACATTAAGATTTATACTTGGTATTTCACTCACTTTTCATAAACACTTTTTTTTCCTTCAAATAAAATGCTGAAGCAATAGGTGGAAGTACATTTATTTAAAAAAAATATCTCAGTGGATACTTTAATGGAAAAACGTTTGCTAACCCCTGGTCCAAGGTGTCCCCCGCCTCAGGCCCAAAGTAGCCTTGGCTCCAGTCTCCCACAGCTCCAGATGAGATAAAGAAGTAGAAGATGAATGAATGAAAAGTTTTAGTAGAGTCCAGAGTTGGCAGCTCTCTCTCCTCTGGTCTGTGTTTATGACAAACCTGAATTTAAGTTCATAAAGTCTGCAAGAACATACTAATGTAGACCAAGACCTGCCCAAGACCAAGACCTTCAGGACCAAGACCGAGTCCAGACTAAGTTAAACCCAGACCAGGTTAAAAAATAAAGCCCCAAAATGACCTGAGTCCAGATTAAACCTGTATCATATTTACAGTAATGATGCTGTGTGTAGAAATAATCTGTGAGACTGAGACTAACAAAGTGTCCTCAGACCGGTCTCGAGTGGTTCCAGACTATTGCTAACCTCTTGTACTTGTGCTGTTTTTAGCCATGTCTTTAACAGAGAAGAAATACACCGCCGTCATCGCTGCTGCGGCCGCCGTTCTTGGTGCTGCCATCTTTGCTGTGGTTGGATTTGTCTTGTACAGAAGATTTAAAGGTGAGATCAGATTTAAAATGTGAGCATTTCATTTTGGACACACTTAAAAAACTAAACTAACTTTTTTCTCTGCTTCTGTTTCAGCCAAACAGCCCACGCCTCGTAAGTAACACTTTTCATTTACTCTGATTGTAATCATTCAGTTAGGTGATAGTTTTCAAAATCTGTTCTTAAGTAAAAGTAATGTTTATGTAGAAAGTACTGCTTCTACAACCGCCACAGCTACGACTACTTCTATTATCACTACTTCTACTGATGCTGCTGTCATTTACAGTATTTTTCAGTTTTTATATTTCCTGTAATGTGTTTGTGTTGCAGCTCCGAGTGAGCCTGAGGTCATGCAGGAGCTGAACCCTAAAACCTGAGGCACAGTGAGTCTTTAAACATTATTTAAACCTGTGACTGTTTCTGTGTCCTAGAGTCTGTCAGTTTCATCACTTTTTAACTTTTATTCTCCAAAGTGAGAGGAACACGTCTGTGGAGATTCTCAGTCAGTTCACAATGTTAACCTTTGTGCTCCTCTCAAATTTTGCACCGTTCCTGACCCTTGTTTACAAAAATGTACTCTCTCTAAAACTGCTATTTTTTATAAACTTCTTGAAATCTGCTCAGAACCATAAAACATTACACAATTTTTTGGATTTTAACCATTTAAATATCAGTATACTTATATGAATTTTGACAAATGTATTACATGTGGTTCCCAAAGTGGGGTCCGGGGCCCCCTGGGGGTCAACGAAGGTACTGCAGGGGGACCCCCAGAGGCTGTCTATATTAAGTACATATAAAGAAATAGAGTTTGAAATGAATTACAGTTTTATACTTGTTTAAAAATTGTACTCTAAAACTATTTCTAGCCAACAGTCAGTGCTTCTTGTAATGTTTTTATAGAATTATATGGGGAAAAATATGACAATCTTTTGAATAGAGGGAAGTTGTAAAGTTGGGGGTCCGTGTGGGATTTTTGAAGATGTAAGGGGGCCACGATCCTCTTGAGTTTGGGAATAGCTGTATTACACAAAAACAGAATTATTTCCAGATAATACATAGTGGTGGGATGGGGCCATGAGACTCTGCTCCACAGCCTGAGCACACAACAACAAAAGCCAACTGCACACAGTCACAGGAAGTTTAGCGATGCACTCGAGAAAATGACACACTCACAACATTCAAGCTCACATTTGTAGCTGATACGAGCATCAAGTCCAGCTCCACAGACTAAACCACACACGCACAACTTGTACGATAAACTTACAACCAGAGCCTAACGGATAAATATTAAACCCCTGCACTCACCGTGTTATTAGTCAGCCGTCCTCTCCTGTCCAGTCAGGGATTAGAGAGAGTTTCCATCTCAAAGACTCGTAAACTAGTTTATACATTATACACTGCTTTAACCATCATTAACTTAAGTGTTTTGAGAAAGTGTCACTGTGCGTCACCGTTAACCATCAGAAGTCAGGAACAGGAGCAGCAGCAGTCAGACTCAGTCAACTTCTCCAACTCTACAGAACACGTCCTGATGACTGTTTTTAACCTTGTTTAGATTATGACAACATGGACGACTGAGAATATCCTTAGACCAGTGATTCTCAAACTTTTCACACCAAGCACCGCCTCAGAGGATTTCAAAGAACCGTCTTTAATGGACTAAAATGGGCCTGAACCTGGACTAACTTTAATAAACCAAGAGATGAACTTGGGATTTACAGAAAGAATGGCTGACTAAATAAGGACAAAACAGGGAATAAACCTGGAAAAAAACAAAGAATAAACAAAGATGAATCAAGGACTAAACCAGAAATAAAAACTGGCCCTGAATTAAATTAAACCAGGACTGGAACTGCAAACACTCCTGATACCAAAAGCCCACCAGTAGCACCTGATCTGTACTGAGTCTAGTTGTTCCTTTAAAAAGTATTCAGTCATCTTCAGATTTATTGTTTGGTGTTAAGATTACATTAAGATTAAAATATTGTATAGCGTTGGCCTGGATTAGTGTTGTTTTTTTTCTGGTCTGATATTTCTTTTGTCTTGTTCACAGATTTGGACAAAGCAGCGCTTCACCTAAAGACTTCCTGCTCCTTAAAGAGTTTATCACTGGTTTATGGTTTTGGTCATTAATGATATTTTAATCTGCATTATTTGGAGAAATTTAGTTATTGTGTGAAAATTGATCCTCCAGTAAATCTGTCCCATTGGCTTTGACTGGAGCAGCTGTTTTAACCTTTACATCTTCAGCATTTTACAACATTTTATTCATTTTTATTTTAACAGCATTTTATGTTTCAGCCATTTTCAACAGATCTCTGAACATGTTTTAGCACTGACTGGGTTGGATTATTCATCGTTTTTAAAGCTGTATCTTGCACTACTGAATACTCCTCTGTGTTCAGCTGTTAATGCAGTTTTTTTCCAGTTGTGTAAATAGTTTTGTTAAAATAATGGCAGTGGGGGCTAATTTATTATTTTAATGCAGGGTTTCTGCAGGTGTCAGCAAGTCTTATTTAATCCTCACGGTCGGTGTAAAACTGAAAACATTGACAAAACCAGGAATTAGGGATGCACAATAATATTGGACCCAGTAATTATTGGGTCCGATAATGGGCAATTATGATGTCATACAGATAATTCTGATAATTAAAAATTCAACCGATCATAAGATGGATAATAAAAAGGCCAAACTGCTTTGATTTTGCCGTGTGATTTTCTCATTGAAGGCTCTCAGTCTGTGAGTGTCCCTCAGCCCCCCCCCCACTGCAGACTGCTGCCCCCTGTGTCGGCTTTCTGCACAGTGTCCAATGAAGAAAGAAAGACAGTTTCTGCATGTTCTGTTGCAGTTCTAGGAGAAGGGAAGGGAGCCACTAGCTCTTTACATCAAATATAAGTTTCCTAAAACGTTATCATGACACAGATGTGAAGAACACAGAGCAGCCGTCCCGCTGTCTTCAGTCGAACACACGGACAGCGCTGAGCAGCGTATGTCGCCACTTCAAAAGTTTAACACGTAAACAATGTCGGGTCTTAAAAGGAAGTGTTGTCTGTTAATATTCGACAAAATGAAATAAGAAAAGCCCCAGACTGAGTGTGGAGAGAGAGGAGTTTTCCAGCTCTTCTCTCATCGAGTGAGGCTGGATACGAGTCCCACTGCTGCTCAGCTCAGGCTTCCTCTCTCACACAGAGCAGAGAGCAGCCTCGTATCAGCCCAGAGCAGGAGCGAGAGGCTTTGTGCAGGACGAGACAGTCTCTTACCTGACCAAACCTTTTATTAACCCATAGATCTGATTGGACATTCTACCGTAAGCCCCGCCTCTTTCCCCCTGTGTTAGATTCAAGATCACATGGGATAAAAAATGACTGACCTGCAACTAAGTGGTTAGAAAATGTCTTTATCTCTATATTAATATAAAAATATATTTACCACAAAAATAATAGCAGCAGAAAAAGGCATTGGGCACAGAGATCAGTAATGTGTGACTCTGACACATTCCCAGGTCACAGTGGGACACAGCCAACAGTGTGAGAGTGTTACTGTGCTTATGAGAAGGCTGGATATCCAGACTGAGTCAGATCAGAGATAGATTTGCTAAAGGTATTTCAGGTTTTATAAGTAAGATGATGGTTAGTGAAGTTTGGTAAGAGCTATACTGTTAAATTAAATTGTACTTCTCGCAAAATCAGGTTGAGTAAGGTAAAAATTTGATATAAAATCTTATTTAAGAATTATCGGTTCATTATTGGTATCTGTTAAAAAAATGCATTATTGTGCATCCCTACCAGGATTCACTAAAACTTACTTATTAATTATTTGCTTCGAGAGCAAAAAGGCCTGATTCACCGAACACTTAACCCACTGCGCCTCTGTCTCCCTGAACATCACTGACAGATAATATTAATGTTGCTTTAATTCCTAATATTTAATGGTGTTGTGTGTGCAGTGTAGACAGCATTAGGTCGGAGTCGCCATAAAACACCAAATTTCTCAAAGATGTCAGTGGCAGTAACCAAAGCCTTGTATTGTTTTCCCCTTTGCGCCTGTTGCTGTGGCGTACGAGGGTTAAATTCCCGGATGTCCGACCGTGAGAACGCTCTTTAATACTCTGCAGAAACCCTGTAAAAGTATTTTTCCTTCTATGTAATTATTGTGGGAGCTGTAGGAACTTTTGGAGACAGACTGTGATCGAAGAGCAAGGTTTAAAACACATTCTTGTTTAATGTCACCTGAAGACGCTCTGTTTGAACTGTTCTGTACCGCTTTGCTTTTCAATAAAATCTATTTGTACAAAACATTAAGTGTCATTATTTATCATAAAGTGAGTTTAGAGGAAGTCACAGTAAAATATGAGCTTTGTTAGTGATGTGAGCTTTGAGAAGTGAAGTCGTATCACTGTTTAAACCAAGAACTTTTACTCTTTGGTTGTAAATACCAGAGACAGAAGTACTGCAAACCTGTACTTATATAAAAGTACTGTTACTACATAATATCATTATTTCACTTGTGCATAGTCAAGGTTAAAGTACTAAACAAAATTTGTATTTGAGTACAAACCAAATTCCAAAAATGTTGGGCTAAAATAAAAACAAAGACTTTCAAATCACATGAGCTAATATTTTATTCACAACAGAACACAGACAACATAACTGCTCTACTCTGACAATTACATTAGTAACAGAATTTATCATTTTTATTAGACAGTCGTAATAGCAGTAGTTATAGTTAAGGCAGTAGTAGTGATAGTAGTAGTAATATTTAAAGTATTGTGTTGATTTTCTTGTAGCTCTGAGTGAGTCTGAGGTCACTCAGGAGCTTTTAATAATGAGTAAAGAGGAACTTACCTGAATGACTTCTCTGCTAATTACAGTATTAAAAACTATGGTTATCTTTTTTATTTTATAGTAATTGTAATAATAGTTGTAGTAGAAGGAGTAGTAATAGTAGTAATTGTCTTGTAGCTCAAGTAAAAGTAAAAAGTAACTTACCTTTCTCTGAGTAACTTTCCACCTCTAGTATTAAGAACATTATTTTATGTTGGTAGTAATAGTAGTAGTATTAATATTAATTATAGCAGTAAGAATAGTGATAGCTGTAGTAGTGGTTTAGTAGTAGTACAGAGGTAACTGTCCAACTCTGACTTTTTTTTATTTTTTAGTTGGCAGTAACAGAAGTACCGTATTTTTCGGACTATAAGTCGCTCCGGAGTATAAGTCGCACCAGCCAAAAAATGCATAATTAAGAAGAAAAAAACATATATAAGTCGCACTGGAGTATAAGTCGCATTTTGGGGGAAATTTATTTGATAAAATCCAACACCAAAAACATACATGTCATCTTTATTTACTTATTTTAAAATTAAAATAAAATAGAGAACAACAGGCTGAATAAGTGTATGGAATACTAACGTTACATGACAGACATGCCTGGTAATGTCAGTAACGACGTAACATATTAAGAGTTATTCAGATAACTCTAGCATAAAGAACATGCTAACAAGTTTACCAAACTATAAGTTTCACTCCAAATCACTAAATCCAACGAAATCTTCATCCTCGGTGTCACTTTTAAACAACTCCCCGAACTCGGGAGGTAGACGATGCGCCACTTCCTCTTCTACGTCGCTTACGTCAGACTCATCGTCAAATGATATAATTATCAACACGGGCCTATGGCGCCATCTTGCGGTTTAGTGTGAAAATTTTTATAATAATAATAATAATTTTATTAATTTTTATAATAAAATTTAATTTTTCACACATAAGTCGCTCCGGATTATAAGTCGCACCCATGGCCAAACTATGAAAAAAACAGCGACTTATAGTCCGAAAAATACGGTAATAATTGAAAAGTTGAAACAGCAGCAGTAGTAGTAGTAGTAGTAGTAGTAGTAGTAGTAGTAGTAGTAGTAGTAGTGTAATGTAATAATATTTAAAGTATTGTGTTGTTTGTGTTGTAGCTCTGAGTGAGTCTGAAGTTGGTAGGAACTTACAATTACAATATTAAGAACAATATTCTATATACATATTTTAGTAATAGTAGTAGCAGTAGAAATAGTGATAGTAGTAGTAGTAGTAGTAGTACTAATTATAGTTGTAGCAGTAGTGGTATTTGTAAAATGTCATTTAGCTTTTGTTGAATAACTTTAAAAACAAAAAAAATACAGTATAAAGAAAGTTATATATAATTTAGTTTGTAGTTATAGTACTAACAGTTAGTAGTAGTGGTAATAGTTGTAAAAAGTAACTTACCTTTAACGCTCCAAACTTTGGTAATTACAGTATTAACAATATTTTTATCAGTTGGTAACAGTAGGAGGAGTAGTACTTAGTAGTATAAGCAGTTGTGGTAGTAGTGGTAGTAGTAGCAGTAGCAGTAGTAGTAGCAGTAACAGTAGTAGTAGCAGTAGCAGCAGCAGTAGTAGCAGCAGTAGTAGCAGCAGTAGTAGCAGTAGTAGTAGCAGCAGTAGTAGCAGTAACAGTAGTAGTAGCAGTAGCAGCAGCAGTAGTAGTAATAGCAGTAGTAGTAGCAGCAGTAGTAGCAGCAGTAGTAGCAGTAGTAGTAGCAGCAGTAGTAGCAGTAACAGTAGTAGTAGCAGTAGTAGTAGCAGTAGTAGCAGCAGTAGTAGTAATAGCAGTAGTAGTAGCAGCAGTAGTAGCAGTAACAGTAGTAGTAGCAGTAGTAGTAGCAGCAGTAGTAGCAGCAGTAGTAGCAGTAGTAGTAGCAGCAGTAGTAGCAGTAACAGCAGTAGTAGCAGTAGCAGCAGCAGTAGTAGCAGCAGTAGTAGTAATAGCAGTAGTAGTAGCAGCAGTAGTAGCAGTAACAGTAGTAGTAGCAGTAGTAGTAGCAGCAGT